>CM059439.1:63040368-63465368 GCA_030390025.1 Squalus acanthias
TTGATGGAGTTGGCCATCACTTCCATGCTAGAAAGGATGGGCTCCAAGCTCTGTGCAAAGCCCTGTGCCAAGTTGGTGCCGACCTCTCCATGCTTCTTGACATTGAACGCAGGCTTCCCAATGCACCACGCATTTCACTGTGTACACCCATCAGCCTTTTTCTGTAGCCTGGCCCATCGAGGTGCTCATCTCAGTCCTCTGCAGCAGAACTGGTGTGCGACCTCGCTCTCTGGTGAGCTGGCACCTGTGCTATCCTTGCCCCCCTGCCCTGGCTGCTGCACACAAGTACCCGGTGTCTCATCACGTGCAGATCCTGCCTCTGTCCTATCCTCTAAGATATACGTAGTGTCAATATCTGAGTTGTTGGCTGCAAGTGTGAAATTGAGTGACGGTGTGTCTACATCATTACTGTCTTCTTGCTCTTCCGCCACTGCCTGGGCAGATTGCAGTTCTTGGGTATCTGAAAGGAAAATGGGACAAGTGTAAGGTTGTGGCGAGGGGAGAGGAGAAATTAAGAAGTGCATGCTTACACCATCTGCAGCTTGTAAATCAGAAGAGATTGTGGGATGAGTGGGAAGTGGGATGTAAGGAGGAGGATTAGGTATGAGGATACCATCATCTTCAATGGATTCAGCCCCGCCGGTGGCCATGGCCTCAGCAATGGCCCTTTCCATTATGGCCAGCACCATCTCTCCCATGGGGGTTAGAACATGCAGGCGCACCTCTCCTCTCTGGTTAGTTCCTGCTGCCTCCGGTTGTGCGCCACCTTCTCCTGCAAGAGAGAGGGAAGTGTGTCAGTGAGTGTGGTGCAATGTGTTTGGGTGATGTGGCTGTCATGGTTGAATAGCTGGCAGTGTGTGCAAGGTGTGAGATGTGGGTGTGAGGCTTGCAACAAGGGTGAGGGTGAGGTAAAGCATATGAATTTTAGGTATGAGTCCTGATAGAGTTTGTTGGTAGGTGAGTGATGGCTGGTTGATGAATTGAGCAGTGGCTGAGGCTAGTGCTGTAGTTGGTAGGATATGGCATTTGAAGATGCATTCACTGACCTTGACGACCCGCGTAAGGTCATTAAATTTCTTGCGGAACTGCATCTAAGTCCTTGGGGCTAAACATCTGGTGTTGCCCTCCATTGCTGTCTGTTCCCACTGCCCTCTCATCGTGTGTCTGGAGGGCCTACTGCACACCTGCGGATGCAGGACATCTTTTTTCCACCTCCTCCACCAAGACCTCCAGTGCAGCGTCCGAATACCTTGGTATACGATCTCTCTCATGGTCAACCATTGTTGATTGTTGCACAGCACACTATTTCCAATGATCTCAGCACCTCCAGCAGCCACAATGCACCTTCCCTTTAAGAGGTTCAAGGTAGCTTTAAGCAGTGCAGGGTAGCTTTAAGTAGTGCTCGGAAGTTAGGATTTTGGGTCCCTGCTGATGCGTGCAGCCAATGAACACCACGGTTAGCGCTGGCTGCACGCATAAATCATTATAATGAGCAGACAGCACGAAGTTGGCATGCTTCCTGCATTATACTGAACGGGCTATCCAATTTAACCCCCACTATCTTTTCAACACTGGTTGCTGTGCAATTAGCATTTACAAATAGTTGTATTTAAAATATAGTGCACAATCCCATCTGTACAAATTAAAATACTCCAGAAGGAAAGAGGATGACACTCCTGATTACACTCACAGAAGGGATAGCCTGTCTCTTTTGATTTGCAGAAACCAGGCTCCCCAGGCCTTCTGTGCTGGGGAAGCACCAGACAACTTAATCATAGGAAGCACAGCTTGACGGACAAACCAAAGATTGAACGTAAACCAATGAAGCTACACCTTCTGTGCAACTGTCTCTTAAGATCAAATGGTGATTGACTTGCCAGAATGGAAACTATTGAGACGTTTAATTTATTTCATTAAAAAAAATGTTGTGTATATTTCATGACAAATCAGAAATGCAATACAATAAAGATCAGTAGCTGATACTGCTGACAGGGTTGAGTATTAACATCAACGTGCAATGGCATCCTTGTAAAAACAGATTTCAAAAGGCTAATCGGATAATAAGTGCTCAGCAGTAAAAGATTGGAAGGGCATAGGACTGTTTTATTTCAGATATTATAAAGATAATGTTTTGAAACTGCAGTACGTGGAACTCAACTTCCCATTCCTCTTCTACTGCTAAAGCCCATTCTAATCACACGGTACTACAGGCTTCTGTAAAACTATTGCCAAAAAACTCAAGTTTTCAAAATACTTTGAAAATCTATAAATATCCCTCAAATATAAACACTAAATTGCAAGTTCTCCCTATAGTTCAGTTAGTAAATGCACTCTCAATTTGTAGCTGAGCAATGCAGATCAAGAGGGTCCCAGGTTCCATCCTGAGTTAGCTGAGCTAGGCCTAGAGAGGAAAGGTCAGGCAGGGTTCCCACTTCTGATAGCTGTCTTGTTACCCATGCTCTAAAGTCTGCTTGTGTAGATGTTGGGTGAGGCACTGTATGGTTGCTGATGTGTAACTGTATCCCTGCATGAATCAGTGCATTCTGCAGATTTTTTTTTAAATCATGTGCTGCCAGGGTTGCACCATGCAGTGGCTAGACTCTGGTTTGACCCTGCACTGTGCTGATTGTGCAATTTAAGTTGTGTTACTATAAGGGTGAGTTGAGCAGTGGCTTCAGGAATTCTCTAGCCCAGGAGAGATAATTCAGAGGGAAAAAGAGGTGGTACACACCCAAAAAGGACATTCTTTATTTTTAAATGATAGTTTTCAAAGATTTCCTTGCAGAGAAACCATTAAACATATTGATTGCAAGGTGCTTGCAGCAGAGTACATTGGGTTTGTTGGTATGTCTGTGCTGTGCCCAGAGCAATGCATGTTCAAAGGTGAAGGCAAGTCATCTGGTCTTGGTCTCTGAAGCTCAGTTGCTGTGAGAAATGGGACAAGAATCCTACCTATTTTAACTGGTAATGTATGTGAACTTTGAACATTCAAGGCCAGGTTTTGGAGAGAACAGAGACCCTCGTGTTCTTCCGAAAGCCAAATGCACTGGTAATAGTCCCCACTATCATAGCCAGGAGTAGACGGCCTCCTGCACCAAAGGAATTCCACCCCGCCACCCCCACACTTTCTGAATTCTGGCACTATGGAGCTGGGCTTTCGCTGAGCAAGATACGTTGCAGGTCGCTAAGCTCTGCATCACGCTAAACCAGTTTCCCATTATTTTCCAGTTATTTCTCCAAGTGAGACAAACTGGAAACTACCCTTCAGAACATAAGAAAAGTCAGGGATCAGAAAAGGCCATCTAGTCCCCTGAAGCTCATCCCTCTAGTATATTTACTCTCCATTTAATCTAATTGTATTTTGCATAACCCCAATGATTTTTTCTTAATTACCGTGCTTGGTAGATTATTCAAAACAATGATCACATTTTGAATGAATTTTTAAAAAAATCTGTTCTAAATTCGTCTCTTCAGCATAGATTTTTTTTTCCAATTGGTGAAGACAGGAATCCAAAACATAAACCACATAGTCCCAGAATTTACTGAAAAAATTAATGACGTATAAACGACGCACACCATTATTAATGTGCAAATCGGCCAGTAACTTGTGGCAAAGAGATACCCCATGAATTGCAAATCGCCACAAGTTGCTGGGCGATTTGTGCCGCTCTACCATTGTCTTCGCAAAACTGGCATCTCACCCTTAATCTCCCATGAGATCATGAAGTTGCTGTATTAATTGCCCATTAAACTTGCCACAGTAAGTTAAGTATAATAATTAACAGCGTAAGTACCCTTTTATCGATGTGATAATTGTTAATGACTGGCAATCAACCTCTCTTGCCCAGGAACAATTAAAGAAAGTGGAGTCTCATTCCTTCAGATTGTGAATTGTTGTTGAAGGCTTTAAAAATGTCAAATTAAAAAAATAATCTTTTTTTTCTTACTTTTTCTTTCTGTCTCTTTTTTCTCTCTCTCTTAGTCCAATCTTCCTTTCCCTCTCTTTATTTCTCTTTCTGTATCTGATTTGACATTGAATTTATCCATGCTAATTCACCCTCCATCTCAGTCCTTCCTCTGTTTATTTCTCAAGCCTTTAATCTCATTAGTTAAGGAGATATACGGTTTGTCCCGTTGTTCCCAAATGCACCGTTACCAACTCGTACTTCCAGCAACTTTGTGGGCAAAAAATATAAAAACCTAAATGTGCACGAACAAGTCGAACTAACAGGGCACAACGCAAGATGCTCCACGCTAGCAAAATTTGGGCCATAAGATTTACGAGGAAACAGAAAATAAAGTAACTTTCTGAATCAGACAAAATTGCAAAATGGAGGTTCCCGCACTGGCTGAGTAGATCCAATACCAGAGTAGATTTTCAACTTGCTACCCAGGTGTAAAACTGCCGTTGCGGATTGGCAATGAAAATTGAATGTTAGCTGATATTATTAATGGTTCTCTCTCCTCAGGTACTGTCCCACTCCCCCTTCAAATCTGCCGTCATCAACCCCCTCCTCAAAAATAACACCCTTTACCCCTCTGTCCTTGCAAACTACCGCCCCATCTCCAACCTCCCTTTCCTCTCCAAAGTTCTTGAACGGGCTGTCGCCTCCCTAGTCCGTGCCCATCTTTCCTGAAACTCCATGTTTGAATCCCTCCAATCAGGTTTCTGCCCTGCCACAGTACTGAAACAGCCTTTATCAAATGACATCCTATGTGACTGGACCGTGGTAAACTCTCCCTCCTTGTCCTTCTCGACCTGTCTGCAGCCTTTGACACGGTTGATCACACCATCCTCCTCCAACGCCTCTCCTCCGTCGTCCAGCTGGGTGGGACTGCATTCACCTGGTTCCATTTTTAATCTATCCAGTCGTAGCCAGAGAATCACCTGCAATGGCTTCTCTTCCCACTCCCACACCATTACCTCTGGAGTTCCCCAAGGATCTATCCTTGGCCCCCTCCTATTTCTTATCTACCTGCTGCCACTCAGCGACATCATCCAAAAACACACGTCAGGTTCCACACGTATGCTGACCACACCCAGCTCTACCTCACCACCACCTCTCTCAACCTCTCCACTGTCTCTAATTTGTCACATTGCTTGTCCGACATCCAGTACTGGATGAGCAGAAATTTCCTCCAACTAAATATTGGGAAGACCGAAGCCATTGTCTTCGGTCCCCGCCACAAACTCCGTTCCCTAGCCACCAACTCCATCCCTTTTCCTGGCAACTGTCTAACGCTGAACCAGATTGTTCGCAACTTTGGTGTCGTATTTGACCCCGAGATGTGCTTCCAACCACATATCCGCTCCATCACCAAGACCGCCTTCTTCCACCTCCGTAACATCGCCTAACACCGCCCCTGCCTCTCTTCACCTGCTGCTGAAACTCTCATCCATGCCTTTGTTACCTCTAGACTTGACTATTTCAATGCACTCCTGGCCGGCCACCTATCTTCCACCCTCCATAAACTTGAGCTCATCCGAAACTCTGCTGCCCATATTCTAACTCACATCAAGTCCCGTTCACCCATCACCCCTGTGCTCGCTGACCTAGGTTGGCTCCCGGTTGAGCAATGTCTCGATTTTAAAATTCTCATCCTTGTAACCTCCACCAGTCCTGCAACCCTCCAAGATATCTGTGCTCCTCCAATTCTGGCTTCTTGCGTATTCCCGATTTTAATCACTCCACCATTGGCGGCCGTGCCTTCAACTGCTTAGGCCCTAAGCTCTGGAATTCCCTGCCTAAACCTCTCCGCCTCTCTACCTCTCTTTCCTCCTTTAAGACGCTGTTTAAAACCTACCTCTTTGACCAAGCTTTTGGTCATCTGCCCTAATATCTCCTTATGTGGCTCCGTGTCAAATTTTGTTTGATAACGCTCCTGTGAATCACCTTGGGACGTTTTATTATGTTAAAGACACTATATAAATACAAGTTGCTGTTGTTGGTGGTTTCCATAACAGACAGCAATCCACAACGCCAGCTTTACACTAGGCAGCAAGTTGAAAATCTACCCCTTTGTGCAGTACTGAAACTATACAGATTAGAAGCTCCCATGTTTGAATCCCGCTCTGGTGTTGAGTTAGCAGATCTTAACATGAGTTTCAATAGGGGCTCTATAATTGGAACTAGGGAGGGGTGGGGGTGGGGGGGAAGTCAGCCAAGGTTCTTTACTTGGAAGGTGCTTATGGATAGTGCGCATGCGCAAGCATAGGATTGGACTTGCCTCGGGTCTCCCCAGAATCAAATTGCTCAATGACACTGTCTAGGTTCACCTATGAAGAAAGGTCACTTCAGTGAAGTACCCAGAGGGCTACACTACACCCATCCCCATTTTGTGTTGCATTTCTAAACAATTGATAATTGCAGCCACATTGCTGCCTACAACTCTTCCCAGTAGACCTTTAGATACAAGATTGATGTCTCAGTACCCCAAGTTACACAGTCATATATCTACAGTCAACCCGCTTCCCTTTCACAAACACACATGCGCCAATCAATCAGGAAATAGAAATTGCCCTTCACTGCCCTTCCCCCACCATCCCCAACAAGCCAACAGCCATGGAATATGATGGTTTAATTACCATAGCCATTAGTTTGTCTTTTGACTTCTGGCAATTCACCTGAGAAATATACAGCAGGATTGGGAGACTGGCAGTGCACATGTGGGACAAAATTTAGTGCATTTATGCCAAAAATATTTAAGTACCCAAAACATAAAATAATCCAAATGGGACAAAATTAGGCAATTAACAAAATATACAGGATAGAGGTTGTGATGTTCCCGGCAGTGTCTTATCCTATATCTACCTCAGCCTGTGCTTTATCTAAAGGAACACATTCCAGCCTGTGTACTACTTGTATGTAATATATGCATTCTTGTGTATCATCCTATGTATAACACATTTCAGCCTCTCTGTTTCCTACCAGGAGACTAAAAGATAAATTAAGCGTTACTGTTAATTTTATTTGGGATGAAATATAAAAGTATATCTACATGATTTCTTTTCATCTTTTGAACAAATCAGAGTTAGGGTGATTTGTGTGCTTTCAGAAATATGCCCTGATTACCTTTGTCACTTCCTGAATCCCATTAAAGCTGCAGTTCAGTGTGCTGATGTGGTGTTAATCTGGAGTTTGGACACGGCCCAGTTTCTGGCCCCATGCTGCTTTATGAGGTCCCGTCTCCAGGGAACTCACTGTCAGTACAAGCTCAGGAAACAGTTGTGCTGTTCACTTTCAGAGAACGTTTTGAATTAAGAAGCCAAATTCTCCTCTATTTTAGTTTAAAGTGTATCATAAGCTTAATTGTTGCCAGGTGATTCTTTCTTTGTATTGTGGAATGTGCAGAATATTTCGAATACGTTATAAATCTTTGTGTAAAACTCAACTATTCAACATCCGTGCCAGTTCAGAAACATCTTTCCGACAAACTAATGCAGCCAAATCCCCTGATGTATCTGTGATTGTTCACAAGGTCTTTGATTTTTTTCTTTAAATTGAAATGATGAGGAATTATTTCATCTCTTTGCTGCTCTTCTTTCCTGAAGGTGGTGACTCATGTTGAAGTACAGTGCCACAGTACTTCATCCAAGTGGTTATTCTTCATATGTGAGCCTAAATGGTGACTGCAGGAAGACTATTCCATCATTGGGGTCATCACAACCAGTTCAGTCTTGTCCTCATCGACACATGATCACTTTCCAACAGCGAAAGCAATCCAGAGCAAGAACCTTGGGTGACTTTTAACCTTCCTAGCTCAGGAGTACTGATGCCAATTGTACTACCCCAACATTGGCCTGAGCTAAGATCAACTAACTTCGAAAAGACCAAGGATTAAATCTGGGACTTTTGTGCCCTTTTAGACTCAGTGAGACACCAAGCAGTGCACTTACCCACTGAACCACTAGGGAAGCTGCAGTAATTGTTCAATTTCTGCTTTATAACACCCTATTTATTCACAACATTGAGCATCCAGCTGTGTTGAATCTAATACCAAGCAAAGTTGACTGATAAAAATCATATGGCTGTAAACCCACAAGGCGCGTATCAACCCAACCTATTTTGAATGTGGCAGCTCACCTGTACTTAATTTTTTTCATTAACTGGACTACACTTCTCTAGTCAATGGCTTTTTTTGCGTGCCTGTGTTTAAACTTTAATGATAAAATATGATTGCCTCTTGGCAGTCTTCAGTGGAAATGTATTTTAGCTGTTAGCAATATCTGTTTCTTGTTAGAGTTTATACAACTCTAAAAAAGAATGAAATTCCTTACCGATGACAATTTCATTTTTTTTTAAATATAATTTTCCCACTGCGTATTCTAATTATTTTACTTAAGAGTTTAGTGTGCAGAATATACAGAAGCTGTGGAATTCCCATCCAATTATTAAAATGATTACCAACATCACTGCTGTTGTGCGATTCAATAACGGGGACCGTGCTGCCTCATTGTCTGAGCTGACAAATCTCCAAACAAAAAAACACCCAGAAATATCGCCAATGTCTCAATAAGTAAGTAAACAGTCCAGTGTGGCACTGTACATACTAGTGTATTTTGAGTTAGCCAATCCCAGCTGAGATGATGGTTGGGGCACTACAATTCACCTCAGTACCACTGAGTTATGGAGCAGAAAACTCAGGTAGAGTTGCTGCTGAAAAGCATACATCTGTGGAAGTCAGATGAAGACAGGATCAGACTAAGCTGTGAGGTTCCCCAAAGTAAACTAGCTTGTCTAAGCTCACATGGGGAAAAATGGACATTTAGGTTAGGTACAGTGGGAGTGAGCCTTTGGCTTAGTGGTAGCATTCCCACCTCCGAGTCAGAAGGAGAAGGTTTTGAGCCCCGGTGAGTGGAGACTAAAATATAGTCTCTAAATACTGGGTTGACATCCAGAGAATGGGGTACTCACGTCCGGAAGAAGTCACCACTGGCTCACTGGTAGTATTCTTCTCTCTGACTCAGAAGGGATCAATTCGGGCCCCACTCCAGACAGCCCCGTTGAGTGGCTGCTCTGAATACTGGATTGATATCCAGCGGGGGTACTTGTGTCTGATGGGTGCGGGTGGCCCCTTATCCTAACGGGTAGGTGGGGCTCTTTAGCTCTGGTTGCAGCCCACCTCGGAGAAGGTACACCAAAGTCAAAAACTGAGAGGAAGGCAAAGAAAAGCACTTCTTCCCTAGTAAGTGGCTGAAGAATCTCATGTGTGAGACTGGAGTTAGGATTTGCCCTAGGGCAGAACACAACGATTGTACCTTACTATGAGTCAGCACCTTCAGAAGAGGAACAGAAAAAATTGGGAAGAATCTTGCAGAAAACTTGATTGCTTCCCAGCCTGTCCCTCTCTGCCAGTTCTCTATTACCCTGCATTATTTGCTCTCTGTTTGTGAAGGCACTCAAAAAAATAGATCAAATATATTATTAAGTCAAATATAACACAACTGCATTATTTTGATAGTAATGGTGATTTGACAAAGTAAATTACAGTTCTGTGTAGTTCTGAGGGAATGCTGTACTGTTGGGGGTGCTATCTTTCAGATGGGATGTTAAACCGAGGCCCCGTCTGCCCTCTCAGGTGGACGTAAAAGATCCCACAGCACTGTTCAAAGATCAAGGGAGTTCTCCCCATTGCCCTGGCCAATATTTATCCCTCAATCAACACCTAAAACAGATAATCTATTCATTTATTTCATTGCTACTTGTGAAATCTTGCTGTGCACAAGTTGGCTGCCACGTTTCCTACATTACAACAGTGATTACAGTTCAAAAGTACTCCATCAAACTATTTTTTTTACTTTAGAGAACTTACCTTGAGAAACAATGGCATATGATATACAGCATGGGTGCTTTCTTAGAATTCCAAAGTAAATATTGTTTATAAAGACTTAATTATGTAGCTATGCTATGTATTTCACAATACCAAACCACAAAATTTCCTCCACACTGCTGCTTGAATCCCCATTTCCCAGGCTGCCAAACCTCAACTTCTCCCACCTCCCCAGTGCTGCCAAACCCCAAGATATCCTTCTTCCGCAAGACAACCAAAGCCCACAGCTCCACCTCTAAATCTGCCAAATCCTGGGATTTCCCCTTCTCCATTACTCCAAAATCCAACAACTTTTCCCTCTGAGCTTCTGCTGAACCCCGAAGATTCCCCCCGCCCCCCCGCAGTACTACCAAGATATTTCCCATCCCTGGTACTACTATATCATCCAAAGGCATGCATAATGCCTTGGAAGATTTGTCATACTTTGGCATCAAATTTTCTTATGTGCAAATTTAAATTGGCTTACATTATGCACTCGTAAAACAGCAAGAAATCAAAATATTAACTATGAGCAGTGAGGAAAACATATTAATAGAAAAATCAAAAACTGAACTAAATTTCTCAAAATATTTTTTCATTTTTTGGCTGTAACAAATCAGTATAAGCAGTGAGGAAAACCTTCCAGTAGAAAAAGCAGAACGAAACCAAACAAATCATTAAAAAAAATTCCAAAACATTTTCAGTTACTGTTTTTGTTTCTTCAGCTAGTCCACTACACACACAAATTGTTGAAAATAAAGCTAATAAGGACATATTTCACATTGGGCCGGATTTTGCTGGAAAAATAATGGCATATTACGACGTACGCCATTATTAATGTGCAAATCAGCTAGAAAGTTTAGAGGATTAAGAGATACGCCGTGAGTTGCAAATCTTCATAACTTGCTGCTCAATGTACGCCGCTCCACTGTTTGCTTTGCACAAATGGTATCTTGCCCTTAGCTGCCTTGTTATTTTTAAGAAGTTGCTGGATTTTCACATTAATTGCCTATTAAACTCGCCACAGAAAATTAGGTCTGGTAATTAACAGCATAAGTACCTTTTTAACGACGTGATAACTGTTAATGCAATGCCAATCAACCTCTCTGCCACAGAAATTGAACAATTTAAACTGTGCAGTCTCATTCCTTCAGGTGGTAAATTGTTCTTTAGAGATTTAAAAAATGTCAAATTTTAAATTAAATATTTTTCTTCTTCTGTTTCCTTTCTGTCTCTTTTCTCTCTCTTAATCCAATAATTATTTCCCTCTTTCTGGACTTGAATTGACATTGAATTCACCCACTCTAATTCACCCTCCTTCTCAGTCGCTCCTCTGTTTCTTTCTCAATCCTTAAATCTCATTGGATAGGGAGATAAACTGATGGTCCCACCGTTCACGGAGGTCCTAGATGTCCCGATGCCCTCGCTGCAGCGTTATCAGCTTGCACTTCCAGCAAGTTACGACACAGAGCATTTTTGAACTGAAGAGTGCAGAAAAAAGTCTACTGATAAATAAAGCAGAAACTGAACCAATCAAATGACTCAAAATGGCTTTTCAAAATCTTTCATCTGCCATTTTTCACAAACTTAAAAATCCAGCTCTCAAAATAAGGATTATAACATTACAAAAATATGTATTTTTAAAAAATTATGTATTCTACAATACTGTGATTAAACTTATAGGGGGGAAATTTCCATGGGGTTCTTCTCATCTTCCGCCATAACTTCAGCAGAAGATTGATGGAAACCATGGAGAAACATTATAAACAGCCATTCTTAGCAGTTTATACCACTTCTCCGGGGGTGCCCCCAATCTCCCACCGGAAAACTCTGCTGAAATTCCAGGCGATAATCTATAAGTTTATAACCCATTAAATTGTTTTTTGTGTCTTTGAGTAACTTCATTAACATTTTCCCTAAGAAGCCTCAACTTCTTTCAAAAGCTTGGGCTTGGAATTGATATTCTTCCCAGCTAAAGGGAGTTACCAATTATATCTGTGCCTGCAAGACGCAGGATGTGCATTCTCAGCATATGTAGTATAGAAAATCTCTCAGAACACATCAGTATGATTGCCTCAGTGCAACAATTTGAAGGGTGTTTTTCTGCAGTCTATAACAACATTTATGTTTGTTTTTACAAATGATTTCAAAGTTAGCTGGACCATGAATTTTATAACCTTTTCTGAGGTAAGGTTTTAAAGGAAAAACTATCTTCAAATGCTTGTTTTCACTTCATAAAAGAGAGTTAGAGGTTGATGATAAGACCACCTGTGCTTTATTTTATCTATACTAAAAATTCAAAAACAATCATAGCTTACATAAAGATTTTTTTATTTTTCTCAGTGCAAAGCTCGAAGTGTGTCAGTTCTTAGGATATAACAGTTTTGATGAGGAACATAGGAAACTTAAACACAGGAACATGAGGTATTTTTGTTTTGGCAAATGATTTGAAAACAAGCTGAAGAATGAGCTTCACATGAAAATTATTGTCAAGTGCTTAATTCTAAGAGACTCTGGTTTGGAGAGCTAGACAGAAACAATAGAGGTGATTTAGATCCTCTGTAGTTTTTGATACTGAAAATTTGAAAACTATGCATGTTGACAGATTTGTTTATGAGGCTATTTATTTATTCAGCTGCAGTAGGTAAAGAAAATGCTCATTTTTATTTCTCAGACACCAATCGAAAACATGTGCTTTACTGTCTCGAAGGGCTGGATTTTCCCTGCGGAGGCGGGATGGCGGCGGGAGAGCTCGTTGGCGGTTTCCGATCCCTCTCCTGTCCACAGCCGCTCTCTCAAAAAGATTTTCCGTAGATTGGCCTTGTTAAGCCCGCCCTGCAGGGCTCCTGGCCAAGTAACAGGAAGCGGGTCTGATGACGTCATCAGCCGGTTTCCTTAAAGGGACCACGGCCACATTGATTTTGACAGTTGTGCTGTCAGTGTTCTGCAGCATTGAGGTGCTGCAAACACTGACAAGCACTGCACAAAGGTGCACGTCTGCACCCAGGCTCACGCATGACTCCCTCCATATGCCATTCCTCCTGCAGACCAAGGGGGATCCCTAGCAAGGTGCCAATGATCAAGCACTCCCATTCTCCTGGTGACTCCTATAAGGTGTCCAATAAGGTAGAGTAGCAAAGCACTTAATCTTTTTAGGTGAAGTCCTCAGATAATTTCCAGAATAAATATTGATAGCGTGTTGGTGAAGTCTTGACAAAGTGTGGCAGATAGTCTCCCATGTGTTTCAAAAGTCCTCTTCAAACCTCCAGAAGCAAGTGAACAGGAAAAGGTGATATACCTTTAAGTAGTGCTTGAAATTCTCTGCAATGACTAGTTTACTCCCAATCAGCTGGTTGCTATTAGGAGAGGGCGTTGTTGGTTCAAGTGCTAGCCACCAAAATGTTGTGCAGCCTTCTTAATGAGCACTAGCAGGCAATTTAAGTGGCAATCAGCTGCTTAACGATACTCCGGGCGATTGTTCCTAGTGCAAGCCTCAACTTCTTTACCAAGATGGCGGCTTGCGCTAAATACAGGTTAAACTAGCATTTCAGCTTAAGTCCCCATCTTGGCCACCTTGGAGGCTCTTAAGTGCCTAAAGTATTTGGGGAAAATCTCCCCCAAGCTGTTCCCTATACCAATCTCACCATTGACTAGGCAGCAGTGTATTACATAGCTGTTTCAACGGGTTACTAAATTGAGCCTTGTAGACGGTGGAGATGCTTTAAGGGGTCAGGCGTGGAGCTACTCATTGTAAAGTGGCCTGCTTTTGCCCTACTCTTGTAGCCATGGTGTTGCTATGTCTGACCCAGTTAAGCTTCTGGTAAGTGGTGACCCCCATGTTGACAGTGGTGGGCTCGGCAATGATGGTGCCACTGAAGGTCAGGAGAGGTGGCTAGGCTTTTTATTCTTTGAGATGGTCATTACCTGGCACTTAAATGTGGCTTGAATGTTACCTGCAATGTCAGCCCATACCTGGATATTATCCAAGTCCTTGTGTAGGCTGGTATGAGCTGTTTCATTATCAAACGAGTTATGAATGGAGCTGAACACCGTGGAATCATCAGCAAACCTTATGACAGGGTAAGTCATTGAAGAAGTAGCTGAAGATGGCAGAGCTGAGGATACTGTCTAAGGGACTCCTGCAGCAACATCCTGGGACTGTGATAAGTGGCCTTCAAAAACCACGTCCAATCTTATTTTATGTCAGGTATGACTCCTGCCACTGGAGGGATTTTCCTTCGACTCCACTAAGTTCAGTTTTTCTAAGGCTCTTTGGTACCATTGGTTGATTGCTGCCTTGATGGTGAGAGAAGCTGCTCTCACTTCTCTGACAGTCAGCTCTTACGTGCATGTCTGGATCAAGGCTGTGATGAAGTTTGGAGCTGAGTGGTTCTGGGGGAACTTTAACTGTGCGTTAGTAGCTGGTTATTGGTGAATATGTGTTGTTTGATGACACTATTGATGGCTTCTTTCATTACTTTACTGATGATTGGGTGGAGGCTGATCGGGCAATAATTGGCCATTTTTGATTTATCCTTTTTTTAAAGTGAATAGGACACATCTGAGTATCTTCTGGGTAGATGCCAGCATCATAGCTGTACCTTAACAGCTTAACTACATGGGTGGTTAGCTCTTATAGAAAGACGTGCATTTATATAGCGCCTTTCACGACCACCGGACGTCTCAAAGCGCTTTACAGCCAATGAAGTACTTTTAAAGTGGAGTCACTGTTGTAATGTGAAGTGAAGTGGAGTCACTTATGCACAAGTCTTCAGCACTAAGCTGGGATGTTGTCAGGGCCCATAACTTTGTTGCGTCCAGTCCACTCAGAAATTTCCTAATGTCGTGTTGCGTGAACCAAATTGACTGTACACTAGCATCCATGATAGTTAGGGAACTCAGGAGGAAGCTGAATAGGATTGTCCACTTGGTACATTTGGCTGAAGACACTTATCTCTTGCACTCACCTGCTGGACTCAACCATAGTTGAAGATGGGGATATTCATAGAGTCTCCTCCTCTTATTTATGAACATAGGAACAGGAGTAGGCCATTTAGCCCCTCAAGCCTGTCGAGTTATCCACCAGCATTCTTGACTGGATATGGTAGAGCTACAGAGCTTTTCTCTGATCCATTGGTTTTAGAACTGCTTAGCTCAGTCTATAACCTGTTGCTTTTGGTGTCTATCATGCAGGTAGATCTATGTAATAGCTTCATTAGATTGGTACTGCATTCTAAGATATGCCTGTTGCTGCACCTGATATGCTATTCTATACTCCCCATTGAACCAGGTTGGTCTCCCAGTTTGATGCTGATCGAGGAGTGAGGGATGTGTCAGGTCATGAGATTACAGATTGTGGTGGTATATAATTCTGCTTCTGCTGATGGCCTACAGCACCTCATAGGTGACCAGTTTGGGCTGCTATATCTGGTCTGCTTCCATTAGCATAACAGTAGTGCTACACTACATGATGGAGAATGTTCTCACTGTACAGACCGGACTTTGAATTCACAAGAAATATGTGGCGATCGCTCTTATCAATGCTATTGTGGAAAGGCCTATCTTTGACAGGTAGTTTCCTTCTGTTGGCTCCTTCATCACCTGATGGTGAACAAGTCTGGCAGCTACGTCCTTTTGAATTTGTGGTTGGTGGTACTGCTGAGCCATTCTTGGTGGTTGTCGTTGATGTCCCCCACCCAGAGTACATTCTGCACCTTTCCTTTCCTCAGTGTTTCCTACAAGTAATGATGGAGGAGAACTGATTCATCAGTTGAGGGAGGACAGTAGGTGGTAATCATCAGGAGGTTTTCTTGGCCTTGTTTGACCTGTAACCATGACACTTCATGGGGTTCAGAGTCAATGTTGAGGAACCCTAGGGCCACTCCCACTCAACTGTATAAAACTGTGACCACACCTCTGGTGGGTCTATTCTGCTAGTAGGACTGGATATACCAGGGATCGAAGAGTCTGAGATGTTGGCTAATAGATACGTTGCTCTTACCTGCAGCCTCTCCAGTAAATGTATATGTTTGTTATTTCATAGTGACCAGAATTGGACACAGTACTCCAAGGCCGGAATTTTGCCAGCGCTCAGAGGGTGGGATTGGAGGCGGGTCAGAGGTTAAATTCACAATGATTGACGGCGGGTTTGGATCCCGCCTCCACGCATCTTTCCTGAGTGTTGGGTCTCCGATTTGCAAACAGACCCGACACCAAGCGGCAGGAAAGGATTAAAGACACTTAACTGCCTATTAAGTGGTACTTTAGAGCTTTTTTCATAGGGTTTTTAGATTTTCCAGCTTCTGGGTCAGGTTTCACGACATTCCAACAACACGCCAGGTAAGTGAGGCGTGAACACCAGCGAGCTAGAGACTTCACAGCTGCAACTGCAGTGTAAAAGCTGCACTCTCAAATCTTGTCATTTAGAAATCTGTGAGGTTGGTGATTGAATGATTTGGGGGGCATATTCTGTGTTTAGGCTGCAAGTATGTGTTGTGCACTATAGATCCACTGTAACCTGCATTGTAGGATTTTAAAAGTGCACTTACCCTAAACTGTACCACCTCAAATTGTCAGCACACAGCTGCCAACGATGCCAAACCTTCGTTCTACATCAATTTATTACAATATTGGCAAAGAACAGAAACTTTACAAATAAATCTATCATAACACCCAAGTTAGAACCCTTGTGATTATTAACATGTCATTTTCCTCTTACGCGTGCTTCTACGTTGTGAGACCCCTGTGGCTTCAGCATATGTGGAAGCAGCCTGCTCACTTCCCTGCTGCTCCTGCTTAGACGCCTTTGGCAGCCTTCCTCTGGTTTTGGGAGCTTTGGATGGCCCCGCCAAAGTCTGCTCCTCCTGCGGCTGTGCAGGGGCAGACTCGGCCATCTCTGTTGGCTCAGGCAGATGGGGCTCTGACCGAGGGCTCGGCAGTGGCAAGGGAGTGTGAGTGCTTGGAGAGGAGCCCCCACTTCCTTGTGCTCGAACACCACCGTCCGTCTCATGGGTCACCCGCACTTCACTGCTAGCAAGTTGCTGGAGAGCACCTTGCTACACATCGGTGGGGCCATGTGGACCCATCTCTGTACTGACAGTCCTCATAACCGGGACATTCATGTACCTCTGGCTCCTCTCCACGATAGATGGCCTTCTATCCTCCATAGCTGGCCATCTATCTAGAAGAGCCACCATGTTGGCTTGTGTCTGGCGAGTTAGGTCCTCCATGGAGGTTGCCATCCTTTCCATGGCGGCACCTAGATTGCCCATAGCGTTTACCACGGCATTGCTAATGTTTAAGATGGACTCCTCCATTCTCTGCATACTCGCAGTTACCGTGGAAGCAAACCCACTCAGAGCCTCCTGCACTTGTTCCTGAAGCTCCAGCACCGCTCTCTTTCTGGATGGCCCCAGAGGCGTTTACATGCAGCTGAGCAGAGCTGGGAGAGCCCTGCATCCTCCGACGAGGACGCTCCTCTGCTGTCCCTGTCTCCACCATCTGCTGATGCTCACTTCTGATACACCATGTGACAACACTACTCTATCTCGCAAAAAACCCACTGAGGTGTGCGTCTCTGCGCTGGTGCTGGGTGCGCTGAATGCTGGTGACGCTGCTCCCTCAGAGGCTGGTGGTTCTTCTGAGGAGTGCTCCTGCTCTTCCTCCTGAACAGTGGGGAGTGAGGCTCTCAATGGTCTTGTGGGGGAGTAAAGGCATGAGTTAGACAAGTGAAATGTATGTTGCAGACACATCCCATTGTGCAGATGCTTAGCACTCAATCTCTACGAACATCATATCCCACATTAGTTACTCATGAATGCTAAATCAGAGGGTTGGAAATCAATTCTGTCACCAGCTTGCTCTTCTATGCCCGTCTCCCTGTCCCCCACTTCCAGCTCCTCTGCACCTCCGACGATCTCCAGGGCTGCCTCCTCAGCACTCATTAGGTGCGCCAGGGATGGTGGGCCTCCTCCTGTCCTCCCCCTCTCCCTTTTATTGTGGGCTCTCTTCTCCTGTAATGAGGGACACAAGTGGAGTTTGAGAAACATTGATGGAGTGAGTGTAAAGAATGGATGACATAGATGTTTAGAGGGAGACTATGAAGGAGTGAGGTGCACAAACCAAGTTCCCTCCCTGTGCGTTGTTAGTTGTTGGCATTGCATAAGAGTGTGAGTGGTGCATAGTAAGATGGTGACGTGATTCTGTACAGAGAAAGAGCGGGATGGGTGAGGGTGCAAGGGATGTTAGAGTGAGTTGGGATGTGTAGGGGAAGGTTGCCAATGCAGAGTGATGGGGATGAGAAGAGATGGGAGGCAGATGGAAGGTAAGTGTGATGTTATACTCACTTTTGCTGATTGCAACAGATCATTAAACCTCTTGCGACACTGCACCCAGGTGCGTATGTAGAACGACCTCGAACTGACCTCCTCAGCAATTTGCAGCCAAGCTGCCTTGGTATGCTGAGGAGGCCTCCTCCTTCCGTCTCCAGGGAAGAGGACCTCCTTACGTCCTCTTAACGAGGCCAATCAATGCAAAATTTTAACTGCAGGGCGGGTCGAACCGGGAGCGGGTCCAGAACCCGCCAACCCACCACCATTCCGCCTCCAGGCACAAAATCGTGGCCCAAGTGTGGCCTGACAAGAACATTATAATGCCTGAGCATAATCTCTGTCCTGTTTATGTAACCCTGCATTCCATTTACTTTTTTCAACTGTTTCACCACATTGTCTAGACATTGAGAGTGATGAGTCTTATCACTGCCAGTGTTACATTAAATTCCAAGGCATTGCTGATTTACTAGAAATGCAGATTTGATGTTTATAATTAAATATTTAGCAGCAAGTCATTTTACATCTATACTGTAATTAAGGAAGTTTATGCAAACTGAATTTAGGTTATTATTTTTTAATATACTGATGCAGAAATGACTAAAATAATAGTAATTTTTTTACCATAAATATTTTGCTTTTCTCAACTTTAACCAAAAATTTTAATTAACCAATGCATCAAACCAATGTGACTATATAAATTAAACTTCTTCAAATCATTTAATCCTTTTCATTTAAAGATTAGCATCATCTAATTGGCACGCCTAGCTCCCAGTTGCTGTATTCAGACTAGTGCATCATGAAGAGCCTCACTGTAAGCTTCTCGATCCAGCCAGTGTAAACAAATTTGGTAATGCAGACAGGATCCTGGTGTTGTGTTTCTAAGCAAGCTCAACAATTTTGTAAAAATGTTCGAATTGTCTTTGCTATAACCATTTGGGAGCAACAAGTCCTGCACTCCATATTGACTTTGGCAAAAGTGATGCGCCACAGAACTTTACACTGTTAAATCAAATTTTGGAACCTCTGTCAAGCATGTATGAGTTCTGTACCCCAGCTTAGGACAGGGCTGGTCTTCCATTTCTTTTAAACAGTCTTCTACCCCATCTCCAAATGAGCATTGGTAGCCTTTTTGACCTTGAAGGGCAATAACATCTGAGCTTGAGACTGTTTTCACCTGACGTCCATATATACATGCATGTTCCACCACAGGTCATTGGATAGCAATTGTGAGTGGGAACCCTGGCTGATTTCTCCCCCGGCCCCCCCTTAGCCCAGGAGCTTTAAAGTTAATCGCAACACCTATTACTACTCCAGCTGAGGTCGGGTAACTCAGTGCTGATCAAGGACTGGACCTGGGACATTTTCTGCTCAGTATGAAATGGTCATTTATTTACACAGAATTTAACCAATAATTCCAAATCACATTGGGAATTCCGTGCGGTCCCAACTGTGAAAAAAAACTGCACAACCACAGCTTGACAGAAGTACTATACTATATTTTGTTTTAATTCATTCATGGGATGTGAGCGTCACTGGCAAAGCTAGCAGTTATTGCCCATCCCTAATTAGCCTTGCGAAGGTGGTGGTGAGCCACCTTCTTGAACCGCTGCAGTCCGTATAGTGAAGGTACTCCCACAGTGCTGTTAGGGAGGGAGTTCCAGGATTTTGACCCAGCGACAGTGAAGGAACAGCGATATATTTCCAAGTCAGGACTGTGTGTGACTTGGAGGGGAATTTGCAGGTGGTGGTGTTCTCGTGTGCCTGCTGCCCTTGTCCTTCTAGCTGTTAGAGGTTGTGGGTTTGGGAGGTGCGGTCAAAGAAGCCTTGGCGAGTTGCTGCTGTGCATCTTGTAGATGGTACACACTGCAGCCACGGTGCGTCGGTGGTGGAGGGGGTGAATGTTTTAGCTGGTGGATGGGGCGCCAATCTAGTGGGCTGCTTTATTCTGGATGGTGTTGAGCTTCTTGAGTGTTGTTGGAGCTGCACTCATCCAGGCAAGTGGAGAGTATTCCATCACACTCCTGACTTGTGCCTTGTAGATGGTGGAAAGGCTTTGGGAGTCAGTCGGTGCATCATTCTCCACAGAATACCCAGCTTCTGACCTGCTCTTGTAACCACAGTAATTATGTGGCTGGTCCAGTTAAGTTTCTGGTCAATGGTGACCACCAGGATATTGATGGTAGGGGATTTGACGATGGTAATCCCATTGAATGTCAAGGGGAGGTGGCTAGACTCTCTCTTGTTGAAGATGGTCATTGCCTGGCACTTGTGTGGCACGAATGTTACTTGCCACTTATCAGCCCAAGCCTGAATGTTGTCCAGGTCTTGCTGCAGGTGGGCACGGACTGCTTCATTATTTGAGGAGTTGCAAATGGAACTGAACACTGTGCAATCATCAGTGAACATCCCCACTTCTGACCTTATGATGGAGGGAAGTTCATTGATGAAGCAGCTGAAGATGGTTGGGCCGAGGACACTGCCCTGCGGAACTCCTGCAGCGATGTCCTGGGGCTGAGATGATTAGCCTCCAACAACCACAATCAAGTATGTATTTAATTATGCATCTGCACTAATTCTGTCATGTGTGAAAATGGTACAGAGGAGGGCCACAAGAATGATTCCCAGTTTAAAATACCGTAGCTACCCAGATAGGCCTAAGAAGCTGGCCTATACATTTTAGAGAAGATTAGACTCATGGATGATTTGATTGAGGTCTATAGAATAATGAGGGGACTAGATTGTGTACACACTGACAAATTATTTCAATTTGATAGGTTGGGGGGGAGGTCAGGTGTATAAATTACGTAAGGGAAGAAATAGGCTAGATGTTAGGCAATTCTTCTTTTACCAAAGAATAGTAGACCCATGGAGCAAACTGCCGGCTTGTGCGGTGAGTGCTGATTCACTGTGTATCTTCAAGAGAGTGGTGGACAGTTTCCTGGATGGGGCGGAGATAGCATCATACAAGAGGTCGGTACCAATTATGATCATGTTCATAGAATCATAGAATGGTTACAGCACGGAAGGCGGCCATTCGGCCCGTCGAGCCCGTGCTGACTCTCAGCTAGTCCTACTCCTCTGCCCTTTCCCTGTAGCCCTGCAAATTTTTTTCCTTCAGATTCTTATCCAACTCCCTTTTGCAAGATAAGATTGAGTCTGCCTCCACCACCCTTTCATATCTTAACCACTCGCTGCGTAAAAAAGTTTTTTCTTACGTCACCTTTGGTTCTTTTGCCAATCATCTTGAATCTGTGTCCTCTGGTTCTCGACCCTTCTGCCAATGGGAACAGTTTCTCTCTATCTACTCTGTCCAGACCCCTCATGATTTTGAACACCTTTATCAAATCTCCTCTCAATCTTCTCTGCTCCAAGGAGAACAACCCCAGCTTCTCCAGTCTATCAACGTAACTGAAGTCCCTCATTCCTGGAATCATTCTCGTAAATCTTTTCTGCACCTTCTCCAAGGCCTTCACATCCTTCCTAAAGTGTGGTGCCCAGAATTGAACACAGTACTCCAGCTGGGGCCGAACCAGTGTTTTATACAGGTTCATCATAATTTCCACACTTTTGTACTCTATACCTCTATTTATGAAGCCCAGGATCCCGTAAGCCTTTTTAACTGCTTTCTCAACCTGCCCTGCCACCTTCAACGATTTGTGTACATATACCCCCAGGTCTCTCTGTTCTTGCACCCCCTTTAGGATTGTCCCATTTAGTTTATATGTCCTCTCCTCATTCTTTCTACTAAGATGTATCACTTCACACTTTTCTGCGTTAAATTTCATCTACCACGTGTCTGCCCATTTCACCAGCCTGTTTATGTCTTCCTGAAGTCTATCACTATACTTCCAAGTTTTGTGTCATCTGCAAATTTTGAAATTGTGCCCTGTACACCCACGTCCAAGTCATTAATATATATAAAGAAAAGCAATGGTCCTAGAACCGACCCCTAGGGAACACCACTGTATACGTTCCTCCAGTCCGAAAAACAACCGTTCACCACTACTCTCTGTTTCCTGTCACTTAGCCAATTTCATATCCCTTTTATTCCATTGGCTTCAACTTTGCTGGCGAGCCTATTATGTGGCACTTTGTTGAACGCCTTTTGGAAATCCATGTACACTACGTCAACTGCATTACTCTCATCAACCCTCTCTGTTACCTCATCAAAAAACTCGATGAAGTTGGTTAAACACGATTTGCCTTTAACAAATCTGTGCTGGTTTTCCTTAATTAATCCACACCTATCCAAGTGACTGTTAATTTTGTCCCTGATTACTGTTTCTAAAAGCTTCCCCACTACCAAGGTTAAACTTGACGCTTTTGTATGTTCATATATGTAAGACAGCTGCAGCCTACATGCTCTAAACCAGGGCTTTACTTCAATGGCACAGAAAGTTGCTTTTCACTGTTTTGCTTAACTGATATATCCTTTGTAATCCAGACAGAGTGCCATCTTTTTTCACTGAGTTATTCTTGAGTGTGCTGATCAGGAAAGAGATCTACGTATTATAATTTTTGAGAAACCTCTGTGAAGAGCCAGAAGATTTAGTGCAAAAAGGCACCAAGATTGAAAAGAGTAGGAGAAAAAACAAGATAAATCTAGAAGTGATGGTTAGGCAATTTAAAGCACAGTAGAATGTAGGAAGAAGAGAAGACAGGGGCCTAGAAATTCCCTACTTTAGCGCCACCCGTTTCCGCCACTATCCTGGCGAAAAAGGCGGCCACCACTCTTTCCCCCTTCTCTGGCGCAGAACTCAGCGGCCGCCATTTTGGTGAGGGCCTTAGCGCTGCCGATAGTAGCGCTGGCCCTGGAGATGCAAATGGACAGAGAGTGATGTCGCCGACTTGACGCCACGTCTGCAAACTTCAACCTTAACACTGAGTTCAGCACTGGGTCCTAAGCTCACTCTGAAAAGCCAATGTACAGCAGACTGACAGAGACGCTGTCAGCACTTCTTAAAGGGACACACACATGTTTCAGGTAAGTTTGCATTTAAGCTTTTGGACTGGATTCTTTTTATTTTATTGAAGTAGTGGCTTGGTGCTATACATGTTGGTAAAGGAAGGCCTCTGAGAAGACAGAAAATGCTTGAAATACTCAGCAGGTCAGGCATCATCCATGGTGAGAGAAATAGAGTTCACGTCTCAGGTCGAGATGCTGCCTGACCTGCTGAGTATTTCCAACATTTTATGCTTTTATTTCAGATTTACAGCATCCGCTCGCAGAGGGAAGAGGAAGACACAGAAGAGGAGGAAGCAGAAGGAAGGATGCAACCCAGACAGCCCCCTTCTGGCCAGGATATCCGGGATAGAATCATCCACCTGCAGTACCAGTGACCACAACTCCAATTTCCATTTCAACATTTGTACCACACCTTACCTTCTCTCTGTTACTGACCATCACAGCGTCCTCTTGGCCACAATGCTGAAATAAAAGCCACCACAAAGCAAACTTTCCAATCCAATTTTATACATCTATCCATCCAATATGACATCAAGAAATCAACTCATCACCCTTATGCATTCCATTAGTGACTGTCTTGTGTGTGCCTTTGCCTATACTACTGATGTCACACAGTGTTACCCCAGTGGCTGCAGCATAGCTGGTGGAAGGCTGCTGACTTTCAGTGGGGGACACTGCAAATGGCCTTGCTGGTCGATCTTGAGGAGCTGGTGGCTGGGAGTGTGAATTTGACTGGCGGTGTTTCTTCTTCTTCACTCTTCTCTCCCTCTTCTTGGTCACCCACTGGCTGGGCAGGCTGCATTTCTTGGGTGTGTGAAATGACAAGGGTGGAGTTGGGGTGAGGGGAGGGCGGGAAAGCAAGAGGTGCATGCGAGAAGAAGGATAACGTATGAGGATACCACTAACTTGTATCCTTTGAGCCCCGGCGCTGGCCAAGGGCTCAGCCATGCCCCTGCCAAGAATGGCCAGCACCACTCTCCTCTAAGGGGGTGAGGTGAAGCTAGGAATGGGAGGTCTGCCTCATGTTTGGTACAGATTGTTGGTAGGTAAGTGATGGGGGCGGGTGTCGTGCACTGAGCAGTGTGTGAGTTTAGTGGTACAGTTGGTAGGAAACGGCTTTTGAAGATGACTTCACTGACCTTGACCACAGGTCTGAGGTCATGAAGCTTCTTTGGGCACTGGAGCCAGGTTGTGAGGGCAACACTGTTGGCAGTGATGGCCTCACTGATCTGGTCATACATCCTTCTTTCTGGAGGGCCTACTGGCTCCTGTGGGTAGCAGATCTCTCTTGCAGTGTTGACCCCCTGCACAAAGCTGGAGTGCTGCATGCGAGACCCTGGGTGCCCCTTCCCTGGCTTGCTGAGCCATTTGTGTTAGTGCTGGAGCACTTACCCCATTTATTTTTTAGGTGTGGAAGGCAATTTAGCTTTAAGAGTTGAAGACAACCATTTGGGAATTCTTTTTAATGTTAATTTTTTTTCATAAGGCAGTTGAGCTGTAAGGGCTAAAAACTGCCTATTTTTACATGATTTTTATTTTTTTTTTCATTTCAGAAGGCAGTTCCCCTTTAAGAGACCGAACTGCTTTCTGAAATGACAGCCTCACTTTAAGAACAGGCTGTGCTTGCTGCAATGACGCTACAGCCACGCTACATTGGGGCCTCCTGCTGGGACAAATGCCACCAGAACTGCTTTGCACGGTAAGTTTAGCGCTGGGTTAATGATAATTAGCCTCCAGCGCCAATTTACCGGTCCTGCCAACACCACCATTTTCGGCAGCCATTAGCACTGGCCCACGGTGGCACCACCAAGTTTTTAGCGTTGTTGAATTTTTAGCCCCGAGAGAGGGTAAAGAGTGTTATGATTCCAGCACACTCCAGATACTTTGCCTCTTGTCCAACATGTCCACAGGCAAACCTATGCTCTCTAATATCCAAAACATTACCTTATATATGAAGTTATGTGGGATAGTGGACTGCAGGGTAAACAATGAACCCTTTTACCAATGAGTTACACATTGAAAATAATGGGTTGTCACATCTCCAACTGACAAACAAATAACACTAGGACAGACTGTATATTTCAGGCTACCAAACTACAAATCAGGTTTATGGAGAAGTAAAAGTGTGTAGAAGAGGTGCAAACCTGGCCGAATTCATTGTTTTCTCATACCTCACCTAACTCAGTGTTTCTTTGAAAACAATTACAGTCTAGAAGCCTTTATCAGGTTTCTACTGTACTTTAAATAACTTGCATCCTTAATGAAACACTTTTACATGAAAACAATATATCATGGAGTCCTCTGTTTGCCTCTTATAGTACAGTTAAAAATGAAATAATGAACTGGGAAAAGGCTCCACTATTTATCTCTCTGTCAGGCAGGGCTCTAAGCATGGAGCTGTTAATCAACACCAACCCCTTGGCTGAAATGGCTGCTGCAACAGATTCCCACCCCCTGATGTGACAACAATCCTAAACGATTAATTCTATTTCCCATTCATAGCCTGGTAATCAAGTTTTTAGAATTTACATGTTTTACAACAAAGACAGCATGAAAAGCTACTGGTTAGTCCTTCTAGTCCTTAATAGACTAATTGCCAGACCAAACAGACAGTTGCAGAAAATCCCACTGTGGTATAATAAGGTGAGAAGTCGCACAACACCGGGTTATAGTCCAACAGTTTTATTTGAAATTACGAGCTTTCGGAGCTCTGCTCCTTCGTCAGGTACAGTGAGGGAATACAAATCGGTTACAAAGTATATATAGACAGAGAACAATGTGTCTGCAGAGATACAATCCGTCAGGGAGGCATTACATCAAAGACACAGCAGAGTACAGCTAAGACAATGAGGTGGGGTCACAGGGGGTCCAACGTGTCAAATGCTGCAGTCTGCAGTTAAGCTTTTAACTTTTTTTTAAAAACTGGAAATCACATCTGTGAACCAGACAACGATGTCGAGTCACGTCCTGTAGCGTGACATGAAACCGAGATCCCGGTTGAGGCCGTCCTCATGGGTGCGGAACTTGGCTATCAGTTTCTGCTCGATATATACTTTGTAACCGATTTGTATTCCCTCACTGTACCTGACGAAGGAGCAGAGCTCCGAAAGCTCGTAATTTCAAATAAAACTGTTGGACTATAACCTGGTGTTGTGCGACTTCTCATTTTTGTCCACCCCAGTCCAACACCGGCATCTCCGCATCATGTATAATAAGGTGAGAAAGCTGCCACTTCCCATATCTTTACCATTGCCATGCAAAGTTTCCTCCAATATAACAGAGACATCAGAGAAAAGAGAAAAGAAACTGATGTTATTCTATTTACATAGCTATGAGACATAGGTTTTGGTAGTTCTGGTCTAGATAAACTGTGGATTCCATTTGGGTTGACTGCTCCCAGCCATGCAGTAACCAACTGAAAGTGAACATATTACAGACCAGAACAAGCTCCTATAAAAATATAGAGTCTTTTGTGGTTTGAAACAAGACAGATTTCTGATCCGAGCTCTATAATTTTGATCTTGGGAAAGAGAGGGATGATTTAGGAGATGGTGCATTGAGTCTTCATTTCAACACTGCGAAGATGCAATAAAGGAACAAGACAATGCAGGGGAACTTAAGAGGATCAAGAAAGTTTAGAACAGCTCCAGTGAAAAAAGCAAATGAGGTTCTGGGTTGCATTAGCAAAGAGGTAGATTACAAATCAAAGAGGTAAAACTGTTGTCGTATAAGTGATATGTCAGACTCTATATGAAGGACTGCATACTATTCTAGTAAGCTAAGCATAGAAAGATTATTATTGTCCCTGAGAAGGAACAGAGCTGAGCATCCAAGATGATCCCAAGGATCAGAGATCAAAGTTATGAGAAAAGGTTGCGAGTTGGGGTTGTTTTCTTTGGAAAAGAGAAGTACAGGAAACTCTTGTTTAAACGGCACCTAAATATCTGGAATTCTCTAATAACCGGCAGAATTCATACTCTGAAAACTACAGTATACAGTCGTTTATAAGTTTTGTTTTACTGTTAAGTAATTAAAGAGTTATGGATTACCCTCAACTGGCATTACTGTACTTAATCAAGCATCTTCCACCATCTATTTAACACAACATTCTGTAGGGGAGTACCCAATTATACAGCACATTTCTTGATTTTTTTATTTTTGTTTGTTAAAAATAGCCTCGGTAGATATACCTCTGCGTTATCCGGAATTTTTAATCAACCGGCACCATCCCGGTCCCGTCGGTGCCGGATACAAAAGAGTTTCCTGTAACTAGTTTTGACAACGTTGATCCAGGCAAATTGATGACTGCGGTGAAGTATTTAAATGGCAGGGTACACAGTCAAAAATTACAAAATTAGGAGTTAAAAGGTTCATTTTTTAATCTATTGGGTTACATACTTTTGGGATAAGTACCTATGGAATGCCATTGAAATGAACATTATGGGGTAAATTTTATCTTTTGGCCGATCGGCAGAGCACAGTCATCGGACCTCAATCTGTATATTTAAAGAAGGATTATGTTTCAGGCGGATGCCTTTGCCACCTGCTCAGAAGAACAGTTTAAAATCAAGATCGTCACGATCCAAGCGGGAAATCAGCAGGTAAATCACCGAAGCATTTTAATTATCCACCCTCCCGCTTTCCTCTGTTAAAATCCCTCCGCCGCCCCCCCCCCCCGCCCCTGCTTGTTACTAACTAGCTGATTTACCATGGGAGGGAAGGACATAATTGAGAGGTCGCACAACACCAGGTTATAGTCCAACAGTTTTATTTGAAATCACAAGCTTTCGGAGCTATCGATCGCCCCTTCCTCAGGGGACATCACAGCTGAGCCACCACACACACGCAACATGATTTCCAACAGTTGTCACTAGAAAGCCATCAGGAGCTGGAACCTTGGCTGATTCTTTTTTGCCTCCCAGTTGCAGTACCCCTACTCCCCTAGCTCATAGCTACTAACAGTACTGACCAGGGATCGAAGCTGGTATCTTGCTGGTTTGTACTGTCAGGGTATTTATCCCTGGAGCTGTTAGGGCAGTGAGTGAACGCAATTTATTTATTTACACTTTCAGACAGCCATGATTGCAGTCCAGCTCACTGTAGTGTGTATTCCTTGAAACTAGCAGGCATTCTGTAAATCTTACCCTTGTCTCGGGTTTTCCACCGTAGGCAGTTGTGCAAGATGACCATGTGGGCTGTGTAAGTCCCCTTCAATGGAATGGCGATCAGAGGACGAACTTCGGGTAAGATGTGGAGATGACAAAACAGGTGCTGCTGGCCCGCTGTGGCTGGTGGGAGAGCAACTGTACATCCCTAAATGAACAAAAAAAAGACATGTATCAGTTCGTCAAATCAAAATAAGAAATATTTCTAAGCTTTATTTTTTTCTTCAAAAATGACGGGGGTCATTTTAACTTAATCCGCCCATTGTGAAAAGTAAAATCGGGCAGGGTGTAATCCGACCCGGTCAGTTTCCAGACTAGGTTAAAATTACCCCTAAATGTACAAAGGCCCAATATCAATGTTATGATCTCAAAGGAAAGCCTATAGGGAGTACCTTTTGTTTTGAAGTAGTCATCCATTATGTATTGAAATAACATTTTTATGTAAATAACTTTTGCATCTGGCACATACATCAGACTTGAAATTATCATACTTGTACCAGATTGACTCAAATATTGTTCATAAAACAAATAAAAATTGAATGGATAGGGTACCTAAAAATGAGCTCCTAGCATTTTAAAAAAAGTATTAAAAAAGAAAAGGAAAGCAATAAGCTTCTGCTTGGTCTGAGAATTTACAGAAATTAGACTTTTGGCCTTAAACGGACAGTTTAACTTAAACCCAGCTCCTTCTGAGTAGTAGATAGTACATTGCACATTACATGACATAATGCTCCTGCCTAAGGCCGCGATTTCCCCTACCTCGGCGGGTCCGTGGCGGACGACGTCGGTGGCGGGTCCCAGCCTCGCTGCTGGCTCCAGCCCGCTGTCCAAAACGATTTTCCCCTGATTGGGCTTGTTGCGCCCACCCAACGTGTTTGCTAGCCAATTGAAGGAAACGAGTCTGATGACGTCATTTGATGACGAGTCATCAGCTGGTTTCCTTAAAGGGACCATGTGCAAATTGATTTTGACAGTTGTGCTGTCAGTGTTCTACAGCATTGAGGTGCTAAAAACACTGACAAGCACTGCACAGAGGTGCAAGGCTGCACCCAATGAGGTGACACTGGATAGAGAGTTTACTCCAAACACTTGCAACCTGCATAAAGCTCAATCTGTCTTCCAAATGCAGTAAGCAACAACTTCTGAGCTTGGAAAGTGAACAGCTGTGAGACGGGACCTTTTATAGCACATTTGCAGCTGTCAAGTAATGAGATGATTCCATGGTCATACAACTCCTGACCTGCTTACCTGACGTGATCCCCGAGCAGCGTGGATCCTGTGGGCGACCTCGTAAAATGTAAAGGTGAGCTCAAAATACTTCTTAATGGGCTGTTAACAATGTAATAATGACCTGAATTGCCTCCCCCGCCGCTGCATGTCGGGTCTGTTCAGCGCTGACAGACCCGACATCTGGGAAAGGCGCGTGGCAGCGGGGTCCCGACCTGCTGTCAAAAAAATGTTTTTCCCACCCAACCCGACACCGAATGTGCCCGCTGACCCCCTGAAAAATCCCCCCCTAAATGTTTCATCTGACTGTCAGCAACACCACAGGAGATCTACTAGGAGATATAAATATATTCAACATCAAATTTTGCACTCCTTTCAAGACTACGTCAGGCCACTCCAGGATGTCACTGACGAGGAGGAGGGCTGTGCATTTTGGTACAGCTTCACTGATTTTAATAAGGGCCACACTTCAGAGCAATCTGGAAGCCAATCCAGATCTTGACCCTGGGAAAACATACCACCGGCAAAATATGCTTTCCTGGGGTGACCAGCTCCAAATGGCTTTCAAGCGGCTCTGAAATCACAACTCAGTTGCAATCAAAGGAGTAATTTTGGTTGACATTACCATAGTGGTCTACCAGCAGGGAGATCTCACATGAAGATTATCTTCTCCATTAAGATATTTTACATTTTTAAAAATCAATTTTTTTTCAACAGACAATGGGGAGTACTTTGAAGAAAATGTATTCTCGCCAGACTTTCCTTCACCTTTAGCCTAATATACAATTAGCTGCTTTACTATTGTAAATACCAGGATCAATTTCTGTTGACTCATCCAAAGGGATAACATCTGTTAGTAAGTGTTGAAACTCTTGTTAATATTTTTTGACTCTGTGTTACACAACCTCGAGAACATTTCTATATGGCTAAATATTTAACATCACTGTAATACACTTGGATCATCAATCAAGATTATAAATGGTTCACTGTTTGGCCCCATTTGTAAAAAAAATTGGCTAACTTTATGCCTGTGATTATCACCATGGTATCTGCCAAGTTTGGAAAGCAAGTAAAGTGGGGTCCAGAAAGTGCATCGGAGACATACTGGCACCAAAAAAGAAGCCACATTAGCTGAAGAGAGGGGTGAGATCTGGGTAAACTCTTGCAGTAAACTGTTTGAAAACTTTGAGTTTGCATTGCGCATAGTGCTACAATCTGCAAGAGTGTAAACACAGCAGGGCCATGTGTTAATCTCCATTACAATCACACTTTTGCCTCTTGCTCTTTCTTCCACTGCGCAATATAGAGACCTGTTCTGATATTTCTCACGCAGGGTGACATTTTTGTAATCAGTATTTACTTATTTTTTCTTGCTCTACTAGCTGCATTCCTGCACATCTCCAGGTTATAAAAGATGTCCACTGTGGGCTCCCTGACAGCTCAGTTGATAAAGTGCATTGACTAGTCATTCTCAGGAGCTCAAACTGTGAAACTCCTTGCCCCCCCCCACCACCCCCGGTCTTCCTTCTTCCAACAATCTACAGGCTTTAAAAACTCAAGCTTGGGGTCATCTAATCACAACTTCCTGATTTATCTCATCTTTTCTTTTTAACCTTGATGATATCCTGCATCTGCAATCACCAACAAGTTACAGAAAAAGTGCAACATCCCCACCGACACCTGGGAATCCCTGGAAGCAAGTTATCCTCAGTTCCGAGGGACTGCCTAAGAAGAAGAAGACGACATTCTTCGTGCACAGAAAGACATCTCAAAGAAAGGAAGCCAGTAGATACCAAGGAAGAAGGCAAAAGTTAGAATGAGGAGAAGGTGGGCAGAGGCAGTCAAAAGAAAGGATTTTGAGATTGTTCTTGAAACTAGAGAGGGAGGTGGGAAGGTAGAGAAATTAGGGAGCGAGTTCCAGAAGGCAGGGATATAGTGGTTGAAAGGGCACACTTCACCTAGGTTTCTCAATTAAGACAAAAGCACTGTGGTAATCTTTATAATCTAGTTTATTTGTGTGTGAGGCTAATTTATGTGTGCTAGACAATTTTATTTTGAAATATTTAAAACATACCTGAATATATATCATGATTGACTGGCAAAGTTCTTCCAATTGTGTTGCTTGTTACATTGCACGGTGAAGCCACTGGCTGAAGAGGCTGAATAGTCAGGCAATCATTCATCATATCCTGTTCAAGTTCAGTGCCCGAACGCAGCTTCAAATAAAAGGGAAGAAAAAGTAGAATAGACTCCAATCAACAAATGTCAGATGTTACTGTAGCTCATTATCATATGGTCTAAATATTTACAGGAGCTGTCATCAAACAACGAATTGACTGTGGGAACATAAGAATTAGTCACTTAGTCAATTAGAATTAGTCACTCAGGGCTCCTCCAATGGTTAAGTGGGTAAATGCATTGCAAAGTCAACTGTGCCAGAGAAACCAGGAAGATTCCAGTTTTTACCTGTTCTTAGCTGATTGCAGGTGAGCCACTGGGGGAGCTGAATTGTTGATTATTTTCACTGTCATTTAGTGTTCTACCATAGTGGCAGGGTATTGTACGGAGACAAATCATCAGGAGAACACTACCATTGCATTAACCCTACATCACAAAAACCCACAACACCTCACATTTCATGGTACCATGTAAACATTGGTGCAGGAAGAAGCAAAGAGTGGAAAAGAATTCTGGCAAATCTTTTAAGAAAGAAAGACTTGCATTTATGTAGCGCCTTTCACGACCACCGGACGTCTCAAAGCGCTTTACAGCCAATGAAGTACTTCTTTTTGAAGTGGAGTCACTGTTGTAATGTGGGAAACGCGGCAGCCAATTTGCGTACAGCAAGCTCCCACAAAACAGATAATGATAATATAAAATAACAACAGAAAATGCTGGAAAAACTCAGCAGGCCAGGCAGCATCCGTGGAGAGAGAAAGAGAGTTGACGTTTCAGGTCGATGACCTTTCATCAGAACTGGGAAGAGCTGGAAATCAAATAGATTTAAGGCCAGGGTAAAGCTGGGAAAAGGGGGAGGGGATAAAGGAACAAAGGAGGAGATGAAGAGACATTAAGAGACATTAAGAGATATGCAAGGCTAGAGGTGGTGTTAATGTGACAGATTAAGGCTGAATGAAGTGTGAAATCTACTGGCAGAATGAAGGACAGCTGCCAGCTTCTAGGAGGAAAAAAAAGGTGGGGGGGACAAATAAAAGGGTGGATAAAATAAAATATAAATGTGATTGGAGCTGAGGTTATGATCTAAAATTGTTGAACTCGATATTGAGTCCAGAGGGCTGTAGCGTGCCTAAACGAAAGATGAGGTGCTGTTCCTCGAGCTTACGCTGAGCTTCCGTGGAACAGTGTATTAGGCCGAGGACGGTGAGGTCAGAGTGGGAGTGAAGCGGTGAATTAAAGTGACAGGCCACCGGGAGCTCGGGGTCCCCCTTACGGACTGAACGGAGGTGTTCCGCAAAGCGGTCACCCAATCTGCGTTTGGTCTCCCCAATGTAGAGGAGTCCACATCGTGAGCAGCGAATACAGTATACTAAATTGCAGGAAGTACAAGTAAATCGCTGTTTCACCTGGAAGGGGTGTTTGGGGCCCTGGACAGTGGGAAGAGGGGAGGTATAAGGGCCTTCCAGGTGAAACAGCGATTTACTTGTACTTCCTGCAATTTAGTATACTGTATTCGCTGCTCACGATGTGGACTCCTCTACATTGGGGAGACCAAACGCAGATTGGGTGACCGCTTTGCGGAACACCTCCGTTCAGTCCGTAAGGGGGACCCCGAGCTCCCGGTGGCCTGTCACTTTAATTCACCGCTTCACTCCCACTCTGACCTCACCGTCCTCGGCCTAATACACTGTTCCACGGAAGCTCAGCGTAAGCTCGAGGAACAGCACCTCATCTTTCGTTTAGGCACGCTACAGCCCTCTGGACTCAATATCGAGTTCAACAATTTTAGATCATAACCTCAGCTCCAATCACATTTATATTTTATTTTATCCACCCTTTTATTTGTCCCCCCCACCTTTTTTTCCTCCTAGAAGCTGGCAGCTGTCCTTCATTCTGCCAGTAGATTTCACACTTCATTCAGCCTTAATCTGTCACATTAACACCACCTCTAGCCTTGCATATCTCTTAATGTCTCTTAATGTCTCTTCATCTCCTCCTTTGTTCCTTTATCCCCTCCCCCTTTTCCCAGCTTTACCCTGGCCTTAAATCTATTTGATTTCCAGCTCTTCCCAGTTCTGATGAAAGGTCATCGACCTGAAACGTCAACTCTCTTTCTCTCTCCACGGATGCTGCCTGGCCTGCTGAGTTTTTCCAGCATTTTCTGTTGTTATTTCGGATTTCCAGCATCTGCAGTATTTTGCTATCGTAATGATAATATAATCTGTTTTTGTTGTGTTGGTTGAGGGATAAATCTTGGCCAGGACACCAGGGATAACTCCCCTGCTCTTCTTCGAAATAGTGCCATGGGATCTTTTACGTCCACCTGGGAGAGCAGACGGGGCCTCAGTTTAACATCTCATCTGAAAGACAGCACCTCCGACAGTGCAGCACTCCCTCAGCACTGCACTGGAGTGTCAGCCTAGCTTTATGGGCTCAAGTCCCTGGAGTGGGACTTGAACCCACAACCTTCTGACTCAGAGGCGAGTGTGCTACCAACTGAGCCACAGCTGACACTACAAATTCTAATCTCCCTTCCTTTTAGAGAACTTGTGGGGAATATTCTCTGCTTTGTAAAGTGAGAGTTTCTATCAAGAATTCAGGCATGGAGGTCAGTGCACCTCGCATGAATTTCAGTGCACTATAATTAATGGAGAGAGAATTGTGTGAAGTACATGGACGTCCACACCCGCATACAGTATGTACTCTGCAGAGCTCTACACCGCAAGCGCTAATTTGTAAAAATTGTAAATTGCATCATAAACATATAAAAAATGTGTTTACAATGTCACTACACATTTGTGCACAGAAGAAATCTTTCCTGTATACTGGAATCACACAGCAGCTTTCATATGTGTTTGGGAGCAAAAGCCAAGTCCAAAGCTATTAGTCAACTGGAGAATTGGATGAGATATGGAAAAGCTTTTCTAGCAGTCTTTGAGCGTCGTGTTTGCAGATTTCAGATATTCATGTTCAGTGCGTGAACACAGCTTCAAATAAAAGTAAAGTAGGCCCCTGCCTGCCAGGAGTGGGTGGCCCTCTAGTGCGCCTATTCTCAGGTAAGTTAAGATGGGGGGGCAGGAGTGCATCGGAAACACTGCGCTACTGCCCCCCACCCCCCTTCCTGTCCATACCGTTCCCACCAAGTGGTTAAGTTCAATTCTCAATGTAGTCTTGAGCCATATAGACCAGAGTCATTGTTTGTCTGTGCTGAGCTAGATTATCTGAGTCAGATAGCAGTAGTGGCCTCAGTAACCCCTGGGCTGGGACTAAAATCTCCCAGGGTTCCTGTGCCTGACCGCAATCCAATCAATCCTGCTGGAAAATGCATATGTGTGGATGTTGTAAGAACATATCTTAATAACACGAAAAAGCCAGTAGGCCAACAGCCCTTCCACTTTTCAGAAATCAACCCCCATCTATCTGATTTCTAACTATATCCCTCCATCTGTTTCTCTTCAGAAACATATCAGATTGTCTCTTGAGCCCATTTATACTGTTCACTCCTTGGTAATTTATTCCATAAGTCTATTATCATTTGGATGAAACCATTCTACCTGACTTCCCTTATTTTTCACTTCCTAATTTTTAACTTGTGTCTCATGGTGCTTGCCATAGTGAAAAATTTGCTTGGGTCAATTTTGTTAAAATCTTTCATATCCTTGAAAACTTCAATTAGATTACCTCTGGAGGGGAGGTGTTTCAACTGCTGGCCGCCCGTTTCTTGCCTGAAAAATGAGCGACAGGCAAAGGAAAATCTGATGGGGACCTTGGACACCCAATTAATTTTCAGGCAGGCCTTTAAACGGGCGCCAAGCACTCTCCCCCTCCCCCTCCTCCCACCCCATCCAAAAAAAAGACAGGAGGCTGCTTAAATATGCAAATTGGGGTCCTTGGCAGGTTGCAGGATCCCAAATGTAATTTTCATGGAGAAATGGATGGTGTATGCGAAGTGCATGTTCGTTGTTGTTTTTCCAGTCATTGAGCATCCTGACCAGCGGTCCTTAAAGGGACCACTGGAAGCCGCTCAGAAAAGGTACGTTTTTGGTGTTTTTTAATGATTTTTGTGGGGCCAGTGCAGAACTGAGGGAGGGCATTGTCAAAAGTGCCATTTTTCAGATCAAAATTTCCACTAAGGCCCTGTCTGCCTGTTCAAGTGGTTGCTAAAGATCCTATTACACTATTGGAAGAATAGCAGGAGGTTCTCGCAGTGTTTTGGCTAACAAAAACACAGATTAACTGATTATTGATCCCAATACTGTTTGTGGGATGCTAGGCCAGAATGGCTGCCACATTACCTACATGACAATCACCACCCTCTAAAAGTAATTCACCGTGCAAAGCACTATGAGACATTTTCATATTGCATGCCATTATGTAAGTGCATGTTTCATCATAGTAGTCAAGATGGGTGTCTGACCAATGTGTTACACTAACAGTGGGGGAGAACTGAAGTGGGGTTTGGGCTGGCAGGCATGGAGGTTGCAGGGAGAGCACCAAATGCGCCCAGTGTCATCAATTTGAGGCCTGGGCTATTGCAACTCATGGGCATCATTGCATTTGATTAATGGGCTGTCCACACGATTGTGTCAAAAATAGGGAGCCCGCCAACTTTCCGGGAGGGATTTCTGGTGGGCTTCCTGAGGTCTATTTAAAGCGTGAATGCATCTCTTAAAGAGAGATTGCATTCACTGCTGCCAGATTGATCTGTGATACTGCTGGAAAGTGGAGAATCTCAGCAACAAGCCACAAGGCTGCCCCCAGATTCTCTGATGCCTGCCTGGAGGTCTTGGTGGAAGAGGCGAGGTGCAAATTGCCCCCTTACTCAGGGCCTCGATAAAACCATGGATAGGGCTAGGAGAATTCCCTCCCCGCCCCTGCTCCCATGGGCAGGTGGGCACCAGGATTTTTGGCCAACATGGGCAGGTGGCCACTGGAGATGAGCCCAATGTAGTGATTGCACCTCCCAGCCCCATGCTGATGAGGTGACCTCCCTTTGTCCATCCAACGGCAAAGCAGCATGGGAGGGCACCGCCTTGATCGTGACACAAGGAATTTCGGGGCTGACTTTCCTGCCCTGAAAACAAGCCAACGACACTTAGACAAGTTGTGCTTTTACAAATGTGCATCCATTACATCTCTTAAAATCAATTCAAGAAAGTTACAACAGTTGTTCACTCGCTGGTCTATAAGTTTCCAGGTATGCTTCCGAACTATAAAAAATATATAATGAAATTATATTAGCCACTTTCTAATCCTTAGGAATTTATCGTAAATTTTTCAAACCTACAGAAATGTTAATTTAAGTCCCCATTTCTTTTACGACTTATGGGGCTGAATTTTGAGGCCTCCTGGATGAGGGAAATGGGGTGGTAGCGCCCCAAAAATGGTAGGGAAGGTCTTACCACTCTAATCCTGCCGACACTGTGGCTGTGGCAATCCTTCCCCAGGCCTACTGTTGGCCAGCCGAAGCTGCTCCCTGAGTCAGGTGGTAGACTCATTTAAAATGCAAATCGGGGTCCTATGACGAGCATACGACCCCAATTGCTATTTTAGGAGAGTGCTGGGGGGGCCGCCATACTTGTGGCCCAAGACCAGCAAGCTGCCTCAAGACACCTGTTTAGCATCCTTTTGAATCCGGCTTCATATGAAGCCTGGGCCTCAAAACTGAGACAGTCCGTTTGCCACTGGTAAAGTCAAAATCTACACCATGGTCACATGTTTCTGAGTAAAGACAAATGCAAGTAACTATTCAATAACTCTGCCACTTCTTTGTTCCCAGGTTCCAGCTTCATTTTATGTTTTAAGTGTACCAATACACTCTAACCATTTGTTTACTGTGTACGTATTTGAAAAATTCTTTATTGTTACTTGAGATATCCTGAGTAATCTTTTGTTCACTGCGGCTCTTTTTCACCTGCTTTTCCTTGTCTTTATAATTTACCCAATGCTGCTGTCTAATAAATTCCTTGGTGTTTTGAAAATCGTCTGCTTATCCATAATTCTACACTTTATCTTTCTGATTAACCATACTGGGCTTGGTTGTCCTTTATTCTGTTTGGGTTATAGCTTCACTAACATTTCCTTAAATACTTTAAAATTTTCTACTGTAGAGGGTATATTTTCTTATGTTCACTTTTTATTGAAAAACTGGAGTATAAAATTGAAACTACTTCAGATGATGTGAACTGTGTGGTGCAATGGGACTGTAATTCTAAATCAGTATCTACAACCTTCTGAACTCTCTCTTTCACTGCGTACAGATAGTTCTATTGCACTCTTCATATTGTTGTACCCAATTTATCAGCCAAATATTTCCCTTTTTTTTTATACACAGACTTATGTAATCAGGAAGGATTTGAGATTTTAAATAAGTGGGAAAACAGGGGATATAATTGTAACATTAAACTATAATTACTGATATAAAACCATTTACAATCTCAGAGGAATTCAATTTCTGTTTTAATTTTCTTAGTGTAGCTTGTAAAAATAGTTTTAAAATTGTGTTTTGGCAAAATTAACCATAGATCCAGACCAGTAAGGAAAGACAGGGAAAAAAAATCCAAGGAGGTTTTCAACACAGTTGTGAGGCAGTTTTTCTTGTGCTCTCACGAATGACTGAGAGAAAGCAAGAGCCAGCTTTATACTTATAGGCTGTATAATTTTAATCAAGTATTTTCGCTACTACCAAGAATGCTGGGAGAGCCCCAATTTCCAAAGCAATGTCCTGTGTGTGCACTTGTGCTCTCTCGATTATCAAAATCCACGACAAGGCCTTGGACAACGCGGACCACTTTCCATACCTCGGGAGCCTACTGTCAACAAGGGCAGACGTCGACGACGAAGTCCAACACCGCCTTCAGTGTGCAAGTGCAGCCTTCGGTCGCCTGAGGAAGAGAGTGTTTGAAGACCAGGACCTCAAACCCGGCACTAAGCTCATGGTCTACAGAGCAGCAGTGATACCCGCCCTGCTGTATGCCTCAGAGACATGGACCATGTACAGCAGGCACCTCAAAGCACTGGAGAGGTACCACCAACACTGCCTCCGCAAGATCCTGCAAATCCATTGGCAGGATAGGCGCACCAACATCAGTGTTCTTGCTCAGGCCAACATCCCCAGCATCGAAGCTTTGACCACGCTCGATCAGCTCCGATGGACGGGTCACATTGTCCGCATGCCCGACACGAGACTCCCAAAACAAACGCTCTACTCGGAGCTCCGGCACGGCAAGAGAGCCCCAGGTGGGCAGAGGAAATGCTTCAAGGACACCCTCAAAGCCTCCTTGAAAAAGTGCAACATCCCCACCGACACCTGGGAATCCATGGCCCAAGACCGCATAAAGTGGAGGAGAAGCATCCGGGAAGGCACCGAACACCTCGAGTCTCTTCGCCGGGAGCAAGCGGAAGCCAAGCGCAGGCAACGCAAGGAGCGCACGTCAACCCAAGCACCCCACCCACCTGCCCCTTCAACCACCATCTGCCCCACCTGTGACAGAGACTGTAGGTCCCACATTGGACTCATCAGTCACCTGCGAACTCATTTTTAATGTGGAAGCAAGTCATCCTCGGTTCCGAGGGACTGCCTAAGAAGAAGAAGCTCTCTCTCTCTATAAATATATACAGCGTAAAGACATTTCTTGGCATTACCAGCAGATTGCATCTTCAGATGGGAAATCGTTGGTGAACCTGCAGAAGCCTCAACTGAAAGGGTAGTGTCACCAGATTACCCTGTGGGACTTCTGGCGGCTGACTCAAGAGTGACACAGGAGGAGGAACCTTGCCTGGCCTTCTTCTTAGCTATGAGGAGTATGAGGGAAAAAGAGTGGCAGGGAAACTGAAGGATTACAAATCCTCAAAAATAAATGCATCAGTTTGGTTTGTATGATTTTCCTATAGAAAGGAGTGGGTGTGCTGAATCAGATGGAAGTTGCAGATCACTTGTGGTTTCAGGCTCATTAATGTACTTGGACAATGCTATGTTTGTGCAGCAGCTGCCTTCATTTAATTCTAAGTTCCCTGAATCTTTGTGTAATTCTGATAACCAACCTGTAGTGCAGTACGTTCAAGCAATTTAAGTTATCTGGCAGCCATGTGGCCCATTTATTAGAATGCTTCAAAACCAAGCAGGCACACAGAGCTGCCTAACAAATGACAACAAGGTCCTCATTTGTACAGATCATTATGTGTGATCTGAACAGTAGTATTCTTCCACATTGTTCTCTTATTCATCGTTTGGGAGTGCTACTGACTCTAACATTTGTTGAATTTCATCTGCAGAAGTACTGTAATAGCACACATCTGATGGGTTACTGGCTCGTACTCATCCCTTGTAAAAAAAAATCCAATACTTCCCAAGAACAATACATACACATTTCTCATTGTTAAAGTACTTCATCGAAAGTCCTTTGGCATTGCATCAGTCTTTTGCCATGGGCCTGTCTAATATCAGTATTACTGACATGCTGATACTTTTCAGATTTTGCTGGTGAGACAAAGGATGTTTTCTGACCATAGTGCAATAAGGTCTCAGGGTGTAGATTCCAAATGGTTCAGTGGACAGGAACTCTACACTCTGTGGAGATGAATCTTTAAGATCACAAAATCGATATCCGGGCTGTAATGAGTTAGCTCAATTCAGCCAGAGTGGTGGCACTGGCTTCAGTTGCGCTCGGAAAAGGAAGTCCACCAGGCTTCCTGCTCGACTAATATCCAGTGACCCGTGACGGAAAGTGTGCACGATTGATGTAGGGTGAGAACTGTGATGTCACTCACAGTTGAATAACTCAGCAACACCTAGGGGTGAAATTGGTTAATGCCAGTGCGCAAAATGGCCGATATCAAATCAGCAGCCCGTTTTGCGCTACTTGTGTTGACCGATTCTCCACCCCCACCCCCATTGTCAAGGTTCACAAATGAAGAACGGGTGAGGTAACAGATGGCTCCCAACCCTCTTTGAACCTTAGTCAGCATGAGTCAGTGTGTTCAAGAGAGGAGGACAGAAAACTGGGGGGAAAAAAATTCCTGAATATGGACCTTTTCCATCAATGCCAGTAAACACAATTGGTTAGCTCATCATTCTGTTCTGGCCACGTTCTCACTAAGAAACATACATCACAATGTGACTGCCCTACATCTACAAGGCCCTACACACACTATAGATTTTATTTTTTTATCTCTGGAATGCCGTGCTCATTCAAGCAGATGCCAAGGAAATGATTAAATGGACTTTATTGATACAGCTGCAAAAATTCAGTGGTCCAGTTTCTAGAGTGAGTGTTTATTAGAACAACCGTTGAAATGATTTATTGCGAAACAAATATATTATAAAACAGCAGAGGCATACTTGATGTATGAAATATGATTGTACATGAAATTTAAGTGGAAGACATGGCAAGACTGGACCTGTGCAGATCAATGAGGCCTGGAACGCCAGGCTTTCTCTGCCACATATTAGTTGGCAATGTGATTCCCATTGAGGTTCTATTAAATAAATGGCTATTTATTTAAACCAATGACTAGCTATCTGAACCAGTGGCTACTAAGCTATTATGTTATCAGTCAGTGGAAACATAAACCTTATGGCTGGAATAAAGTGGAACTATTGTTATAATTAATATTTTTATTTGTAAAAACGCCAAAGAGCAGAGCATCACCAAAACTGAAAAGACTAGGAAACGAGACAAGACAAATAAAGAAGTTGGTAAAACAAAGCATGTTTTCTGAACATAGTGCAATAAGGTCTCAGAGATAGTTGATGCACAGCCTGGGTTTTAGAAGCCTAGATTGTAGAAGGAGGGGAAGATTGAGCGAGGTAAGGAGTTGCATAGTTTGAAGTCCTGAGAAGGAATGCATTTGGTGTAGAAATGGTGACATGATTTGAACAAGTTGCAGGAGGAGGAAGTGAAATAAGGAAGTTCAGAGAAGCAATACCAAAGTAATATTCATAAAATAAAGAGAAAAAAGCAATACTGAGATGGAGTGAGAGAGTCTGGAACAGTTCACACTCAATAATCCTTATCACTGTTCTAGTTATTGCCAAAGGTTCATTCATGGGATGTGGGTGCCACGGTGCGCCAGAGGTGGAGGGGGTGAATGTTTAATGGGGTGCCAATCAAGCGGGCTGATTTGTCCTGGGTGGTATCCAGCTTCTTGAGTGTTGTTGGAGCTGCACTCATCCAGGCAAGTGGAGAGTATTCCATCACACTCCTGACTTGTGCCTTGTAGATGGTGGAAAGGCTCTGTGGAGACACTCACCGTAGAATACCTAGCCTCTGACCTGCTCTTGTAGTCACAGTATTTATGTGGCTGGTCCAGTTAAGTTTCTGATCAATGGCGACCCCAAGTATGTTGATGGTGAGGGATTCGGCAATGATAATCCTGTTGAATGTCAAGGGGAGGTGGCTAGACTCTCTCTTGTCTGCCACTATAGTATGGAATTTTGCAGAACACTTCCTCAGAAGGTGGAATGGTTGAGCAGGGTTTTTGGTAGGGTAGTTTAAACATGCTTTGTGGAAGGGATTGGCTTGATGGGCAAATTACATCATCTTGTTCCATGTTTTCTTATCTTGGAATCTGAACATGTTTTAATTTCTGAATAGAAAAGACTCAAAATTTATGTTCAGACTATTTTGCTCATTCCCATACTACATTGTTAGAAAATGAAAATCAGTACCTCTCAGACACAGTGTTATGTGCCTTCTCCCAGAGCACAAATCACTATAATCCCTTTTCCTGTTTGTGTCATACATTAATGTGTATCAGCATTTCTCTATGACACCTCATCTGGTGAACAAAACAAATCGATTTGTAAAGGATCCAGACTTACAATAACTCCCAACAACAGCAGAGTAAATTATTGTGATTTAGAGGTTGGAACCTTAACACCATGTTAAATTATCCCGTACCCAGTCTCCTAGGAGCTACGTATGTCATCCACCGAAACACTGATCGAAGAGCCAAGTTACCATACTTGACTGAACACGTACCTGCAGCATTAAGAAGCGCCTGTTAACATACAGTTGCATTCAATGTATGAAAGGACATATCTCATACAACCAATGGGATGCAGAAACCTCCAACAATGTACAGAGAATGTTCCTGTGATTTTGTGAGCTTTATAAAAGGGAAATACATAAGCTGAGTTCTTTTAATTGATGAATCTGGGTTTTTTAAGTAACAGAAACCACTTGCTGGGATTGGATCATAACCAGCAAAGTTGAGCCCGTTCAACTAACTGTAGCAAATCATCTTGACATCTATCTTATAACTAGCAGAATGAATGCTCTTGGCAATACTGTGTGAGACATGTACTTCTTAAAACACAAGTGGAGAGGAAGATTAAAAACAGCAGGAGGAATGGACCCAACAAAGCAGAATTATTCTAATCTTCAATTTCAGATTCAGGAGACCCTGCCAACGCACTGTCACCATGCATAATTCAGCTCACATAACAACACAGCATAAACACATAGCTCACTCCAATATCATTAATAATTCAGAGTACACTCCATTACTGCTTTTATAAAATTAGAAATCTGGTAAATCAATTCTATGTATTTAATTTGTTTCAGTTTATATTATGTAAATGCTTATGTAGAGTTGCAACTGTGCAGCTACAGAGAAAGCACGTCCCTCCAACCCCCTGTTTTCTCCCCATCCCTCCTGAAGTTGGTGACTCATGCTGGTTCAATGGCTACATACTCCAGCATGCTCAAGTGGTCAGTTTTCATGTGTGAACCAAGACTGTGAATGTCGGTAGATTATCACAGCCAAACTCAATCTTGCCCTCACCCAAACATCCACACACACAGACTTTCTAGCAGGGGTCACTTGATAGTGATCACATAAGCATAGAAATTTTAGCACAGGAGGAGGCCATTCAGCCCCTTCTTGCTTGCACTGAATTTGGCTGATTTAAAAAAATTCAATTTTCTTGCCTTCTTCCAAAACTCATCCAATTTTCCTGTTTTTTGCCCCACACCCTTTTATACGCTTCTTCTTTAAGTAATTATCCAGTACTTTTTTGAATGTCGGAATCAGCAAGTGTCACCACTTGAAACAAAGCATTTCACACTGCAATAACTTTGTGTGAAAAATGTTCTTCTGATTGACCCCCATATATGTATTTCATATCTTGCGATCAGGGCCTCTTCTTCAATTTACTTATCAATACAAATAATCTATCTATATTTACTTTGTACATTCCTTTTAGCATTTCTAACACCTCTTTCAAATCCCCCCTTTGTCTTATACAAAAGCAAAATACTGCAGATGCTGGAAATCTGAAATAAGAACAGAAAATGCTGGAAATACTCAGCAGGTTTGGCAGCATCGGTGGAGCGAGAAACAGAGTTAACGTTTCAGGTCGATGACCCTTCGTCAGAACTGGAAAAAGCTGGAGATGGAACAGATTTTTAAGCAAGTGTAGGGGCAGGGAAAGGGGGTGGGGGGGAGGAAAGAACAAAAGGGAAGGTCTGTGATAGGATAGAAGGCAGGAGAGGTTAAGAGACATTAAGAGAGTTTAAGAGATGATGCAAGGCAAAAGGAGATGGTAATGGGACAAGTTAAGAAACAAAAGATAGCTCTAGATGAAGTGTAAATGGCACTGGCAGAATGAAAGACAGCTGCCATGTGGGAGAGAGAAAAAAAAATGGAAAAGGATAGGGGCAGAGGTTATGGTCTGAAATTATTGAACTCTACTTTGAGTCCAGAAGGTTGTAAAGTGCCTAATCGAAAGCTGAGGTGCTGTTCCTCGAGCTTACGTTGAGCTTCACTGGAACAGTGTAAGAGGCCGAGGATGGTGAGGTCAGAGTGGGAATGGAGCGGAGAATTAAAGTGACAGGCAACCGGAGGCTCGGGGTCACCCTTACGGACTGAACGGAGGTGTTCCGCAAAGCGGCCCCCCAATCTGCGTTTGGTCTCCCCAATGTAGAGGAGACCATATCGTGAGCAGCGAATACAGTATACTAAATTGCAAGAAGTACAAGTTTCATCTGGAAGGAGTGTTTGGGGCCCTGGACAGTGGGAAGGGTGGAGGTAAAAGGGCATATGTTGCATCTCCTGCGCTTGCACGGGAAGGTGCCGGGCGAAGGGGAAGGGGTGTTGGGGGTGGTAGAGGAGTGGACCAGGGTGTCGCAGAGGGAGCGGTCCCTTCGGAATGCTGAAAGGGGAGGTGAGGGGAAGATGTGTTTGGTGGTGGGATTACGCTGGAGGTGGCGAAAATGGCGGAGGATGATCCGTTGAATGTGGAGGCTGGTGGGGTGAAAGGTGAGGACAAGGGGAAACCCAACGTGGTTCCGGGAGGGAGGGGAAGGGGTGAGAGCAGAAGTGCGGGAAATAGAACGGACACAGTCAAGGGCCGTGTCAACCACAGTAGAGGGGAATCCTCGGTTGAGGAAAAAGTAAGACATGTCGGAAGCACTAGTATGGAAGGTGGCATCGTCAGAGCAGATGCGGCGGAGACGGAGAAACTGGGAGAATGGAATAGAGTCCTTACAGGAAGCGGGGTGGGAGGAAGTGTAGTCCAGGTAGCTGTGGGAGTCAGTGGGCTTGTAGTGAATGTTTGTCAATAGCCTATCCCCAGAGATGGAGACAGAAAAGTCGAGGAAAGGAAGGGAAGAGTCGGAGATGGACCATGTGAAGGTGAGGGAAGGGTGGAAATTGGAAGCAAAGTGAATGAAATGTTCTAGTTCAGGGCGAGAGCAGGAAACAGCACCGATGCAGTCATCAATGTACCGGAAAAAGAGGTGAGGGAGGGGACCTGAGTAGGACTGGAACAAAGAATGTTCCACATATCCCACAAAAAGGCAGGCATAGCTGGGACCCATGTGGGCTCCCATAGCAATACCTTTAATTTGGAAGAAGTGAGTGCAGTCAAAGGAGAAGTTGTTCAATGTGAGAACAAGTTCAGCCAGGCGGAGGAGGGTGGTGGTAGATGGGGACTGGTTGGGCCTCTGTTCAAGGAAGAAGCGGAGCGGCCTCAGGCCATCCTGGTGGGGGATGGAGGTATAGAGGGATTGGACGTCCATAGTGAAAAGGAGACGGTTTGGGCCAGGAAACTGGAAATTGTTAAAGTGGTGGAGGGTGTCGGAAGAGTCGCGGATGTAGGTGGGAAGAGACTGGACAAGGGGAGAAAAAATAGAGTCGAGATAGGAAGAGATAAGTTATCTTGTTAGTTTGACAGAATACAGCCCTCGTTGCTCTAGCCATTCCTTGTAGCTTAGATCCCTTATCACTGGGATCATCCTGATAAATCCATGCTGTACTTTCTTCAAAGTTATTATAACCTCTTTTAACGAAGAGCCCAAGGGGGAGAAATTGAGTTGCGCCCCCTTTGAGGCGCTAACTTTGCTGGGTTTTAGCGCCCTGGAAAAATTAGCGCCCCCGCGGCCAAAATTGAGTGGTAGAGCCCCAAGAGGGAAGCGAGGCGCTACTGGAAGCGCCCCGCCTCCCTCTTGGGGCGCTGCGAGGGTATTGCAGGCCTTCCTCCCCTTCTTAAAGGGGAGAGGCCTTGCGCAGCGCAACTCGAGGCCCAGCTGGGCCACCAGGGATCGGACTGCCGGCAAAAGAGCCCGGCACTCCGCGGGGGGGCGGGTCAGGAGGCCGGGGACGGGAGCGGAGGCAGGTGCTGGCAGGCGGCCAGCAACAAAACCTCACCTTTAAATAGCGCCGCCCCATCCGCAGGTAGGCCCCCCTGACCCCGTCGGACATAGCGTCTGGCGGTAAGTCAGGGGTCGCTACCGAAGATCACGGCCGGGGCGCGAGCGGAGCGCTAACAGGAGGCGCAAAGTAACCGAATTTTTCCCCCCATGACTCCACACAGTAGTGCCGATATGGCCTAAACATCATTTTGTAGAAGGTCACCATGACCTCTTTGTTTATGTATTCAATCCCTCTGAATATAAATTCCAAAATTCCATTTGCTTCTTTATGGCATTTTATTTTTTACCTTTCCACCCACTTTTAAGGATTTATGTATCTGCACACCTAGATCCCTTTGGTCTCCCACTGCATTGATGAATGTAATATTTGAAGTATTTCTCCATTCTTTATTCTCATTCCCAAAATGCATTACCTGATCAAGAGCAAAAGCCATGGCTGATATTTCTTCTCACTACCCAGAGATGCTGCAGCCAATTAGCACCCAACTGCTGCCTACCTTAGATCGGCTAACAGCACAGACTGAAGATCGAACCTAAGGAGCTTATGGTCTGTATGGCTCAGTACCATATCATGTAGCCAACAGCAACAGACCCACTTGGGTAGCTGGATAAAATCTCTGAATCTGCTTGAGTTGACGTAACCAGTACTTGTGTTACAATAAAGAGAGTTACAGAATGCTGTGCTATATCCCCAAATTGTGACCATATGTGTAAACAATCTCATGCTCTGATGGGTGTCCAACCATCCTTTAAACTTGAATGAGGTTACTGTGGTGTGAGAGAGTACACTTTCATGAGATAGTACACCTTCATGAGGCAGCATGTTCCACTCTAGACTCTAATCATCATCAGTTGGCTTTGGCAGAATTCAAAACAGAAACTATTAATGGCTTGCTTATATTCTAGTGGAATTCCTAATTTTCAAAAAAATTGTTCAATGTATTATTTAATAAAGTAACAGATTGAAAGTGCTCCCCTTGTCAGTAATATTGCAGATGCTGGAAGGCATTACCAGAAGACCATGTATGCAACATGCTCTCATGTATAGAGGGTTCCGTGTGTACCCAGACTGCAGAAAGACAAGCAGTTGATGCTGGAATTCTGCACTTGCAATTGGTGAAACCAATATTTGATGGGGTGTGGTATGTCTCTGTGCATAGTCAGGGGGATGCCAGCAATACACTTACACATTTTATAATGAGTTGTGCTATTCACCATGTTGTTCGGGAAGAGATCTTAGTACCTGCCTAATAATAAACTAGTGACTATTCTGCTGGGGGTGGGTGCAAAACAAAGACAAATTTACTTCCAGGCATTAACACCCCTAATAATATGAGACTGAAACCGAGTTGATGCTCTGTAAACAGATAGCAAAGTCAAGCAGATCCATAATACTCCCAAGATACTGTTGATGATTCAGCATCCAAGATATTAAGGGGAACAGATAGGGTAGTTAGAGAGAAACTATTTCCGCTGGTTGGGGATTCTAGGACTAGGGGGCATAGACTAAAAATTAGAGCCAGACCTTTCAGGAGTGAAATTAGAAAACACTTCTACACACAAAGGGTGGTAGAATTTTGGAACTCTCTTCCGCAAACAGCAATTGATGCTAGGTCAATTGTTAATTTTAAATCTGAGATGGATAGTTTTTTGTTAACTGAAGGTATTAAGGGATATGGGCCAAAGGCAGATCAGCCATGAACTCATTGAATGGCGGAACAGGCTCAAGGGGCTCAATGGCCTACTCCTGTTCCTATGTTCCAGTCTGGCTCATTGGAGAGGTAAACCTGTCACTGGGGACCGGGATTATTCCCATTCAATTCTAGATAACCTATAAGCCAATGTCCTAACAGGCAAGCTCACCGGTGCTCTGTAATAGTAGGCTGTATGGCTTTAGTTGGTTAAACTCCAACAGCACCCCTAAGCCACAGAGAGGGATCCTTAAGCCTTGCTCTGTGCTTAAGTTCTGAGTGTGTCCCTAACTGAGAGAATGTGAAATCCATTTCAAAACACAGAAACTCTACTTGCTGGATTTCTTAGCTTTGGCTCTTAATGTGTGTCAGACACCCAGGTAACCAAAAAAGAGCGAATGCAGTAAGAACTAGGAACTTTCAAACTGACAATGGGCTGGAATTTTGTGTAAATAGCATTACTGCCAGTAGTAACTTCACTTTCCCCATGGTGATCCAGTCAAAATAAAAGAAAGACAAGCTTATTGACCCAAATTTCTTAAGAATACAATAAAAAGTCCATTTAGGCCTTCCACCTCAACCTGTTGACTCGGTGTATGCTAATGACCTGTTCTGACCCTGATCATCTCTCTTAGCATACACCCATATCCGTCTGGTTACTTTCCAACCAATAATCTGTCCCCTTCCTTTTTGAATGTAATATTTAAATCTCTATTCCACATACTAGATAACAGTCCATACCAACTAAGTCCAATTTCAACAAACCAGATGACAGTTTATGCCAACTAAACTCACATTGACTGCAGTAGGTGGAGTCAATGACAACCACAGTACATCCACTGTGCTAGGTAGCAGGTTATGCCAACTGAATTCACATTATTTGAGCTGGTTTGCTGTCTATACAGTAGAGACTGAATTTACTGTACTGGATGGCAGTCTATACCAATTGAGGCAGCATTCACTCGCTGGCCAGTCTATTACAACCGAGTCCACATTTACTGTGCTGAATGCCAGTCTAAATCAATTGAGGCTGCATTTATTGCACTAGGCGGCACTCTATACAAATTGAGTGCACACTGCACTGGATGGCAATCTATTCCATAAACTGGCAGCCATAATTGTGAAGTGGTCAAATTAAGGTCTCTCTTCTACTGGCTTTAAATTAAGACCTTCCCAATCTGTCCACCAATTCCCTTCACAATTTTAAAAAGTCTTTTTAGATGTCTGCCAATGTCCTAGTGGCACAGTTAAGCCATACAAAGTCATGTCAAGTTTGATTCTTGGATTGTGCTAAATTAGCTGATAAATCTTTGATGGTAGGGATAACTCGACTCAGCCCCCTCGCACCTCTGCCCCAGGCTAGGAAGGGGTAAACTTACTCAGAATTCCCATTTCTCAATGCTATCCAGTGACTCTGGCTGGAAAGTGTGTGCATGTGGATGTTGGATGAGAACAGGATCAAGCAAGGGTGTGATGTCCTTACTATAGCCTGCTAATACTCAAAATGTAGCCTCATGCATGAAGAATGGCCACTTGGGTAATGCACCAGATGACTGCTGGCACCCATGAAACCGTATCTCAGCAAGAATTTGAATATTCAGGAGAAAGGGGAAGAAAAGTTAGCAATAAAAGCTTTTTTCTTTCCAATGAGTACTGGTTGACGTCCCTCTGCCTCTTTTCATATCTCATTGATTTAGGACTCTGTTCCATTCTTGCTGGATATTTTTGAGCATTTTCCATTGTCTAATTGCCTCATTGTGATTACAACTGTCACAAACCCCTGCACAGTCTCACTAATGCTTTATGGAGCCATGACAGCAGGTAATACAATAAGCATGCAGCTTGAGCACAGGCTCGCAGCCCTCTTTGTGCTTGCTGCTCACAGTGGGCACCTCACGCACATTGTAGGCCTCAGGGTTCCATGCCTGATAATAAAAGGAACAGGCATCCAATGCAATTTAGTAGATTAGACACCTGCCATCACATTATTAGCCCATTAGTCATTTAGAACTCTGGGAGGGGGTGTGGGTAGAAATTGGAACTCATTGTGCCTGTTTTACAGGCGCAATGAGGTAAAATTTCACAGACCAACGTCCTGCGCCTCAAGGATGTTGAAAAATGTCCAACCCGAAAATGGGTTGGGCCATTTTGCAGGCATCTCTTGCTGCCACCTAAACAGGCGTTGGGCCCCTTACATATGTAATTGAAAGGCCTAACGCCTGTTTCAGATCTCCTCACAGAAATTGGTCTTCCCTGCTCAGGATTCTAAGCAGTGCCCGCAAACTAAAAGTAAGTTTTGTTTTTTAAAAAATGTTTCAATCCTTCCTGTTGAGCCAGAAGGAGCAGAAGTGCTTCGCTCAGCTCCACAGCACTCCTGACAGACGCTGACAGCCGTGATCAGCCTCCATTCCACTGACCTGCCCACCCGGCATTCAACCGAAGCCACTGCCGGCAAGATAGGTGGCCTGACATTAGTTGCTACAAAAGGGCAAGCTGCCTGTGGAGGCACAACAGGCACCAGCAGTTCACCCACATTATATAGATGTGGGCCAGGTTTAAAACTCTTGGGGGGAAAAATTCGGTTGCTTAGCACCTCCCGTTAGCGCCTCCGGGGGTGCTAACGGGGCGCTAGGAAGTTAGTGCCCAAGCGTGGCGATTTTATTAGCACTGCTCGTGAAATTGACCAGACATTTTGCGGCGGCGCTAAACACTACCGCCACGATCTCCTGCGCCTGCAGATCGTGACGTTAGTCAAGCGTGCAATGCCCCAGTAGCACCCCAGAACGGATATTGAGTCGCGCCCCCTGCCTTAGCGCCTGCCACTAGCAATGACAGGTAGAGGGGAACGTTTTCAAGTCGGGAAGGGGCTGGGGGAGCGCTATTTAAAGGTGGGCGCTTCCTGCCTTTTCTTGTCGGCAAAATGTTTGCTTTTAACGCTGTCCTAAGGAGTTTTGGCCCTCAACACCACTTTTGAGATTCCTAAGCACCAAGCTCTTTCCCTGGGCCTATCCATTAGTGCTTCCAACACAATTGCTTTTGAGGTCTCTCCAGGCCGAGATTCAAGGCTGCAATGAGCAGGGAGTGGCTGGCCAGCAAGATGGCCCCTCCCCTTTAAGAACTGGACGACACCAGTCTGTCTGGCTTCCATGGTAATTGGCATCGCCTGAGCTTTGGTAGCGTTCTGAGGTAGCGCCTCGCTCCTCGACGTTAGCGCCTTAAGAGAGGTGTGTATCGCCTGATTGAGCGCTCAAATCACCTCCAGGGGCGATAGGGGTGATAATTAGCGGCGGGCACTAAACTTTGCGCCCGACCGATAATAGCACCCCAAATGGGGCGATACCGAATTTCTCCCCCTTAAGCTCCACATACACTGCCTTACATACTGTTCCTCCTCCCTGTATCCTCACTGTATTGAAATTGAGACTAATCACACTGTCTCGTATTCTAACCCATTCTTTCCAAAGATGCCATAACTATGTAACTTCTTATTGCCTGGGTCTTCCCTTCTTCATAGTTAGCTTCTAAAACCCGAGCTTGGCATTCCTAACCACTAATTCCTGAGTTACCTTACCTTTCTCATTATTTTCAACTGTGGTGATTTCACTGGGCCTTCGCCCTGCATCCAGTGTTCTCAATTGAAAAAAATATAGGTGATAAAAAGAACATATAGTTCTTGTAAAATAAATTAATGTTTGGAAATAAGATAATATGATTATCCAGTACACGACACGTTGACCTATCTGTGATTATTTCTTACCTTCTTACGCACCTGTTGCTGTTTGGCAGAGTGTGCTTTGACATGCTTCCTCAGTGAGCTTGGATCAGTGTAGCGTTTTGTGCACCCTGGGATCTGACAAGCATATGGTTTCTGTAAATGTTTGAGAGAGGAAAAAGTTTTACACTTCACAATCGCTGCTGAGTCTCATTAAGACAATTCTGCACTGACTGTGTACACGTGATCCCTTCTACTACGAGATGATGAATTATTATTTCCTGTGCGCAAGCACGTTTAAACCAGAATGCAGTTACTAAATGTAGAAATTCCTCTTTTTAAGACACTTCACTCAAATAGCTCAGCCCTGGCACCCGACCAGTATTACATGGTGTCAGATGATAGCCCTGCTCCTGGGTTTGATTCAAAAGCTGGAAATAGCTTTCACAACTGAAGCTGTTGATAATTATTACTGCTGCTCAATCACATAACTATCAGGAAGCTGCAAATGTAAAACGTTTGACTGCAATAATTTATAAATGGTTACATTTACGTGCTGCACTTTTAAGGAGTATATACTTTGTATAGAAGTCATTTTTTTTCTTCAAATAGACCAGTTTTTATGCACAGTTTGTGTGAAGCATCAATGTAATTTGCTGAGGCGTACTTAGGTAAGCGTGTGAGGCCATTCCAAGAGGTAATCTCACACTGCAGGATGACTGGACCGCTGTCGGGAATTTTTTAAACTTCATTTAACTTTACTATCCCATTGGCGCAACTGCTACATTGCACTGCGACAGAGCTCCATTGTCCCTGGGCAGAGCGCCGGGCAGCGGCCGGCAGTGCAATTCGATCTGGTACCACTTGTATAACAAGATACCCCAAGAGCATAGCGAGTTTACATGGTCACTGAGAGCTGCCGGATTTAAATTCAAAGTATGGTCAGAAGATGAAGAAACTTTTCAGACACACGTATAAATATTGGGTTACAACGGGGTAGATTTTTGTCTTCATCGTGGGGCAGTAATCCAGCGGAGCAGATTGTTCTCCCGTCATAGACAGGATATTCACGCCGTCAATTTCAATGGAATGAAAATCAGGTGGGTTCAAAAACGGGTGAGTAATCCGCGCCACCAGATTACTGCCCAGGTGGTAAAGACAAAAATTTACCCCATTATATTCGAAACTCGTCTCTACCGTCATCTACTGAAATCATTGAATGAGATGTACCTGGGCTCTGGTGACAGAGATTCCTTGGCAAAGGAAGGCAAGCACAAAGAAGAGATGGAAGAATTAAAAGTTTTACGCTTATGCATTACAGACATCAACACTTGAATATTACAACAGAAGGACAGAGCAACATCTTCTGTATCCCATGACAAATGTTTCGTAAATTCAAACAGATTCAGCATCTGTTTTATCTTATTTAATTACAATTCCTCCAAGTGTCGTAAACGTATGTTTTAGAGATTACCTGACTCGATATGTAAACTATCGCACAGCCTTGCTGGCAAACATTTCCACTCAGTTTTCTCCCCAGCTCTTGGTTGAGTAGAGTTCTGTGTCTTCTAATGGCCCGAGTGGCCATTCTTCATGTGTGTGCCTAGACAAGTGTAGGTTGGCTATTCTACCATGAGAGGCACTGCAGCCAATCCTTATTCTGTCCTCACTTGACATTTACATAAAAGCACTTTCCAACAGGAGTCAGTGGATAGTGGGGACCTGAATTTTTTCCCCCTCCCTAGGCGGAGAAACTAAGGGCAACTGTAGTGCTTCCTCAGGTAGTTCAGCCGAAATTAGTTAACTCATTACAGATCAGGGATCGAACCTTGGTCCTTCCTGGCCTGTGTGGCTCAGTACCTCACCGCAGGAGTGAATTTACTGACTTAGACACTGGGAGTGTATTTTATACTTGTAATAAAACTGATGAAGGTAAAGCTGCAGAATACCATAGTGTGAAGTAATTAACACCAAGTTAATGAGAGCCACTGAATGCATGAGCTCGCTGAAAGCAAAGTGAATTTTATAGCAATTATTTTTCAAATGAAAAGGCAGAACATTGTAGCATTGATACTTGCATTTACATTATTGCTAATAAACAGCATCTGTTCTGCTGTTTATTTTCAGATCACTGGGGGTTCAGTTGAATTCTGATATATACACAGTGGGATAGATTTCTCCCCCACCCCCGCCACAGTCCATTTTATCAGGCTGGCAGGCATGGGCCGGAAACCGAGTACCCCGGGGCAACCCCCTGGCTCGGGGCTGGAAGAAGATATCCCATGGTGGAGGGGGTGGGGGGGGGGGGGGTGGGCTGGTGCCTCAATCGTTGGGAGGATGGGAGCGGGAGCAGCAGCAGCATCCCTGGATGGTTTTGTGGAACGTGGAGGAACTCCCCCGGTCCTCCTAGCCCCACAAAAATAACTTCTTATTTTTGGGCTCCTCTTCGACTGAGCTGCCAGTGGATACTGGGCAGAAGGGGCACAGTGCAGCTCTGCCTCGTTCAGTCCAAAAATGGCAGCGGGGTCTTATTGATTTAAATTTCTAAATAAGTGGTTTGCCTTCTTCAGATGGCAGCCCTATTCGGACGACCTCAGCAAAAATGGAGATGGCCACAGCAGCTACGGGGTGGTAGTTTCCTCTACAGCATTTTCAGGGCCCTATTGCCCTTTTCCGCTGAGCGGGAGGCCTGAAAATTCAGCCCAGTGAGTTTGCCAAGAAATAGACTCCTCAGAGGACAGTTAACTTGGAATCAGTGCTGCAGAAACTCCAGATACAGAATCACCAATCTGCAAACCTTTGCTCCACAGCCCATCAGTAAATTACTGTAAACTAAATCAGTGATAGAAAAACATTGAATAAAAGAATGTACTTTATACAAAAGGCATTAGAGTTTCAAACTGTGTCTTTGTCTCTCTTTGCTATATTGGGCAGATTAATTGTATTTAGTGGCCAAGGTTTTTGAAAGTTGGATAGGTTTTGATCAAGATTTTGTAGGTAAGTGAAGTCTGTATGACAGAAGGGAATGGAAAATAAGTTTGCTGCACTGTAACTGAATGCATAGAACAGGATTCTGGGTTGCGATTCCACCACCACTGGCAGTTCAGTATCTCGTCCAAGTGGCTTTTTTAAATGTGTTAACCTTATAGTAAGTAGGTAATGTTCCCTTTCACCACTTGGCCGGTAAACTGGCAGAACAGACTGGCTGTCTGCTATAGAACCCACCTGATTTGCATGTCCAATGATTTTCAGTTCAAATGAAAATTGGGCGAGTTCTAGAACAGGTGGTCAATCAGATTACCGGCCAAGGTGAAGGTGAAAATTACTCCATAACTGTCAGCGGGCAATTTGGCAGTGTGGCTTGGGGGGTCAGGTGTGGGGGGTGGCGGGCGGGGGAAATCACAGCCAAACCTGATCCTGTTACCATACAAATTCCATATGCTCACTCTTTCCAGCAGAGGTCACTGGATAGCAGGAAGTCTTGTTGGTTTCCCTGCCCCTAGTTTAGGGGCACTAAGGCTAATTGTAGTGCCTCTACCCAAACCCCCTGAAATAAGCCAATTCAACAGAGACTGGGGATTGAACCAAAGATCTTCTGGCCTGCATGATCATTAAGCACAACAGATAGTGTAGTCAGCCAGTTAGCCACCAAAGTGGTGCTACTCTCATTTTTGAATTGTTTCTCCTAAGGCTACAGTTGGAGCATTAGTTAATTCCGTGCTCCCAATGGGGAGCAGTGCTCACAGAAAGTGTATGGTGGGAAATCACAGGCGCACAGCCTGCTACTTTCGGCCCATTAAAACAAATGGATAGAAAATCACAGACTCTATGATCCCAATTTCCCACAATCCACCCCCTGTAAGCATCACTCCTTGCTGGAAGCACGGAATCAGCCACACAGGGTACAGTTCTGTGTACCTCATTATAGTAAGGAAATCAGAGCCATGGAAAAGGAAGAGTGATGTTTCACTTTCCATTGGACAGGAAATTTGGTTCAAATAGTAGGGAATGCTGAAATTCTGCATCAGATTAGTCAGCATCTGAGAGAGAAAAGGCCTGTTAACGTTTTGAGTTGGACCCTTCAGAATTGATCTCTGCAATGGAATCGGCTCAATCTGTTTGGTAGCTGTCCTAGATATTGGTTACGCTTCAGTTCCCCTGTTCTGAAGTAGGGTCCCACCCAAAGAGTTCGCCTATTTTTTTAAAGCTGGTGATCAATCTACTGTGTATTACCAGCATTTACTGTGCTTTTTATTTCAGATTTTCAACACTCACATTGTTTTTCTTTGTTTGCCTCAATTGGTTTTTTCAATGTAATGAAAAGGCGAGGTACTGAGTAACTACCAATTACAGCATAATGCAAAACATTCTGTATAGTGCTTACTGTGTCCAGGTGTGTTCGCTGGTGTTTGGCACGATCGCTGGAGTTGCTGAAAGCCTTCTGGCAGCCGGTGTGTTGGCAAAGGTAAGGCTTCTCCCCTGTGTGACTCCGCAGGTGGATTTTGAGATTTTCTAGTCGAGAAAATGCCTTATTACAGCCTTCGAACTGCAATAAAGTATTAAAAAAATATAAATATTGCCATGAAGAAATAGTTAATAAGGCAGCTTAGCTACAATGGTCACAGTGTAAACTAACAGTGCTCATCCAGTAAATCACCACAGCTTAACATCTGTACTAACTCAGGGATGAAAGAAAAAAAAATCTGTGCCATTAATTTAACCTTTCAACACTGACATGTACTAGAACAGCACAAGATTGAATTGGTTTCTTTTTTGCTGAAATACGCTTCATCAACTCTTTCAAAAACATACATTACCTAAGCTGTTTTAAATCACACACATAGAGGGCATTTTATTCTCAAAGTGATCTCTCTGAATGTCACTAAAGACAAATTAATAACCTTTGGGGATTTACTTAAATCAGTAGCCACAAAGCTGACTGTTAAACCTGTCTGGGTTGATTTAGCCCATGTGCTGTTTATACTAATTAATAAGTCATTCTGTTCTCCAAGCTGCACTCTGATTTTTGGCATGAAAATATCAACTGGGATCTTTAAGAGGGACTGGGTGGTGCAGTAGGTTAGATACTGGGCCGGAATTTGCTGGAGTAGGGCACCTCTCAGTGTGCCCGGTTTGTTAGACATTTTCCTGCATCTTTCAGCTCAATCCTTTTTGCTCTGTTAGTTGTTGGAAGTGCGAGCTGATAACAGCACGGCGAGAGCAACAGGGCATCTGGGACCTTGGTGAACGACGGGACAAACTGTGCATCTTCTTAAACATTGAGATTTAAGGATTGAGAAATAAACAGAGGAAGGACTGAGAAGGAGAGTGAATTAAAGGGGGTGAATTCAATGCCAAATCAGGTACAGAAAGAAAAATAAATAGAAGGAAAGAAAGATTAGATTAGGAGAGAAAGAGACAGAAAGAAAAAGTAAGAAAAAAAATTTAAATTTAAAATTTGACAGTTTTTAAATCTCCAACAACAATTCACTACCTGAAGGAATGAGACTCCACACTTTTAATTGTTCACTTTCTGGGCAAGAGACATTGATTAGTAGTCATTAACAATTATTACATCATTAAAAAGGTACTTAAGCTATTAATTATTAGACTTAACTTTCTGTAGCAAGTTTAATAGCCAATTAATGCGCAAATATAGCAACTTCATGAAACTCACAGGGAGGTTGAGGGCGAGATGCCATTTTCGTGAAACTAACGATGAGGCGATGCCAATCGTCCAGCAACTTGTGGCGATTCGCAATTCACGGGGTATCTCTTCCTCGCCACAAATTGCTAGATGATTTGCACATTAATAACGATGTGCATCGTTCACACGTCATTATTTTTGCAGCAAATTTCTGCCCACTGACTTTTCACCTCTGGGAGCTGCATTCAATCCTGCCCAGACTGAAAGTCTCTGTTTTCTGCTGGGATGCATAGGCAGACTTAATCCAATTTCCACTTGCAGCATAAAACTTCCATTAATTGGCACACTGGATAGATGGCTGGTGTGAGTAAAGGACAAATGTCACACGTCACACTGGTACAGTAGAGATGCTCTTCTGAGGTTGGGGGTTAAGCCACATTGTTACGGCAGAGTAGAGAGAGCTTTACTCTGCATTTAACCAGCGCTGTACTTGGTGCAGATACATTCTCCAGCACTAACATCTTGTGGGTGCAACAACAAAAAGTTAATTGCAGCATCGTGTGGAGTATTGAGGCTCAATTCTCCTCCCTCTTGCCACTGCACCACACACGCACCACCACCCCCCCCCCCCCCACACCCCCCCCAACCCCGCCACGCCACCGTACTGTTGAGTTTCAGGGGAAGCACTGAGGTCAGGTATCTCCCCTTGGGTCAGGGCGAGGGGGAATCTGAGTGAGTCATCCACAAGGCAGTCACCTCAGAGAATGAGATTTGCTGACCCTCTCAGATGCAAGGAATACATGGCAGAGGGTGAATTAGAAAGAAAAAAAAAGGGATTTGTACCCTTGGAATAAAACACTTTATTTAATAACAAAATTCAGAGTTGTTTAACTTACTGACAATTCATTTCAAAGCTTTAAAAACCGTAAATTATAATTATCCATGATTTCCAAAAATATATTACAGTACTCTCATTTATCAGTTCACTGAGAGATTACTCAAGATAAAGAAATATTATTGATCTGGTCCCTAATCTGCTTCTAATTCCATAATTTGACTGGATGATATGTGACAGAAACCAGATTTGCTTTCTCTAAAGTGCTGGAAGAACAGCCCCTAGTCGAGACTGGGTTTGAATTGTTTTCCCCTCAGAGAAATGAAGAAACGTCACAAAATTGGCAATGGTCTAAGTAGGACTGAGATCGTAGATCATTCTGGAATTATCCTGGATCAGCCTATAACTCAAATAATCTTAATCTGGGGAAATGCAAAATTCAGCACATTTTTAACTTTAATGTATAGTAAAAAAAAAAGAAAGTAAGACTGGGAAAACCGAGGCTGTCTTAATGAATATCAATTGTAGACCGGAGTAACATTTCTGGGGGAAATGAGCTGTGATGGAATAAGTGAAACTTTTTTTTACCATTATGGAGCTAAATAGCAGCAGTGTGCTGTTCAACAACCTTACTAATATCCATGGTAGTTGCTGTCAGGTCAAATAAACAAAATGGCCTTTATACAACAGTGAGGAAAGAGCAGGTCATAGACTACTGACATCGGAGACAGACGACACATGGAAAATCTTAAAGATTTTCAATCCAAAGCATTTTTTTTTGTTTTGTACTGAAAACTCTACAGCTAGAGAAAAGTGTGTCAGGTTTTGATTAGTGATTTACTTAGAACTTAACATTGTTTTAATAATTTTTATAAAGCGCAATTTTGTTTTCCTTTGACAGCACCTGGTCAGAGAAAGTGGTCAAAAGAAACACGGTTTGTTTCATGTTAAACAAGCTATGGAAAGTCAAAGCATAGTTTATTCTCTACTCTGATGTTTAAGCAGTTGTTTTTACTGACTGACACCATCACTGCTTTGATCTGATAGGAAATCCTTTTTTCTCACCTCTAGTCCTCAATCTCTCTCTTTCTCTATTGCAGCTTTTCTTGTCTCTTTATTTTAACAGTACTACTATGATCATTGCTTCGCCAAACTTTCCTCTCTTGTTTCTCCTAGATTCCAAATATGTTGTCATATATGTTCTTCCTCCTCCATGAATCAAGACTTCATAGGAGAAACTTATTCTTTCCCAGAACGTCAAACTGTGGAGCTCCTTCCCTCCCAGGTTTTTTTTCTTTAAGCTTGGCGTCACCTATTACTTCTTGATTTACTTTGTCTTTTCTCTTCTTTTCAATCTTGCTAGTGTCCTGCATCTTAATATAAAACAGCATATCGACAACATACATGCCCAGGGTATTATGTAAAGCATTGTCTCTGCCGCTGTTAACTGAACCATTATTACTCTTGATTTGTAACTTAAAGCCACTGTTCAGAGCAACTCACAGTTCCATACAGATCATCCTCCATTCCAGTAAGAAGGCCTTTTTATCATCCCACCAATCACTGACTTTTTTTTAAATGATGTTGTCAACCACAATTACAATGAATAAATAGATTTGATAGTCACTGTTATGGTGCGATGAGTATTTATTCCAATAACATCGAACCTTTCTTAAACTACATGCACTTCTGCAATCTCCAGTCATGGCTTTGAAGCCGAGCTCTACATATACAAGCAACTTGTTTTTTATATGTGCATCTTTTTTTACTTAAAAAAAATTATCCTGTGGTTACCTCACTGTATCAAGAAAAACTAACCCCATAGAAATAACTGTCATCCCACTAAATAAGACATGTTGTTTACCCCACCAATTAAGTCCCTTGATTTCCTGAATTCATTTATGATTCCACAACTGACAGCCACCATCCAGTACCTCCCTCGAGTGTACTGTCAACAGATTTAAATCTTGGCAATGAGTGTGGACAGGCTGCTTGGTTTGAGGGGGACATCACAGCCAAGCCTAATCCTTTCTTGAGTCGACATTCACACACATACACTATGTAGCAGAGGTAGCTGGATAGTGATCAGTAATGGGAACGCTTGTTCATTTTTTATCGCTCAAAGGGCAGAGCGTCTCCGAGTCCAGTTGTAGCACTCCTAATTGCATGCTGGCTGAGATCAGCTAATTCAGTACAGACTGAGGGGTGAATCTGAAACCTTCCTGTCTGCATGATGTAGTAAATACTGGCAGTGCATTTACCCACTGGGCTCCATATTGACTTAGTGTCACATCTTTCTCTTTAGGTTCCATGAGCTGTACACAAAATGCAGTCTGGAGGATGTTTCCCCACAGTAAAAGTAGGGTGTCGGCCTTGGCTAAGTGGTAGCACTCTCACTCTAGAAACTTGAACACATAATCTAGGTCGACACTCCGGTGCAGTACTGAAGGGGTGCTGCACTGTCGGAGGTGCCATCTTTTGGAGGCGATGTTAAACAGAGGCCCTGTCTACCCTCTCAGGTGGACATAAAAGAGCCGATGGCTCTACTCCAAAAAGAGCAAGAATTCTCCTGATGTCCTGGCTGACATTTATCCCTCAACCAATACCATCAGGTTATCTGGTCATTTATTTCATCGCTGTTTGTGGGACTTTGCTGTATGCAAATTGGCTGCCATGTTTCCCTACATTGACTACACTTCAAACTAATACTTCATTGGCTGTGAAGCATGTTAGGTCATCCTGATGTCATGAAAGGTGCTATATAAATGCAAGTTCTTTCTTTTATTGCTTTAAACTCTGATTCTGAACAGTTTTGAAAGTCATTTGCTCCAGGCCTGTGTATTTTGAGAGACTGTTATATATTAAGAATTCAGATTATTTCATTACCATTATATTATCCTGGGATAGAATGCGATCTTTCATAAAACACAGATGGTGTGGAGACCTGTTCTCTTAAAGAATGTCCTGAGCTAATATAAAACTCGAGGTCAAGACTTTTGTTCAGTACATAGTCCACACAGTGTTTAAGTTACTGGATCCTAGGTGCTACAAGAATGAGATAAAAACAATTTGGAATGAATTGCTGAATTTGCTCCAACAATGTTGGAATACGAGATAAATTTGGCTGCAATAGCTATATTTTTCTTGAATTGACTGAATGTTGAAAAGTGTAAAAGAGAGAGGGCTGAGATCTGCAGAGAATACAATTGCAATTAGAAGCAATTCAATTCTTCCCTGTATACAAATGCCAGGATCTACGGGAGTATTGCATTATTTGGCAGTACAACATTTTTTTGTAAGGATAAAAATCTATTTTCTGCCCACTTCTTTTAGTCTCTCTAGGACATATACTTCCTAAGGCCAAGCAGATAGACTGGCGACCTGTTGTCAGGCATTTGTCAATGATGGTGACTAGAAGGTATACTAGTGTAGCAGTGTAGCCCTGGGATGGAAAAGGAGCTGAATAAATATCTGGTTGGCAACAAAATTGGATATTCAAGGGATAGGTGTAGATAGTTAACTGCTCCACAAACAAAGTGGTTCCTCTACTCCTGGAGCCATGGTCAGAACAATGTTAACTTGTGGTGGGCATCAGGCTAAGGTTCTATCGGGGAGAGCAAGGATGGACGAATATTGTGGAGATTATCTTTGGCCCTGGTGATTGTGGCACTCATGATGCCACTGAAGCAGAACTTTATAATGTCACAGCAAAGCACGTTCTGCACAAAATGTCTGCTCGCAGGCTGTCCCTATCACGTTTATAAAGCATATAAATAGCATTACAAGGAAATACTGAGAGACAGTGGTAAAGCCTTAATTTAGAACATTTAGATTGTAATATTCCTCTTTAAATCTGTATCAAAGATCCACATGACATACAGATTTAAAGGGGTGCTGTCTTTATAAAAGTGTTTATCAATTTTTTTACTATTATTTGAGGAGGATGCAGAGCCAGAAGAAATGTAATTTTGTCACTCATAAGTAATACAATGAGTGCAATTTGCATCTATCATTTTGTATGAACAACCTATGAATTTTCAGGGCAAGTAATAGGCCGTTAAGCCTAACAAGCCCGTCATTTTTGACAGATCCAACTCGCCTCCCTGCCTTCTCACCATAACACCCAAACCCTTCTAGCTCCAAAAATAGTAGCTTATTCCACAATTCAATTATTCCTTGTTTAAAACGTTCCACCCGAGTTGCCTTCTTACTACTAACTTCCTAATTATTGGTGTTTGCAATAAGGTGGGAGTCACAAATGTAGGTACAAGTCTTCACGCAGTGAATTGTGCCGTTGAATGGCCCCATGTGTGATTCCAAATTTTACAATCTGACAGGTTAGATTTATAAGTACATTTTTCATGTAACAAAGTGAACCTTGCACACAGACCCAACAAAACAATTAGAACATCCAACATGATCCTAAAATCACATCTCATTCTCCAACCAGAGCCAACTAGGAAATTTCAGAGAAAATTCAAATCGCAACCCAGTGGGAAGTCAAACTTATTAACATATACAGTCTAGAATTCTACTTAATGGTTTAAAGATTGGCTGCTGGCAGCACCAAGATGTTTGAGCTATTTATTTTGGCATTTGCACAGACAATATCTCCCAAATAACAGGAATTATTGCAATTCATCCACAAGTGTGAAAATCCTATAATTTACAAAGACTCAACAACACGCATCAGTCATTCCTATCTTTAGCTCCAAGAAGCTCTTTCCTGTTTTATACCTAATGTTTCTTTTTCCCTCAACAACTCTTAACTTTCTATAAAGTTAAAGTCCATCCAATATTTACAGCTTCCACATTTGAGGCTCCTTTAGCACCTCTTTTAGACACGTGAACAGGATTTTCAAGAAAAATTTTATTGTCTGATAAATCATCTTTCTCTCACCTCTGGCCGCTAAACCTTCTCTCTGTTGCAACCTCTTGTGCGTGTCTCTCTACTTTATCGATACAGCTATGGTCCTTCCTTCTCTGAGCTCTTATTTCTCCCAAGATGCAAATATGCTTCTCCTTCTCCCTATATCCCTACATCCTTCCTGTGTTAAAGACAAGATGCGGAGCGAAAAATCGCATAGACCTCCTCAGAAGGCAAACACGGGACACAACCAACAGGGTACCCTACGTCGTCCAGTACTTCCCCGGAGCGGAGAATCTACGCCATGTTCTTCGCAGCCTTCAACATGTCATCGATGACGACAAACACCTCGCTAAGGCCATCCCCACGCCTCCACTACTTGCCTTCAAACAGCCGCCTAACCTCAGAAGTACCATCGTTCGCAGCAAATTACCCAGCTTTCAGGATAACAGCGACCACGACACCACACAACCCTGCCATGGCAAACTCTGCAAGACATGCCAGATCATCAACACAGATACCACCATCATACGTGAGGACACTACCCACCAGGTACATGGTACATACTCATGTGACTCGGCCAACGTTGTCTACCTCATACGTTGCAGGAAAGAATGCACCGCGGCATGGTACATCGGCGAGACCATGCAGACACTGAGACAACGTATGAACGAGCACCGCGCAACAATCGCCAGGCAGGATTGTTACCTCCCAGTCGGGGAACACTTCAGCAGTCAAGGACATTCAGCCTCGGATCTGCGGGTAAGCGTTCTCCAAGGCAACCTTAGAAACACACGACAACGCAAAATCATCGAGCAGAAACTGATAGCCAAGTTCCGCACTCATGAAGACGGTCTCAATCGGGATCTTGGGTTTATGTCACGATATATGACGTGATCCAGACTCGAGTCGTCGTTAGCTTGTTCACAGATGTGATTCCCAGTAAAAAAGTAAAAATTTTCCCAGTAAAAAAGTAAATTTTTTTTAAAGCTTTTCGTTTTACATACAGACGGCAGCTTTTGACACGTTAGAACCCCTGCGACTACACCTCATTGTCTCAGTTGTATCTTGCTATGTCTTTGATGTGGTACCTTCCTGGCTGACTTAATTAACTTTATCACACCTCGGCAGATAGTCAGGATGATTTAATTTATTGGTCTGCAATTGTAAAGTACACATGCTTTGTTTTCTACCTATATATGCTTTGGCGATTCTGTATCTAATTTACTTCACCTGAGGAAGGAGCAATCGATAGCTCCGAAAGCTTGTGATTTCAAATAAAACTGTTGGACTATAACCTGGTGTTGTGCGACCTCTCAATTTTAAAGACAAGACCCATGCCACTGTCTCCTAATCCAATCTTTCTTTTCCATGATCTCAAAACTATGGAACACCTTACCTTCCACTGCCTTTCTTTCTTCCTACAATTTGCAAACTTTGAAAACCTAAGCTTGGAGTCACCTAACTATCACTTCTTGATCTATCTTATCTTCTCTCCTTGGCACTTCATTAGCTTTTTCACAAAAAAATCCAGAATTACAAAGAAACAGTCTGAACTCGTTTGACATCTCTTTCTTTAATGGGCACAAGGTTCCTACACCACTCACATATCATTAATCAATTGTGGCTGCCGACTGATACATTTTATTGGACTGTACGCGATATCGACAGGAGATTGGCAGCCACACCCGAATAAATAAACAATGCTTTGTGATGGTTGAGTTGATGCAGTATTTATATCAGTATTTATCGGTTGTGTAAATCCCAACAGTGAACTGAAAAATTTCTACATTAAAAATGTATTAAAATACCTGACAGTTACATTTATAAAACACTTTTCTGGCAACCTTTTTTTCAATTTAAACTTCAGTCCATCTATTTATCTCCAAAGTGATGGAACAATATCTGACAATGTCCATTGGTACGCTCCAATGTGCATTATTAATTTGTTACAATGCTAATAGGAACATAAGAACAGGAGTAGGCCATTTAGCCCCTCGAGCCTGTTCTGCCATTCAGTGAGATCATGGCTGATCTGTGACCTAACTCCGTATACCCGCCTTTGCCCCATATCCCTTAATAGCTTTGGTTAACAGAAATCTATCAATCTCAGATTTAAAATTAACAATTCACCTAGCATCAACTGCCATTTGCGGAAGAGAGTTCCAAACTTCTACCACCCTTTGCACGTAGAACTGTTTCCTAACTTCATTCCTGAAAGGTCTGGCTCTAATGTTTAGGCTATGTCCCCTAGTCCTAGATTCCCCAACCAGCGGAAATAGTTTCTCTCTATCTACCCCATCAGTTCCCCTTAATATCTTGAAAACTTTGATCAAATCACCCCTTAATCTTCTAAATTCCAGGGAATACAACTCCAGTTTGAACGGATATGGCGGACAACTGGTTTAGCCATTCACCGCCAGATCTGGCTGGACCACATAAAGCATTATTGGGTTCTGCTCTCGTCTGACAAAATTCCTCACTATTCCAGAATCATTCTGAAATGCAAAGGTAAACCCCGGCTCCTATTCTCTATTGCTAACCGTCTTCTTAAACCCCTCTCCCCTGTCTCCTCCACCCTCACCTCCGACAACAAGTATGAGGAGCTCATGGACTTCTTTGTCTCCAAGATTGAGACCATCCGTTCAGCTGTCTCTGCAACTTCCCTTCCTTCCCCTAGCCCACCGGGCCAAACTTCCTCTAAGGTTCCTCCCTGCCCTAGCCCTGAGCTCACATCTTTCTCCAGTTTCTCTCCGATCTCCCCTCATGACCTCTCCACGCTCATCTTGTCCATGAGACCCACTTCCTGCTCCCTCGACCCTATTCCCACCAAACTGCTGACCACCCAACTTCCTTTTCTGGCTCCCATGTTAGCTGACATTGTTAATGGTTCCTCTCCTCAGGTACTGTCCCCCTCTCCCTCAAATCTGCCATCATCATCCTCTCCTCAAAAAACCAACCCTTGACCCCTCCGTCCTTGCAAACTACCACCCCATCTCCAACCTCCCTTTCCCCTCCAAAGACCTTGAACGTGTTGTTGCCTCCCAAATCCGTGCCCACCTTTCCCGCAATTCCATGTTTGAATCCCTCCAATCAGGTTTCCGCCCTTGCCACAGTACCGAAACGGCTCTCATCAAAGTCACAAATTACATCCTTTGTGACTGTGGCAAAGGTACACTATCCCTCCTCGTCCTTCTTGACTTGTCTGCAGCCTTTGACACGGTTGACCACTCCATCCTTCTCCATCGCCTATCCACCGTCATCCAGCTGGGTGGGACTGCACTCGCCTGGTTCCATTCTTATCTATCTAATCGTAGCCAGAGAATCACCTGCAACAGCTTCTCTTCCTGCTCCCGCATCGTTACCTCTGGTGTCCCCCAAGGATCCATCCTTGGCCCCCTCCTATTTCTCATCTACATGCTGCCCCTTGGCGACATCATCCGAAAACACAGCGTCAGTTTCTACATGTACGCTGATGACACCCAGCTCTACCTCACTACCTCTTCTCTCGACCCCTCCACGGTGTCTAAATTGTCAGACTGCTTGTCCGACATACAGTTCTGGATGAGCAGAAATTTTCTCCAATTAAATATTGGGAAGACCGAAGCCATTGTTTTCGGTCCCCACCACAAACTTCGTTCCCTAGCCACTGACTCCATCCCTCTCCCTAACATCTGTCTGAGGCTGAACCATACTGTTCGCAACCTTAGTGTCATATTTGACCCTGCAATGAGCTTCCGACCACATATCCGCAGCATAACTAAGACCGCCTATTTCCACCTCCGTAATATCGCCCGTCTCCGCCCTTGCCTCAGCTCATCTGCTGCTGAAACCCTCATCCATGCCTTTGTTACCTCTAGACGTGACTATTCCAACGCACTCCTGGCTGGCCTCCCACATTCTACCCCATGTAAACTTGAGGTCATCCAAAACTCGGTTGCCCGTGTCCTAACTCGCACCAAGTCTCGTTCACCCATCACCCCTGTGCTCGCTGACCTACATTGGCTCCCGGTTAAGCAACGCCTCGATTTCAAAATTCTCATCCTTGTTTTCAAATCCCTCCATGGACTCGCCCCTTCCTATCTCTGTAATCTCCTTCAGCCCCACAATCCCCCGAGATATCTGCGCTCCTCTAATTCTGCCCTCTTGAGCATCCCTGATTATAATCGCTCAACCTTTGGTGGCCATGCCTTCTGTTGCCTAGGCCCTAAGCTCTGGAATTCCCTGCCTAAACCTCTCCGCCTCTCGACCTCTCTTTCCTCCTTTAAGACGCTCCTTAAAACCTACCTCTTTGACCAAGCTTTTGGTCACCTGCCCTAATTTCTCCTTATGTGGCTCAGTGTCAAATTTTGTGTCTTTTAATACTCCTGTGAAGCGCCTTGGGACATTTTATCACATTAAAGGCGCTATATAAATACAAGTTATTGTTGTTGTTGTCGTTTGTGTCATCTCTCATCTGCTAAGATTGCTTGTGGCACTAAAGGACAGCAGTGGCGGACCTAGAGGGATATGGCATGATGCACAAGTGCTGCTAACAGTATGGGCCAAAAATTCGGCCCTTCCCGGGTGAGTACGCGCTCTGTACTCACCCGTATTGCTTCCCGAAGTGCCGGTTTCCTGCATGCACTGCGCATGCACGGGAAACCGGAACTTCTGGTCTGGTGAAGGGGGCGGTTCCTAGGTGAACCGCGTGCGCGCTAGAGGCTGCGCGCACACAGCAAACTTAGATTTTTTTTCAGGTTTCTACGCGAGGGTAAGTATTGAAGAAACTACGCTATTAAAAAGGAGGCGCAAGACCCGTTTTCAACAAGGTAAGTGGTTAATTAAGTATAATTTAAAAAAATTTCAACAGGTTTATCTTTTTTAGATACTTTAAAGAAAGGTAAGTTTATTTTTATCACTTTTAAAAAGTATTTTAATTTTTTCAAAAATTTAAATTTTTGTTTAAAGTGGTTAATTTATTTAACTATAGTTATTTTATAAATGTGATGGTTTTTTAAAAAATTTATTTGAAGTTTAGCTGTTCTTTTGGGGCCGATTTCAATTCACAGATTTGACAGGTCTCCTGTCAAATCTATGAATGAAAGATGGTCTGCTGCCATTGGCTCTCCATGACCCACGTGATCCCAGGGGACGCATCGCACTAACTACGCCCCTGGGACACGCAAGCACTGCGCGCCGGCACTTGGAGCAGGCCCAGGAGCTGAAGTTCCCGTGGGCCCAAAACACAACGGCAGGCGCGGTAGGTAAGAGCGCGCGCGATCCTTACCCCCGCGGCAAGCCGGAGAGGCGAATTTCTGGGCCTATATAAATTGAACTGACTTTGTGGGTAAATGCACTGCCCAATGAGGCACTGAGACATACAGACCAAAACAGTCCCAGGTTTGATCCCAGTTTGAAATTAAAACTATGCATCAGCTTTCACTGGTGATTGTGTTCATGCCTGCTTTATCAGTATTTCAGATGAAACCCTCATTCTGCATTTGTCACCTCCAGACTCGACGATTCCAATGCTCTCTTGGACGACCTCTAATCCTCCACCCTCCATGAAATTCAGCTCATCTAAAATTCAGCTGCCTGTATCCTATCCCACACCAAATCCCACTCACCCATCACCCCTGTGCTCGCTGACCTACATTGGCTCCCGATCCACCAACGCCTCGATTTTAAAATTCTCATCCTGGTGTTGAAATCCCTTCATGGCCTTTCCACTCCCAATCTCTGTCACCTCCTCCAGCCCTACAATTCTCCGAGAATTCTGCGTTTCTCCAACTCTGGCTTCTTATCCATCCCCCTCCCTCTCTTCGTTCCACCTTTGGAGTCCTTGACTTTAGCCATCTAAGCTCAATGCTTTGGAATTCCCTCCCTAAGCCTCTCCGCCTCTCCATCTCCCTCTCTTCCTTAAAACCCATCTTTTTGACCAAGCTTTTGGTCATCCCATCTAATAGTTCCTTCTTTGGCTCAGGGTTCATTTTTGTCTGACTACGTTTCTATATTGAAGATGTTATATAAATGTAAGTTGTTGCTGTTGATGGAATTAATTCATTATTACCAAACCCGGCAACCAAAACATCCCTTTGCACTTGAAACTTGCCCAGGACTGACCTCTACCACCTTGCACATGTCAACATTCACACCCAAATAACAAGCAGTGTTTTATCAACAATTTGTCCTTTAACCCTTTTTTACACACTATAACATATATTAATGGAGAGCTGACACTCTGTCACATAAAGGATATGAAGGAGCTGGCAGTGAGTTATGCAGAGCTAGCAGTGACTTTATAGAGGAAATAATAGAGCTGTCATTGAGTTATACGAGGGGCAACACAGAACTAGCAGGCAGTGAGTTATTTAGAAGATAATACAAAGCTGGCAGAAAAATCTCCCCTTATGAGTCTGGGAATTATTTGAAGTATAGCAGAAAGCTGGCAGTGGGTTACATAGTATAATAGATAAAGTTACCTACAATATAATACAGAACTGGCAGTGATTACATACAAGATAATACAGAGCTGTTAGTGAGTAATATAGAGAATATAGGACTGGCAGTGAATTACATAGAGGGTAACAGTTACAGTAACCTAGTGCATCAAAGATTTTGATTTGGCACTTTGCAGCCTTCCGGACTCAACACTGAGTTCAACAATTTCAGATTATAACCTCTGTCCCCATTTTTTTTTGGAGGGCAGCTGTTGATGATTTTGCTATTCCCATTTACACCTTTGAGACTCATCTTTTGTTCCTTTACTTGTCCAATTACCATCTCCTTTTGCCTTGCACCATCCCTTTTGACTTAATCTTTTCTGCCTTCCACCCTGTCACAGACCTTCCCTTTTGCTCTTTACTCCCCTGCCCCCTTTCCCGACTTCTGCACTTGCTTAAAACCTGTTATATCTCTAACTTTTTTCAGTTCTGACGAAGGGTCATCGACCTGAAACGTTAACCCTGTTTCTCTCTTCACAGATGCTGCCTGACCTGCTGAGTATTTCCAGCATTTTCTGTTTTTATTTCAGATTTCCAGCATCCGCAGTATTTTGCTTTTGCATCAAAGAGTGTTGTCAGTGAGCTGCACATAGGGTATAAACAGATGGCAGTGAGTTACATACAGGGAACAAGGAGGATACTATAGGAGAGGTTTTCCTGGTCTGCGGCCAGGTACACTAGATGGCCTAGGCCAGTGAAAATCATAAAATCAGGCGGGTCGGAGCACATGATTGTAACGGAACATAGAATCATTAGAATGGTTACAGCACGGAAGGCGGCCATTTGGCCCGTCGAGCCGGTGCCGACTCTCAGCTAGTCACACTCACCCTGCCCTATCACCATAGCCATGCAATTTTTTTTCCTTCAGATACTTATCCAACTCCCTTTTGAAAGATAAAATTGAGTCTGCCTCCACCACCCTTTCAGGCAGTGCATTCCAGATCTTAACCACTCGCTGTGTAAAAAAGTTTTTTCTTACATCACCTTTGGTTCTTTTGCCAATCACCTTAAATCTGTGTCCTCTGGTTCAGGACCTTTCTACCAATGGGAACAGTTTCCCTCTTTCTACTCTGTCCAGACCCCTCATGATTTTGAACACCGCTATCAAATCTCCTCTCAATCTTCTCTGCTCTAAGGAGAACAACCCCAGCTTCTCCAGTCTATCAACGTAACTGAAGTCCCTCATTCCTGGAATCATTCTCATGAATCTTTTCTGCACTCTCTCTAAGGTCTTCACATCCTTCCTAAAGTGTGGTGCCCAGAACTGGATACAGTACTCCAGTTGGGGCCGAACCTGTATTTTATACAGGTTCATCATAATTTCCACACTTTTGTACTCTATACCTCTATTTCTGAAGCCCAGGATCCCGTAAGCCTTTTTAACTGCTTTCTCAACCTGCCCTACCACCTTCAACGATTTATGCACACATACCCCCAGGTCTCTCTGTTCGTGCACCCTCTTTAGGATTGTACCATTTAGTTTATATTTCCTCTCCTCATTCTTTCTACCAAAATGCATCACTTCACACTTTTCTGTGTTAAATTTCATCTACCACGTGTCTGCCCATTTCACCAGCCTGTCTATGTTTTCCTGAAGTCTATCACTCTCCTCCTCACTGTTTACTATACTTCCAAGTTTTGTGTCATCTGCAAATTTTGAAATTGTGCCCTGTACACCCACGTCCAAGTCATTAATATATATCAAGAAAAGCAGTGGTCCTAGAACCGACCCCTGGGGAACACCACTGTATACCTTCCTCCAGTCTGAAAAACAACTGTTCACCACTACTCTCAGTTTCCTGTCACTTAGCCAATTTCGTATCCAGGCTGCCACTGTCCCTTTTATTCCATGGGCTTCAATTTTGTGCGAAGCCCATTACGTGGCACTTTGTCGAACGCCTTTTGGAAATTAATGTACACTATGTCAACTGCATTACTCTCATCAACCCTTTCTGTTACCTCATCAAAAAACTCAATCAAGTTGGTTAAACACGATTTGCCTTTAACAAATCCATGCTGGCTTTCCTTAATTAATCCACCCCTATCCAAGTGACTGTTGATTTTGTCCGATTACTGTTTCTAAAAGCTTCCCCACTACCAAGGTTAAACTGACTTGCCTGTAGTTGCTGGGTTTATCTTTACACCCTTTTTTGAACAATGGTGTAACATTTACAATTCTCCGGTCCTCTGGCACCACCCCCGTATCTATGGAGGATTGGAATATTATGGCCAGTACCTCCACGATTTCCGCCCTCAATTCCCTCAGCATCCTAGGATGCATCCCATCCGCTCCTGGTGATTTATCTACTTTAAGTACAGCCAACCTTTCTAATACTTCTTTATCAATGCCTAATTATCTTCCATTGAAAAGAATGGAAGAAAATTGCATGAGTTCCTTTACAGGTGTGCGCTCTGAATTGCCTGATTTTCCGATATTCATTGTGCCCAGATGTTCCAGTGCACCTGGCCGTAGTCCCAGGAATATTTCCCCTTATAGGTCTGGGAATTAGCCACATAAAGAATATAGGCCTGACAGTGAATCATATAGAAGATAATATGGAGCTGGCAGTGACCCACACAGAGCATAATGAAGGACTGGCAGTGAGTTACATTGAGGATAATAGAGAGGTGCCAGTGAGTTACACAGAGCATAATAGTGGATTGGCAGTGAGTCACATAGAGCAGAATAGAGAGTTGGCAGTGAGATATATCGAGGATAATGGAGATCTGGCAGTGAGATATATCGAGGATAATGGAGATCTGGCAGTGAGATATATCGAGGATAATGGAGATCTGGCAGTGAGATATATAGAGGATAATTTAGGACTAACAGCAAATTATTTAAGGATAATATAGAACTAGCAGTGAGTCACATTGGGCATATCAGTACCCCTGGGTAAGAAGGAGAAAAAATCAGCCCAAGTTTCTACACCTGATCAGTATCCAGTGATCTCTGCTGGAACGTGTACGTGTGAAGATGTTGGGCCACAACAGGATCAGGTTAAGATGTGTTGCCACTCTCCTCAACAGAGAATAGCCCACCAACATTTCCTATCTAGGCTCACGCACAAAGAATAGCCACCTGCATCCATGGAGGTATATACCAGCGTGAGTCAACATCTTGGGAGAAAAGCTGAAAGAATTAGAGGTGAGAAAAATGTTGTTTTCTACTTTTCTTACTGTTAGGTAGCAATCAGGCTGAGGGTGGCAGAAGCAGTGTGGCAAGACGGGAAGCACGGGAAAAGCTGCACATGATATTGGGTTTCCAGCTGTATGATAGGATAACAGAGATACATGAGGTTATTCCAGCAGTGCATTGCCAGCGGTTAAACCATTCACCAGCTGCAATGCCAGGCAACACAATTAGAAATTTTATTTGAAAAATGTGGAAAATAAAAAAAAGATTCTGTTGGCTCCTCACAATTGTGCAATTTCACTTTAGAATATTAATGGGACAATCTCTTCATGATTGCCTCCTTCCTAAACATTTCATAATTTTTAGTGAAACAATAAACACGTTCCTTCAGAACATGGTTTTGATTCTGATAGAAATCTTCACAAATGCATTTACAATGTCACCAGCGACAACGGAATTATTATCCCTCTATTTCCACAGCGATGTGCACTGCGCCTATTTAACAAAATGTAAGAAATTTCTTCGGGTTTTCTTAAATGTTAATGAAGAAAGAAATGTAACAGCAGCCGGTCACGACCTGCTGTTTCCTAAAATTACTTCATTCCTTGTTTTCCCTTTATCTAAAGTCAAATGTACATTCTGACAAAGTTGAATGAAACTTAGACGCGGGCTGCTGCTTTCATCATCCAGACATGATGGAGAAATTTAATTTTCAGTCTTTGAAATTTAAACCTGAATCTAATTTAAAAAAGGGAAAGACATTAAGCCCTTTAAATCAACTAAGAGGCTGGGCCAGGTGTGTTACATTAATTCATCACAAACATTTGGAGCAACCAAAGAAATTTCCATCAATTTCAAAATCCATCCAAGTGATTGAAGGACATATGATATTACTGAAGTTATGTAAAAGACTATTGGATATGGACATTTAGCCTCATGCTAGGTGAAGGGCCAAGGCCCATCGTACGGGATGCCACCAAGGTTAAAAAGAGTACGGCAGAAGACGATGTAAATAAAGAAGCATTTGTTAGGCGATGTCAAGCTTGGGTTTAAATAGCCTGTATAAGAGGAAAGAAAGACAGAGACAATTTTGTGGTCCCTGGAAATAATAAACTGGACTAGAAGAAGATGCAATGAGAACTGATTTCAACAAGGAATCTCCCTGATATGGGAACAGTTTTGGACAGAGTTAAACACGAGAGTTGATGAAGAGAAGTATTTGGCACGACAGAGGAAACCAATCTTCTTGGAAGCAGCTTTAGCAATGGAGGAGACATGGGAGTTCCACTTGAGATCTGAGGAGACAGTGAGACCAATACTGAGGCCAAGAACTCTGGACAGCATTCCATAATGTGAAAATGAAAATAATCGCAGAAAGAAGTAAATAGCAAACAGTAGGGCGGGCACTTATAATATCATTGCTCTGTGCTGTCTCCTAAATCAATCACTGTTATTTTATTTAGTATTAGGGGCACTTAGAGAGTTCAGAGTGCATTTATATAATTTAGACAGTGTTCCTTCATAGTTCTGAACACTTAATATGATAAATTTCCTTATGTTTTCAACCCTGGGCCCTTCAGCCATTAAGTTATTTGCTTCTTTTTCTTATTTGTTTTACTTATTCTTTCTGGCCCATTCTACACATGATTCTTTTTTCTTCCTCACTAGCTCAGCTCTTCTGTTTTTATTTAAGGTGTCAGCTTTGGCTGAGTTAGTAGCACTCTCGACCCCGAGTCAGAAGGTCATGGGTTCAAGTCCCACTCCAGAGACTTGAGCACATAATCTAGACTGACACTTCAGTGCAGCACTGAGGGATTGCTCCACTGTTGGAGATGCCGTCTTTCAGATGAGATGTTAAACCGAGGCCTAGGGTGGACATAAAAGATCCCATGGCACTATTCGAAGAAGAGCAAGGGAGTTCTCCTGGTGTCCTAGTCAATATTTATCCCTCAACCAACATCACTAAAAGAGATGATCTGGTCAACTATCGCAGTGCTGTTTCTGGCTTCTTGCTGTGTGCAAATTGGCTGCCATGTTTCCCTACATTACAATAGTGACTACGCTTCAAAAGTACCTCATTGGCTGTGAAGCGCTTTGGGACATCCTGAGATCGTGAAAGGCGCTATATAAATGCAAGTTGTTTCCATTCTAGTTCATTCCTTTCCTAGGTGCAGATTTTCAGATTTACTTATTTTCATCTTCATCTGTTCTGGCCACCGGCCTCCACTGCCATCTTGTCACAAGACCCAGTCCAGACAGCTCTATGAGCAACACCACTGGGGAATCACTAATTATATAGCAATACATTCTACATTACATTGCATAAAACTCTAGCCGTCATCAACAGCATATCCTGAGACTCACCATGAGCAATGGCATGAATATCTAGTTTTAGCTAAAAATTAAAAAAACACTTTCATTCACCTCGCTCTATTTTCCCCATTCTCTTCTCTTTTTCCTTCTCTATATGTCCTACATCTACATTTTCAATTTAAATTTTACCTTTTTATCTACTTAATCTGTTATCTTTCCTAACTCTTTTCCACTAATCTTAAAACCTTTTACTTCGCTTGTTTCTTCCTACATGTGGTTCCTGTTTCAAATAAGGATTGTGGCTACAACTCAATTAAAATCTAGTTTTTCATTGGCTCAAAAATGTTTTCTAAGGCCATGTTTTTCAGCCAATCAAAAACCCATATTTGGGAAAATTAATGTGTTCACTTCACAGACATGGCCATGGACTCCATACCCAGTGCGAGTGCACAGTTCAGGAAACAGACAGAATTAGACACACAAAACTATTCATATGCTGTTTCTTGTTATTCAGTCAGAACGAAATCATCAATTCAAAGAAAATGATCACTGCAGATCTTTATAAAATAACAAAATAATACATCAGAAGCAAATAGATTGACAACAAGATTCTTATATGTTCAAGTGGTAGATATAAAATTGAAACCAGTTATAAGTGTTATTCTAACATAGCTGTACATTTATTTAGTTTGTACATTATATCCTTGATGAGGTGTTTTTAAAACTATTGTGTAATATATGGAAACATCTTAATTTGACTAGAGCACTCCATTTCAATTCAGGGAACACTTATGAATAAAGAAAACTCCATTAAACTTACTATGTAAAAGCTTACAATTTATTTTCAGTTGAATAAGTTTATATATAAATTTTATAGTTTATATTTTAAAAGGAATAGAGAACAAGTCAATGGAGGCTGTGCGGTCGACATATATGGTATCGGTCAGACCGTTCTGATCATCCAATCATAGCAGAGATATTATTACCCTTGAAAGATCACAAAGGAGAGCAAATGAGACAAGTCTGGGTATTAGGAATCTAAATGATGAGGGAAGATTAAGGGAGTTGTTTGTTCTCCTTGGAAAAGAACAACATTTGAGGTGACCTAATTGAATCTGAAGGGAATTGATTCAAGTAAATGGCCATGATGCGAAAACTTTAAATACCAGAGAACACAAGTTTAAAAATGTTATGAACCTCTGAGTACGAAGGGAAGTTAGATGGAACTTTTTTACCCAAGTGATAATGTGGAATAAATTACAAGAGATGGCCACTGAAGCGGACAGCATAAGTGGATTCAGTGGCAATTAGATATATTTCTGAAGAGAGAAAACTGAGGAATGTGGAGTTTATCTATAAAAAAAGATATGTTTCCAGTTCCTAAAGGTTATGTTAAAAGACAAAGAAAGCTGATAAACAATGATATATTTTTGAATGTATAGTTTTTCTGTGACAGTGGTGAATCACAAGGCTTTAAATCACGATATGAAGCATCACAGCTACTGTTCTTCCATAAAGAGAAATACACATTCACCAATTAGACCCGTGTTAGTGGATATCCAATAGAATCACATCCTTCTTAAAATCCAGACCTTCGCTATCTCAATAAGCTATTAGTGAGATCCATCCAACAAAACATTACTTTCTTATTTACTTTTGTGATCAATGTAAAGGATGCTTGCTCCGAAGAATGGGGCACTTTTCCAGTTTTAGCCGCAAGGTTAGTGTCAAGCACTTAAGGTTAGGTATTGCATAGGTTAGACAAAGGGACCTGGAAATTGCTCAGGGATGTGCTCCAGGCCCTCCAGTGCTGACCCCGCCAGAGCATCCTGGCTTCAGGGAAGGGCATCTAATTAGCATGGGCTTGGCAAGCGTCCATGCCACAACTGGCGCATTTCAGCAAACCGTCAGCCAACACAGACTAGAAACTCCAGCACCTACTGCTATCCCTTCTCCAAGAGAAACAATGGCTGGAATTTTTCCACTGCCGTGCGTGTGGGATTGGAGGTGGGTCGGGAGTAAAAGTCACAAAAAATGGGAGCGCGTCGGGAACCCGCCATCATCCCGCCTCCACCCACCTTTAACTCGGGCTCATTTGCCAGCGCGGCACGGACCCAAACGGCAGAGGTGGGCGACCTAATTTAGCTCATTAATACCTTGTTGTCAGACCCTTAACAGTGTTTTTAACCGGACCTTTTGAATTTCACTGGATGACCACGGGAATCACTCAGCTCAGGAACCATGTCTGTCAAGCTGAGGCGGAAGCTCAGTGGCCATGGATCGAGGTCATTACTGCAAAGCGTGGAAAGCACAATAAATACTCCCACATGACACCTGCTTACTTGCCTAAGGGAAAGGCTCTTGCTGAGTGCATTTTGAGAACAGATTTAGGTGTCTACAGTTTGCAAGTCTTTTCTGCAACTTCAGAAGCCACTCTCACCTCATTGCTACTAACTATCACACCATTGACAAGATTGCTTCTCTGATCTCTACTTGACCTGCCATCTATTACATCAGCATGGGTGCTGTTTATACTGTCTCACCCTGGTCCTCAGAATCAGACCAGGATGAGTCCCAACACCAGCAGCAGCAGGCACACCAGCAGCAGCAGCAGCAACAACACCAACAACCATCTCCTCAACAACCTGATGCTCCACAGGACAGAGGGCATCAGCGCAGGGCTGCACCACTCCGGAGGAAATACCCCCAACACAGGGTATACAGGCAGAGGATGAGCTTCCTCAACATGACTGAGCAGCAGTGCCAAAGGAGGCTCAGTCTATCATGCCAGGTCGTCGCAGACATTTGCAGATTGCTGGAGCAAGACCTGCAGCCCACAGGACCTGGTGGACACGCCTTACCAGTGACTGTCAAAGTCACCAGCGCCCTCAACTTCTTCACCTCAGGCTCCTTCCAGGGATCTACAGCAGACATTTGTGGCATCTTGTAGGCAGTCGCTCACAGATGCATCACACAGGTCACCGATGCCATGTTTGACAAGTCAGCCAATTATATCAACTTTTCCACTGATGAAGCCAGTGTTACTGAGCGGGCGCACGGCTTTGCCGCTCTGGCTGGCTTCCCACGGGTGCAGGACATCATCGACTTCACACATGTGGCCATCAGGGCACACCATCATCACCCAGGAGTGTTGGCGAACCGCAAGGGCTTCCACTCCCTCAATGTGCAGCTGGTCTGCATTCATAGGAAGATCATCATGCATGTGTGTGCCAAATTCCTGGGCAGCTGCCATGACTCTTTTGTCCTGCGCCAGTCCACCCTCCCTCAGCTTTTCGCACCGCCAAACAGACTTACCAGCTGGCTGCTTGGAGACAAGGGCTATCCACTGAAGACTTGGCTCATGACACCCTTGAGGAGGCCATGTACTGAGGCCGAGGAGAGATATAATGAAAGCCACATGTCCATCAGATGTGACATAGAGCAGACAATAAGCATGCTTGACAGATCTGGAGGAGCCCTTCAGTACGCACCATCCAGGGTTTCTAGAATCGTTGTCGTCTGCTGCGCGCTGCACAACATAGCACAGCAACGAGGATTAGCGCTGCATGAGGAGCAAGGCGCAGAGGACACAGCCTCTTCAGAGGAGGAGGAGGAGGAAGAACATCAGCTGGAAGATGAAGAGAAGGAGCAGGAGGAACCTGAGGTCCAGATGCCAGCAGCACATTGCTGCCCGGGAGGCCAGGGATGGCCTCATCATGGCCAGATTTACTTAACTTCCTGCATTACAACCATATGTCTGCCACATGCTGTGCCAGGTTCCCCCCTCCACGAACAGCACCGTGGCATTTCCTTCACACTGACCTCCATTGCTGGAGGTAATGTTCTATCTGACCATTCACTCCAACTCACTAAGCCACTTCCAAAGTAGCATACAAAAATGGGCAAAAGTGGTGAAAATAAATAGTTTTATATGTGACATAGTAGTAACGGAACCTTAACAAAAACACTTCTTTAACCACCCATGTGCTTATCCTTGTGCATCTACTTCTGAGTCATTTTTCATTTATGCATGCTTCTACGAGGTGCAGCCCCTGTGGCTTCAGCAGAGGTAGAGGCAGCCTGCTCACTGCTGCGACTGCGCAGACACTTTTGGCGGACGTCCTCTGGGTTTTGGAGCCTGTGATGGCCCCGCCAAAGTCTGCTGTGCCTGCAACTCTGCAGGGGCAGACTCAGCCATCGCGATCCGAGGAGGCATCTGGGTCTCTGACTGAGGGGGAGGCAATGGGGGAGAAGTGTGAGCGCTTTGAGAGCAGCCCCCACTTCCATTTCCCCTCTCACCATCATTCCTCTCATGGGCCACCCACACTTCCCTGCTATCAAGGAGCTGAAGAGCACCTTGCTGCACAGCAGTGGGGCCATGAGGACCCAAGTCTACGTTGACATCCCTCCTAGAGAAGAGGACATCCCTCCTATTGAAGAGGTCTATGAGCCTCTGCCATCTGTTCTCCATAGATATCAGGTGTTCATTTGAGTGGCGCATTTCCTGCTCCATGCAGGTGGCCATCCTTTCCATGGAAGAGCAGACCATCCCCATCGCCTGCGACATTGTGGTGCTCATGTTGGAGATGGATTCCTCCATTCTCTGCACATTTGCAGACATCGCAGCCGTAAAACCTGTCAGAGCCTCCTGCACTTCTTCCTGTGGCCTCCAGCGAGGAGTCTCCACTGTTGTCCCTGTCTCCACCATCTCCTCTTGCTCACGTGTGACACACCAGGTGACAAGACTACTCTATGTCGCGTAGGACCCACTGAGGTGTGTGTATTTGCGCTCGTGCTGGGTGCACATAGGCCTGGTAACGGTGCACCCTCAGAGGCTGGAGGCTCCTCTGAGTCGTCGTCTTCCTCTTCCAGCTGGACATTGGGGGATGTTCTTGATGGACCTGTGGGAGAGAAAAGAGATGATTTAGAAATGGTATATTAATAATGGGTAACGATACTATTATGCACATGATGAACATTCACTGGCTGCTGACATCAGTCCCCATATAAGTACCTGCTGTATGCCATGTGGCTGTAAGGGATGCAATTCTGTCACCAGGTTGCTGAGAGGTCGCCCTCTCTCCTTCCCCCACCACCAGCTGCTCCGCAACACCGGACACCTCCAGGGACGACCTCCTCTGCTGCTGTCAAAGTGGCGAAGGATGGAGGGCCACCTCTGGTTCTCTCCTCTCCCTGTTATTGTGCGCTCGTTTCTCCTGCAAGGAGGAAGAGAAGTTTGAATGAGAGTGATGGCATGAGTCTAAGGATTGTGTGGGTTACATCTGTAGAGGGTGACTATGAGGGAGTGTGGTGCCAATGGCAAATGGCCTCCTTGTGTGGTGTTAGTTGGTATGATTGCATTAGGATGTGGGTGAAGGTGAGGGGTGGTTAGTCAGATGGGGAATGTGAGTATGTAGATAGAGAGAGAGGGGTGGTGGACGTGCAAGGTATGTTGGTGCGAGTAATGAAGTGCAGGAGTAGGCTTGAGAAGGCAGAGTGATGGGGATGTGATGACAGGCACAGCAGGATGAAGTTGAGTGTGGCTTTGCACTCACCTTTCCTGATCTCATGAGATCACTGAAGCGTTTTCTGCACTGCACCCAGGTCCTCCTCACCACATCCCTGCTGTTCACTTCCTCTGCAATTTGGAGCCAGGCTCTTTTTGTCTCCTGGGGAGGTCTCTTGAGCCCATCAACAGGGAAGAGGACCTCCCTACATGCTCTGACTCCCTCCACAAGAATATGTAGGGAGTCATCTGAAAACCTGGGTGCAGCCCTCTGTCTCTGTGAAGCCATCTCTGCAAGGCTGAGCAATAATCAGTTGGTGATATATCCTCCCTGTATACTCCTAGATGAACCTTTAAATGTAACGTGGCCAAAGCTGCTTTAAATATCCTCGCTGAAAATGAGTCATCGATAACGTCATCAGACCTGCACCATTTAATAGGGCCAGGTAACACACAAGCCTGCCTTAATAGGCGCCATTAACGGAAAGTCGCTCTGAGAAGCGGGATGATGAAAAGAACGCGGTTCCAACCTGCCATGCCGACAGCCCGCACCTGACCCGCCAATGTTTCAGCCCCTTCAACCCCGTTACAAAGGGTGGACAATAACAGTTTTTAAAAAATGTAACTTTTCTTTGGGAATCCAGGCCGATTCCTTGACTTGGAATCTCAAACCCTCCCCCCCCCGTGATGGGGCTAACTGGTATCCTTTAGGTGGTCAATATGCCTAATCTCACTGCTGGCCTCCACACTTACACTGGGTCCTACTGAGGCCGAGGGAGCAGGAGCTCCAAGGGTAGGAAGTCCCTGCCTTCGGCACTGCCCCAACTGATGCAGCGGACCATGATTGGGGTGGATGGAGGTTCTGTCTCAGACAAGGTCCCACCCCCGGAAAATACTAACAAAGGCGGAACCCAGCGTGGCGGAACCCAGCGTGGCGGAACCCAGCGTGGCGGAACCCAGCGTGGCGGAACCCAGCGTGGCGGAACCCAGCGTGGCGGAACCCAGCGTGGCGGAACCTTGCCTATTTCTCAGGCCTTCTGGCTGCCGGAATATGGGAGTGCAATAATGGCCTAAAAAATAAGCCGGGCCTATTCTCTCTGCACTTCCCCAACAATATGCCTCAGCCCAACCTGAGAAAACCATTGACCATTGCATCAGTGGGACATTTCCATTATCCACACTACTATCCCTATGTCCTCGTTAATTGATTTTGACAAATTATATGCGCTTTGATGTTGTAGACTCATGCTTACTAAGACTGGTTCATACTCATTTCACATAGGAAACATAGCAAGCAGAAATAGGACACTTTCATCCCATCAGTCTGGGCTGGATTAAAACCCAGCTGAAAAAGAATGATGTGAACCCAATACACCACTTAGTCCTTCATTACCCAGTTCTTAAAGAAAGAGCATTTTCATTAACACTGTTTTTAAAATATAGTTACAAAACAATAACGTCAGAATTACCTAATTACTTTTCAGTCTATTCCTGTTGATTTTCTTGAATTGTTCTGTACAGACACTGAGCATGTCACTGACTAGAAGCAGTTACTGAGCTCGACAGCACAAGGAAGCTAGTAACACACAGACAAAATGGTGCAATCTTTACACACCTAGGATTAACAGCTCCACTGATCAATACAAAGGATTTCATAAATCAATCCTAATGTTTTGCAAACATTTTAAAAGGTTTTTAATAAGAGGACCAGAGATCAGAGACTCTGGGCTAGAAATTGGTATGCACTGCGCTCATTGTTCAAGTGTAAAACGGGCACACAGCATTCTAATTTCAGCAGTGGGACTACCTGCGCCAAATTTGCGCTTGCATTGGTCCCACTGCTATATTCATGGGGCCCTTTTTTAGGTGTTAGGCCCCGAAAATATGTAAATGAGTGACCTAATTGCCATTGAAGGGCCCCTTGCTGAAATTAGTACTGATGAGCGGGTCAGGTGTCAGGCCCACCCCGCTCAGGAATCTACAGCGGCTGCCAATGAAAGGTAAGTTTAATTTTTTTTAATCGTTCCTGTGGAGCCAGGATGAGCAGCAGTGATCCTCCGACCCCATGGGAGTCGTGATTGTCACCCCACCCCTCCTCCCCCACCTCGTAGCCCGTTCCATTCCCCGCCTCTCGGGACATACCTGAGGGCCATCGCTGCCCGACACTGATCTCGTCACTCGGCCGAGCTGCCTGTGGAGGCGTGACTAGCGCCAGCAGCTCATGACAAGTATGCTGATGAGGCCCGAGGACCAATTTCCATTGAATCAGCGGGCCTCTCGGTTTGGGAGGTGCACTTGTTGCGAAAATGGTCCCAGACCAAAATCTACCCCTCTTTAAATTATATGACCTGGGCCTTCTCCAGAGTTACTCAACAATGGCCCAGAAATTAAACATCGATGGTTCCCGCGGGGGTAAGGATTCCCCGCGATATCGCACTCCGCGCCTACCTTTTTGTTTCGGGCCCACACGAACTTCAGTTTCAGGGCCTCTCCCTGTTGCCAGTGTGCAGTGCTTGCGTGTCCCAGAGGCGCAATTAGTTCGTGCGAGCTCTGGGATCACGTGATTCAGTTAGAGCCAATGGCAGCACACCATCTTTCATTCATAGTTTTGACAGCAAGGGCTGTCAAAGCTATGAATACTACAAGCCCCCAAAAGAACAGCTAAACCTCAATTAAATTTTTTTTAAAAAGCCATCACATTAATAAAATAACTATAGTTAAATAAATTAACCACTTTAAACAAAAAATTTAATTTTTGAAAAAATTTTAAATATTTTTAAAAGTTATAAAAATAAACTTACCTTTCTTTAAAGTCTCTAAAAAAGATAAACCTGTTGAAAAAAATTTAAACAACACTTAATTAACTACTTACCTTGTTAAAAGGGGGTCCTACGCCTGCTTTCTTTATGTGTAAAATCTTCACCACTTACCTGCGCGTTCAAACCTGAAAAAAAAACTAAGTGCACTGCGTGCGCGCAGCCTGTAGCGCGCACGCGGTTCACTTAGGAACCGCCCCCTTTGCAATACACGAAGTGCCGGTTTCCCGCGCATGCGCAGTGCATGCAGGAAACCGGCAATTCTGGACTAATACGCGAGAGTACACAGTGCGTACTCTCGCGTATTAGGTCTAATTTTCGGGCCATTATAATAACCGGCTAGGAAAACCACTGGCCGACTTGGTGTTTTACAAGTATATATCTATTAGTGCTTTTATTACTGAGAGGAAAAGTAAATCATTTTTTGCCTGTCGTCGTTACATTATTTGTGTATATTAATAGGACAATGAAATATTGGTTTAATCTAACTAAAGCACATTCCAGAAATTCCACCCCTGTTTCCAGCAGACTGTCTTGATGAAAGACAGTTTGTTGTCTGAAAGTATTTTCAGTTTCAGTGAACTGCGGGTTCCAAAGGCTTCTCTGCAAGCTGTCCCTACAAGACAAACATGATTTTTCACCCTCCATAATTATGATTTACTAATACAGTCAGAAGTGTTTAAAGTTTAATTATTCAACTTTTTACAGTGTGGCAGGAACAGCAGCTCTCCTGTCTGCTGGATCAACAGTTTCCACAAGTGAACCATGACCACAAAATGTAAGAAGTAGTGAAATTAAGATTATTTGACATGTTAACTAGGTGCGAGCAGATGTAACCACATCGGCAAAGAAAACACTTGAAGCTTAAAGCAAAGAGCTCCCCCGACAGCTCGGTTGGTAAGTGCACGACCCAGCAGCCTCGCAGATCAGAAAGGTCCCATGTTTGATCCCAGTTCTGTGCTGGGAATGATTGGGAAGCTACAAAGTACCCTGGGCTAGCAAAGGGAAAATTTAGCCAGATTTCTAGCTCTGGACCGCTATCCAGTGACAGCTGTTGGAAAGTACACTTGTGTGGATACCAAATTAGGGAAGGATTGGGGTTGACTGTGGTGCCCCTTATGGTTGAACATCCTGTTGACACTCAGAGTCTAGGCTCGCACGGCCAATTACTGAGTGCTACTGGTGCCCATGGAACAAGAAAAGGGGAGAAAGTTGGGGGGAAACCATCAATCTGAATACACCGGGATCTCCAGTGCAATTCCACTCTTTCTGGGATAGGACAGACCAGTGCAGGTTTTTTGGCAACGTTTATTCTACATTGACACAACTAATGAACCAACTGTGAGCAAACTAAAACTCCTCGAACTTAGTGCTAAGATGTCCTAGCCAAAAGCAGGTAGTTAGAGTTCAGAAACATGCCAGGGAAATGGTGCCAGTGGCTTTGGGGGTTTAAATGCCGCCCAATTGTTAGACCCGCGCTAGTTCACCGCTGTAACTAGAAGCTGCCAAAAGTGCCACTGAGAGCCACAGCGAAACCTTTTAAAAATAAGGTGTGAAATATAGAGCTCTATTAAATCAAAAAATTTGTAAAAACATTCCCTGTAAACATTTGAACTGCTGGCTCATAGTGTTTGAGGTAAGTAGGGGAATGAATCCATGAGCAAGGCCTACTACAAAGCACAGGGATCAACAGGGGAGCAGGCCTGACACGTAATCCAATTGAATAAATACAAGCACTTCACCAACTTGACATGTTTCTCTAGATGTTGGAAATATTTAATTGTAGAGGGACAACTGTAGAGGTTTCCGTCTATATTTTAAATTGTTAAATTGAATAATTGACACATTTTAAGTGTTGTTAGTTTTAAAGTTTTTGCGGTTTTATTTTTCCCTTTTCCCCTTCCTAGATTGCACTGTGCCATCCATCGCACCCGTGCAAGGGGGAGGGAAGAGGGGGGAGATTTTTCTCTCTATCTGTGGGAAGGTCCTAGCCTCCACCCAGTACCTCTCTATGAAGGTGGGGAGGACACAGCTGAGATCAGTAACGAGTCACGAGCGTGACTGTGGCACAGCCCAGCATGACACGGCGTGGCTCAGCACTTTAACTCCCTGTGCCTCCAAGTCGCCCAATTATAGTAACAAAACAGTACACAAATTTACAGCAACAGGAGTCTGCAGGGGACTAATTCCTCTGCTCACTACATGTAGGAACACATGTATAAAGAACGTGCTTCTGATTACATTTCGATTAGCAAGCAGAGGAACTCTTCCCCCAGATGTTAGGAAGTGGAATCTAAATTTTTACTTCCTGCTACAAAAATATTTTTGATTTGTCACTTCTGCTAAGTTCCAAGATTTGGAATTTAAAAAGAAATGGTGCAATTCTCACAGCATTGCTTGCAGGTCGAGTTGTATCTTCTCCCCTTGTTGTACCCCACTCGTCCCTTGAGTGCCCCAGCCTGTCGCTGTGCTGTCCCCACTCTTCTATTATTCCGACTGCCACCACTTATGTTTCTCACTCTCCCTGCACGTCCCACTGACACTGTTTCAGTTTTGTTGTCCCTGCTGCCCATGCTGCACTCCGCCTGTGTTTACAACGTCCATGCCATGCCCCAACAAGCTGGGGACGACTCACGGAGACCTCATCAGGGAGAAGCTGCAATGGCGCATCAAGACAGGACAGAAACTCATGCATTCAGGCAAATCCACCTTTGCGGGAGGAAGCCAACTGCCATTACTATGGAAACCAAACCTGCTGATTTGCTCATTGCCTACCTCTACCGGAGTCAGTCCAAGGCCCTGTCTATCAAACATGGAGCAATCAAAAATATCATGTGGTTACGACTGGCCAATGAAATTGCTTAAAAGCAATAGTCGCAGAATGGTGAGATAAACACAACCGGCCAATGAAATTGCTAGAAGGCAGCGCCAGGATCACAAGATTAATATCAGTCAAATAACAACAGAAAGCGCTGGAAAAACTCAGCAGGCCAGACAACATCCGTGGAGAGAGAAACAGAGTTAACGTTTCAGGTCGATGACCCTTCGTCAGAACTGAGAAAAAAGTGTTTCATTTCCTGCTTTTTTCTCAGTTCTGACGAAGGGTCTTCGACCTGAAATGTTAACTCTGTTTCTCTCTCCACGGATGTTGCCTGGCCTGCTGAGTTTTTCCAGCGCTTTCTGTTGTTATTTCAGTTTTCCAGCATCCGCAGTATTTTGCTATTAATATCAGTCAATAAGAAAGCTCAGTAAAAAAAAATAGTAAAATTAGTACTGTAGGGAAACTAGGGAGTCTGGGGGTTCAGATGGTCATTCACCACATCCCAGTCAAAGCACTGAACCTGTTGGGTATGGTAGTGTAGTGGTTATGCCTGTAGTGGGAGCCTCAGCTGACTTGAAGATCGGCGAATGAAATGGCACCGGGCGGGAAGAGAACAACCTCAGGCCGGTAAATCGACCTGGCCTATATTTCAGGGCTCTACTGAGTGTGGATGTGCCAGAGGACTGGAGAGTGGCCAATGTAGTACCCATTTTTAAAAAGGGAGACAGCTAATCTGGGTAATTACAGGCACATTAGCTTAACATCTGTGGTAGGGATCATTTTATAGTGTAATTAAGGATGAAATTACTCGGTATCGAGATAAAGAGAAAATAGTTAGAAGTAGCCAGCACGGATTTCAAAAGGGACGATCATACTTGACAAACCTCATAGAATTCTTTGAGGAGGTAGCAAACATAATAGATGGAGAAAATGCAGTGGATATAATGTACATGGACTTTAGGAAAGCCTTTGACAAGGTACTATACAGGAGATTACTAGAGAAGTTTAAGGGATATGGAATTAGCTATGGAGGATAGCAAACTGGATTAAAAATTGGTTTGAAGGGAGAAAACAGGGCGTATGAGTGAAGGGCAGTTTTTCCCAGAGTGGTTGGAAGTGGTTTGTGGTGTCCCATAGCGTTCAGTTCTGGGGCCACTTCTGTTCAGTGTTTTGGATATAGGCCTAGAGGAAGTGGTATCAAAATTTACAGATTATACCAAAATACGAGGTGTAGTTAATTCTTTAGGAGATCAAAGGAAGCTGCAATGGTCTATTGATAAGATGGGGGCCACTGTAGTTGAGTTCAATCCTGTCCAGAGTAAGGTAATGAATAGCAATCAGAAGCAGGAAGCCTGGCTGATTTTTCCCCTCCCGAGCAAAGGCTACTGAAGCAACTGAAGCGGCCCAACTCCCATCCCAGACGAGATCGACAAACTCTGCACAGAACAGGGATCAAACCTGGAATCTTCTGATCTGTATGGCTCAGTGCTGCACCAGGCAGTGCATATTACCCACTGAGCCATCGAGAGCACTCAAAGAATTCTTTCCAACTATTTCTTGTCAAACATCACTGCTAATTACCCACAATGTATCAAGAACTGGTTCACTTCTCCCTTCCGATTTACTAATAAAGGCTCTGAAATGATGTTGTGGGATAGTGGCATATGTACACCTCACACATGAACTGCTGGAACATTAGTATAATTCGTATCCTACAGTGTCATTTTGCCGGCAGCAGCCGAAGGTAAATCCTGGAGGGGGTGGAGCGGCAGTGGGGGTGGGGTGATCGGGATACTGTGGAGTCGGGGGCGCACTCCTGCTCCAAAGGAAGGTTTATCAAAAAAAAATGTTTTAACAAACTAACCTTTTGGTGACGGCCACTGCTTATGCCGCAGAAGCTGCTAAAGAATCCTGAGCAGAGCAGGCCCTGATCATCGGTATTTAATTTGGCACAGGGTGCCTAAAACAGATGGAAGGCTTCTCATTTACATATATAAGGGGTCTAATGCCTGTTTTAGGAGGCTATCAGGGATGCCTGAAAAATGGCATAACAAAATATCAGGTCAGACATCATTCAGGCAACCTTTGGGCGCAGGACTTTGGTCCCCAAAATTGGCCCTTTTTATGCCTGAAAAATGGGTGCAACAAGGTTCAATTTATACCCCGTGGTGTTGTCAGAAGCCCTTGCTGTTCTGTAATGGTATTGTTTTAGAGCTAGGAAACAATCACAAAATATTCAAAGAATCTCAATTAAACAAATACCAGTCGGTCACTCTGGGCAAAGTTACAACTATTCCAATTGGGTGCACATTACACAATTAGTCATTCTTTGAGAAAGTCTAAAATAGAACAGAAATCGCTGTAAAATGCACATCTGAATGAGAATTACACAATTCAAACTAATGAATGCAGGGGATTATATTTATCCAAAGCATTTCTGTTGGAATTATATGCTCTAGCCTTCTAAACTTGGCAAATGTTGGTGCAAATCTGAACTGTACAAGGCAAACAACAGGGCAAAAACAGCACCTTCTCTTCCCTAGGTGGTACAGACACGACAGTGACTCAAAGGCCGGAATTTTCCCACTACCATGCGTGCGGGTTTGGAGGTGGGTCGGCAGTAAAAGTTGCAGAAATTGCGAGCGTGTTGGGAACGCGCTGTCATCCTGCCACCTCGCACCTTTAACTCAGGCGCGTTTGCCCAGCGTGCCACGGACCCGAACGGCAGAGGCGGGCAACCTAATTAAGCTCATTAAATCCTTGTTGTGAGACCCTTAATAGGGATTTTAACCAGACCTTTTGAATATCACTGGATGACCACGGGAATTACGCAGTTCAGGAACCATGTCTGTCAGCCTGAGGCAGAAGCTCAGTGGCCATTGAGCAAGGTCATTAATGCAGAACATGGAAATCCCAATAAATACTCCCACATGACACCTCATTATTTGCCTAAGGGAAAGGCTTTTGCTGACTCCATTTTAAGCACAGATTTAGGTTTCTGGAGTTTGCAGGTCATTTCTGCAACCTCGGAAGCCACTCTCACCTCATTGCTAGTAACTATCACAACATTGACAGATTGCTCCTCTGATCTCAACTTGACCTGCCATCTATTGCATTAGCATGAGTGCCGCTTATACTGTCTCACCTTGGTCCTCACAATTGGACCAGGATGAGCCCCACCACCAGCAGCAGCAAACATACCAGCAGCAACGACACCACCAACCTTCTCAACGACCTGATGCTCCACAGGACAGAGGGCATCAGCGCAGGGCTGCACCGCTCCAGAGGCGATACCCCCAACACAGGGTATACAAGCAGAGGATGAGCTTCCTCAACATGACTGAGCAGCAGTGCCAAAGGAGGCTCAGGCTATCGTGCCAGGTCTTCGCAGACATTTGCTGGAGCAAGACCTGCAGCCCACAGGACCGGCTGGACATGCCTTACCAGTGGCTGTCAAAGGCACCAGCGCTCTCAACTTCTTCGCCTCGGGCTCCTTCCAGGGATCTGCAGCAGACATTTGCAGCATCTTGCAGTCGGCCACCCACAGATGCATCACACAGGTCACCGATGCCATGTTTAACAAGTCAGACAATTATGTCAACTTTGCCACTGATGAAGCCAGTGTTATTGAGCCTGCACTCAGCTTTGCCGCTCTGGCTGGCTTCCCACGGGTGCAGGGCGTAATCGACTGCACACGTGACCATCAGGGCACCCCCACATCATCCAGGAGTGTTTGTGAACTGTAAGGGCTTCCACTCCCTCAATGTGCAGCTGGTCTGCAACCATAGGAAGATCATCATGCATGTGTGTGCAAAATTCCCTGGCAGCTGTCATGACTCTTTCATCATGCGCCAGTCCACCCTCCCTCAGTTCTTCGCATCGCCAAACACACTTACCAGCTGGCTGCTTGGAGAAAAGGGCTATCCACTGAAGATGTGACTCATGACACCCTGAGGAGGCCAAGCAATGAGGCCGAGGAGCATTATAATGAAAGCCACATGTCCACCAGATGTGTCATAGAGCAAACAATCGGCATGCTCAAGATGCGCTTCAGATGCCTTGAAAGATCTGGAGGAGCCCTTCAGTAGGCACCAGCCAGGGTCTCCAGAATCGTCGTCGTCTGCTGCGCACTGCACAACATAGCGTAGAAACGAGGATTAGAGCTGCACGAGGAGCAAGGCGCAGAGCGCACAGCCTCTTCAGAGGAAGAGGAGGAGCATCAGCTGGAAGACAAGGAGAAGGAGCAGGAGGAACCTGAGGTCCAGATGGCACCAGCACCGGAGCACATTGCTGCCCGGAAGGCCAGGGATGGCCTCATCACGGCCAGATTTACTTAACTTCCTGAATTGCATCCATATGGCTGCCACATGCTGTGCCAAGTTCCACCCCCCTCCACCCCCACAACACCATAAAGCATCCCTACAATGAACAAGCCATTCCTTTCACACTGACCCCAATTGCTGGAGGTAACGTTATGTCTCACCATTCACTCCAACTCACAAAGCCACTTCCAAAGTAGCAGACAAACATGGGCATGACCGGAAAGTGGTGAAAATAAATATGTTTATATGTGTGATAACAGTAATGGAACCTTAACAATAACACTTCTTTATACACCCATGTGCTTACCCTTGTGCATCTACTTTTGTGTCATTTTTCTTTTACGCGTGTTTCTATGAGGTGCACCCCCTGTGGCTTCAGCAGAGGTAGAGGCAGGCTGTTCACTTCCTTGCTGCATGTTTTGACACTTTTGACGGATGTCCTCTGGTTTTGGAGACTGTGAGGGTCCCGCCAAAGTCTGCTCCACCTGCGACTGTGCAGGGGTAGAATCGGCCATTGAAATCCGAGGAGGCATCTGGACCTCTGACTGGGGGGGGGGGGGGCAACGAGGGAGAAGTGTGAGTACTTTGAGAGGAGCTACCGCTTCCATGTCCCCTCTCACCATCATCCCTCTCATGGGCCACCCACACTTCCCTGCTAGCAAGGAGCTGGCAAGCACTTTGCTGCACAGCAGTGGGGCCATGAGGACCCAAGTCTACGTTTACATCCCTCCTTGACAGGGTTGGTTGTCCACAGCAAGCATGTGCTCATGTGACTGGCACATTTGCTGCTCCTTGCAGGTGGCCATCTTTTCTATGGAAGAGCACATCATCGCCATCGCCTGCGACATGGTAGTGCTCATGTTGGAGATGGACTCCTCCATTCTCTGCACATTTGCAACCATCACGGCTGCAAACCCTACCAGAGCCTCCTGCATTTCTTGCTGCACCCTCTTTCTGGATGGCCCCGAGGCTCAGCGTCTGCATGCAGCTGAGCACAGCTTGGAGCATCCTGCGCCCTCCGGCGAGGGGTCTCCACTGCTGTCCCTGTAAACACCATTTGCTCTTGCTCACTTGTGAAGTGTGAGACACCAGGTGACAACACTACTCTATCTCGCATAGGACCCACCGAGGTGTGCGTATCTGCGCTGGTGTTGGGTGCGCTTGTGTCTGTTGATGGTACGCCCTCAGAGGTTGGAAGCTCCTTTGAGGAGTCGTCTTCCTCCTCCGTCTGGACCTGGGGAGGGGCTCTTGATGGACCTGTGGGAGAGTAAAGAGATGATTTAGAAATGTTATATTAAGAATGGGTAACGATACCATTATGCACATGTTGAACATTCACTGGCTGCTGACATCAGTCACTATATGAGTGACTGCTGTATGCCATGTGGCTGTATGAGATGTAATTCTGTCACCAAGTTGCTGAGATGTCCCCCTCTCTCCATCTCACACTGCCATCAGCTCTGCATTTCTTGAGACCTCCACTGCCACCTCCTCTGCTGCAGTTAAAGTACTGAAGGATGGAGGGCCACCTCCGGTTCTCTCCCTCTTCCTGTTGTTGTGGGCTCTCTTCTGTAAGGAGGGAAAGAAGAGAAGTTTGAGTGAGAGTGATGGAATGAGTGTGAGGAATGTGTGGGTTACATCTGTAGAGGGTGACTATGAGGGAGTGGGGTGGCAATGCCAAGTGGCCTCTTTCTGTGCTGTTACTTGGTATGATTGCATTAGGATGAGGGTGAGTGTGAGGGGTGGTTAGTCAGATGGGGATCTGAGTATGTACATGGAGAGCGAGGGATGGGTGGAAGTGCAAGGTATGTTGGTGTGAGGAATGATGTGCAGGAGTAGGCTTGGGAAGGCAGAGTGATGGGGACGTGTTGACAGGCACTTCAGGATGTGGCTTTGCACTCACCTTTCCTGATCTCATGAGATCATTGAATCTCTTCCTGCACTGCACCCAGGTCCTCCTTACGACATCCCTGCTGTTGACCTCCTCTGCAATTTGGAGCCCGGCTCTTTTGGTCTCTTGGGGAGGTCTCTTCCATTCATCAGCAGGGACGAGGACTGATGCGTGCTCTGACTCCCTCCACAAGAATATGTAGGGATTCATCCGAAAACCGGGGTGCAGCCCTGTCTTTGTGAACTCATTTTTCTAATTGTCAGCAACACCACACTCCTCTCCAATACTCCCTCTACACTCCTATATGAACTTTCAAATGCAATGTGGCTAAGGCTGCTTTAAATATCCCCGCTGGAAATGAGTCATCGATGACGTCATCAGACCCGCACCATTTAATAGGTGCGGGAAACGCGCATGTCTACTTTAATAGGGGCCATTACGCTAAAGTCGCTCTGAAGAGCAGGCTGATCAATGCATCACGGTACCGACCCTCTACCCGGCCCGCACGCACCCGACCGGACTCGGTAGGGAAAATTCCAGCCAAAGTGTTTAAATAAAGATCAGATTGCTTGCTACAACATTTGAAAGCCTCAGTTGTTTCCAAAACTGTTTTAAGCAACATTTCACAATCTGTTATTTAAAAATGAAAACAATGACATGGTTGCTAATCTACCAACAAAGCAAACGCTATTGAGATGAGGTCAAATGGCTCCAGCCCAATGCAATGTTAAAGATGTTTCTGACTAATGATCAGAACAATGACCTAATTTATTTTAATGTTGCCTTACCCTCAATATGGCCAACCAAGACTGCAAAATATATTTAGCTGACATTACTACCTTGAGAGGAAACTTGCTGTCATTTCTCATCTGAGTCAGGATCCCTGGGGAATCCACCTCCTAGCCTTTAAAATCTTTTATAAGGCTATTAAAACCATTAGAACATTTGAACTCCTGTTGTTCTCCGTTCCCCTTAATATATCCTTGGGCATGTCCTTATAATTCAGAACACACCCAAAACATTACCTTACCTTTCTCTATCAGAAGTTGATTAACCTGCTGTCCAAAACTGAGCTCAATGTTTTATCTTGAAGAAAGAAGATATTCCTATTGCATGGTTCAACAAACACTACTAAACAAGATAACTATCTATACTTGAAGGAAATTTCTGTCTCCTTCCTACCAAAGGGATAGTTTGCAAGGCCACAACTTTAACTGACTGAACAGATTTGAAAGTAGTCAAGTGCCCTTTAATTCAAGTGAATTTGAATGAGAGTCTTTTAAGTAAACTAATTAAAGCAATAACAACTACTCATCACTCTGGTTAACAGAGCAATGTACTATCTGTGAGGCTCGCTAAATAAAGAGATAATGAGCATCTAACCAAAGCTATTTATCTATGACTTCATGGTCAGAGATGATCACACATCTCTCCTACTCTAAATATTTCTATCTCAGATCCCAAAATTCTGCAACTCCTTACTTCACTGAGTCTATCTTTTCTCTTACCATATGTACAGGTTTTTAAAGCCCAAGCTTTGCATCACTTAAACACTACTTCCTGACATACCTTGTTTTCTTCCTACTGTTTTCAAACTTGGCTGTTCCCTGCACACGGAGCCTTGGTCCTTCACCTAGACTTTTCCTCCCCAAAATTATTTTATATTCCATCTTCCAGTAGAAGGAAAGGGAAAAAGACCCTTCTTGGTATCACCCCTGTCCTCCCCAAACACCTCCAATTTAAATTTCTCATTCTTATGTTTAAATCCCTCCAATTGCCTCACCCCTTCCTATCTCTGTAACCTCCTCCAGCCTTACAATTCTGCCAAGCCCTCTGTTCTTCTTACTCATGTCGCTTGTGTATCTCCCTCTACATGCTCCCACCATTGGTCGCTGTGCCTTTAGACCTCAAGCTCTGGAGTTCCCTGCCTAAAGCTCTCCACCTCCCTCGCTTCCTTTAAGACCCTCCTTAAAACTCACCTCTTTGACCTAGCTTTTGGTCACTCCTTCTAATGTATCTTTCCTTGGCTTGGTGTCCATTTTTCTCTTAAGCCTCTGTGAAGCAGCTGGAGACATTTTTCTATGTTAAAGGTGCTATATAAAAGCCAGTTGTTGTTATCAGGTCATTGAGGAACACTGACAGCTGTTGTAGAGAATCTTAAGGTCAAACAATCCTTCCCAACCAGGGATAATTTTTTTTCAATCTTTGTTTCTATCATTCTTCTTTTCAAACTGATTTTACTGCATTAAAATCTAACTCTGAGTATAGTATTACGGAATGCAATGTGCCCTGAATATGTCAGTATATAGTACACTCCTATAATAAGACATGGCAGCGTTCTTTATTCCTAGGGACTTTGGTATTCACCTCTCCTTCAAGGTCAGGGACACATAGGAGCCGATAAAAGCATGAAATGAAAAAAAGGCCAATGGTGCAATCTATGCTATCATGAGCTCAACCCCAACTATTTCGTCTCCTGAGGAAAATACAGCATAAATACTCTCTGATCCTGAAAGATCGTTGAGTGAACCTCACAGGGTAGATTTTCAGGCCTCACCCCTGACGGCAATCTGGCAGTAACGTCCCGAGAATGTTGGGGACTAATGTACTGCCCTGTTCCCACCGTCACTGTTGCTATGGTGATCGTCCACTGGACGGCCGGAGCGCCCCAATGAGTCAGGCGGTAGGCCCATTTAAAATGCAAATCGGGAAGCTAGGACGTACATAGGACCCCGAGTGCCATTTTGAAAGTGGACTGGGTGAGTGTGAGCCTCGCACGCTCCGCTCCTTATCAGCTGGTGGTCCAGCCGCCGAGGATCCCACGGGTGAATCTGTGTTTATTTTTGTGGGACCGGAAAGAGCAGGAGTGCTCCACAAAACCAGGCCGGGCTGCTGGCACTCCAGGTCTCCACACCCCCCCACCCCCCTCTGAGACAGAACCCTCCCATGCCCGATAATGAACCGGGCCTCCCGCCGGGAATATTAGATGGTCAGCCAGCGCGCTTGGCCGGTTGGCTCCCCGTTAGTTAAAATCTACCCTCACATCTCCATTATTCAATCTAGCCCCCTCTCCTAGAGTCTTCGATCTATTCCTATAACCACCTAAACATTCCCCAGCTCCTTTATATCCAGCTCCTTTTTAAAGGAGATAACTATTGCAGCATCAACTAATTTTTCTGGAAGTCCCTCTAGACAACCAGACGCCTCTGAGTTTGTAGCGCTCCATAAGTAATGAAACCGGATCTCGCATCAGACACTTATTGTAAAGTTATTCCATTATGTGACTTTTCACTTCTTGTCTGAAATGCAGTGTTATTTCCTGAAATAAATCAGTTATCCCACCCCCTTATAATTTAACTGAGGTAAAACTGGTGACATGGCAACAGCTTCAAAAATTACAGTAGATCTATCAAAGTTATTAACAGCGAAACAGTGCCTGCACTTGACAGCTATAAACTACAGCTAATTCCATTCATGCCAAGACGGCTTGGTGACTTGGGTACTGAAATGGAAACTCCTTTATCACTTTGCACATCTGACCTGCACGCACACCTGCACCTTGGAACAATAGACCTTCCATTGCTGCTCCTGTGAATATGGCAATGACTCTGTGGCAGATATCAGAGAGACCATTTCTAATGTTGTTGCTACTGGAGAGGCAGGACACAGTAACGTTATTCACAAACTGCATCACCAGCAGCATTGAACAAACAAAACCACATAGATTTCTGTAATTACACATCGCAAAACATTCCATGCCAAAAGGAATTTTTTTTGAAGAAAAGCAACCAAAATAAACACTACATTTAGGAAAATTCAAGTCAGTTAAAAATACACCAACATAGTTATCACAAAGCAGTGTTTTATACATTCGGTGCAAATTTCCATATTAATTAGTCTCCTCCAGGGAGGTCATAGCATTTGCCTGAGTGATTGTGCCTTGTGATGCAGAAAGCACTTCCTCTAAGGCTGAAGATGAACTGATTAAGTTTTGTGTAAATAGAAATAATTTGAACTGCAAGTGCCCAAAGTTGTTATTTTCAGAACACAAATCTTGGAGTTTTGGTGGCTCAGTTGGTATATACACTGCCCAGCATGGTGCTAAGCCTTGCACAGACCACAAAGTTCCCAAGTGGGGCCATTTTTATGGTGGAGTACACCACCAACATGTAAAAAGTAGGGGAGAAGATGAGGTGAATCAAGAAGTAGTGGGTAGGTGGTGCCAATCTTGAGAGAGGTAGGGATTTCAAGGGCCTGGGAATGAATGAGTTGAAATAGAAGATGCAATAATGCAATTAAACTTTTTTTTAAACACAGCAAGGATGCAAAAAATGGGAGAGGTGCGTATCAGGATAGCATACATGGAGTGTAAGAGGAACAAGAGGAGAAAGATCAAAGAAACCATGACCATGATAATATTGATAAAAGTTCGCCTACAATTAGACACTGACCCCTTGGGATAGAAAGGGAAAAATCAATCAGGGTCCTAACTTCTGATCACTATCCAATGACTCCCACTGGAAAATGTATAGATGGGCATTGGGTGAGGATTGGGCTTGTTGCTAATGCTAATATGGTTAAATATCTTATAATGTCACATGTATAGAATTGCCCCTGGGATGAGGTACTGGTGTATAGTCAGGGGCCGTGAAATCATATTCCAGCGCAAGTCAGCAAGAGGAAAGGAGAGAAAATTGAGACAACAAAATGAAAAATTATTTGAAGGAATTTTTGGTCTTGTGCACACGGATCAATATGTATAGTGGATGCTGGCAATTGGAACTGTAACATCAAAAAATGTTTGTGTGTGTCTGTGATTTAACAGACCTAGAGCATAATGGGAAGTAAGCTGATGGCAGCAGGCGAGTCCGAGCCAATGGAGATCGAGACTGGCCCCATGTCACTGTCAGCAGGTGAAGAAGCTTTCTTCCATCTGGAAAATTTCTGGTGAGTTTTCAAATGTTCACCAGCTACTGAGAGGTCTTCTGTTTATATTTACTAAATGAGAAAGCATTGCATACTCTCTGTCTGTCCGTCTCTCTCTCTCTCTCTGAAATGCCATAAGAACAAAAAGTTTGCTTCTGAAAAATTAAAAGTGTATCTCCACGAAACAATTTTTTTTTTGATCACCCAGTTTATATGAGCTGACGTTCTGTCCACATAATTACAAATGTATGCTTGTGAGGGGCTCGTGGAGTAAATTGCAGAGACAAAAAGGCCCGGAATTTCCTCAGAGCTGCTCCTGCTCCACCGCCGTAATTCCATTTACTCCTCCCTTTCAAAATTAAATTTCAGTAATGGATTTAATATTTGATGCATTGTTTTAACTAATGGTATTTTTCATATATTAAGAGTTTGGCTTTCAGTAATAAAAAAGTGCAGGTCCCTAGTACTGGGGCCGATTTTCAGTGCAGATTGCCAGTGGGGAACCTGGCTCACTGCCCACACATATCAGGACATTGCAGCAGCTGCCAAAGCACGCGGCCGTCAGGTGAGGTGCCTCGCCACCTCAACACACGCAGAAAATCAGTCCTATTATTTATGTCCTGCCGATCTCTGGTAGTCAAGGTGGTAAGTTTCCTGACTTGGAAATATATCGCCATTCCTTCATTGTCGCTGGGTCAAAATCCTGGAACTCCCTAACTAACAGCACTGTGGGCGTACCTTCACTACACGGACTGCAGCGGTTCAAGAAGGCGGCTCACCACCACCTTCTCAAGGGCAACTAGGGTTGGGCAATAAATGCTGGCCGTGCCAGCGACGCCCACATCCTATGAATGAATTTTTTTCAAGTGCCCACAATATGTCTATTAAAATGTCACAAGTTAAGACTTTGGTAGACTTAGAAAGACTAAACATTATTTGAGAAAAATGTAAATAGTGAAACTGGACTACTGGATGGCACTGCAAATGTAAAAGATCCCATGGCATTATTTGCAGAAAAATAGAGGGGTGCCCCCGGTGTCCTGGACAAATGTTTATCCCTCAACCAACATCACTAAAAACATTATCTAGTTATTTATTCTCATTGTTGTTTGTGGGACCTATCTGTGCACAAATTGGCCGCCACGTTGCCCTACATTACAAGAGTGACTACACATTAAAAGTACTTTATTGACTGTACAGTGCTTCATGATGTCCTGACATCATGAAAGATGCTTATATAAATGTAAGTTCTTTCTTTCTAAGAATCATCACACTATCACTAAGTCATTCTTTCCCACATTACCTCAGCCAAACTTTCCTTCTTCTTGCAATCTACAGATTTTTAAAACTCTACCCTGATGTCAGTACTCCATGCTTTACCTTGCCTTCTCTCCGATTGTTTCAATCTCGGCGGTGTCCTGTACCACCTGGTCCTAATCCTTCACCTGCGTTTCTCAAAAATATTTAATAAGGAACCGCCCATAGAAATGGCCACAGGTTCCAGGACTGCCGGTCACTTGAACAGTGTCCAAACTTCTCTGTTCTGCTTGCTCAGCCAAACATAACAGAACAACAAAAAACAGAACTTCTTTGTTTCAAAGTGGCTCACAACCGCAATAGTTCCAAAAGGACAATTTGTGGGAAAAGAGCAAATTCTGTCAAAACCCTATGGAGTCATAAGTCCTTTCAAAATCAGCTTCTTGGTCTCTAAACGCTTTTGTTGCATAACATTTTCTGGATATAAACACTTAATTATTCTTGTCTAACAAAAATGGACTTGTGTATCTTGAATTTTATTTAGCTTGTGTATTGCTTGGCTTTTAAGCTTTAATCTCAGCTGGTCAGCTTGATAAAAGGTTTTTAGAGTAAATTCTAAAAAGACCATGAACTGTAATTGCAACAATGAGTATTGGTTCTCCACAGTTGGTGTCATGATGATAGTTTTAAAACATTACTTTTATTTTCTTTTACTTTCCAATTTTCTCCCCCCTTTCCTGAAAGGCACTGATTCATATTATGGTATGATTTCATGGGCATTGCCAACTCTCCAGTATCTCATCTAAGTGGCCATACTTCATGTGTGAGCCTAGATGATAGTGTCGGCAGCTGAACCTGATCCTATCCTCACACATGCACACTTTCCAGCAATAATCACTGGATAGTGAACAAGATGAAGAACCTTGTATGAATTTCCTTCCATTGTAACGTTATCTGGGCTGGGAATGGTTGCGTTATCTATAGACTTCCCTAGATTGGTTCGGGTGAATGAACACTTATTAAATGTGGTTCCCTCAACAGCTTGATGAGAAAATGCACTGCATGGTGTGATACCGAGCCATACACACCAGCAAAGGAGGAGGAAAGTGGAAGAAAAATGAAAAATACATTAGGTAGAATGTTCTGCTGGATGTCACTCCTGCACAGAGCCCTGAAATGTTGTGCACACTCAAACATTAGACAATTATTTGGAGTGAAAGCAAGCACCAGGAAAGGAACAAAACTTAAGGCCTAGGCTCTGAGACAAGGTAGGCCTCTGGGGACAAAGCTTATTGGACACTTTTCATCAGAATATTGGCAATTTTATGAGTAAGTTTGAACTTTTTTGTGCCCCTGGCTCCGCACCCCCTGATGTCAGTGGCCTTGTTAAGGCAAGCTGCAGCTCCACCAGCTCAAGACTATCGGGGAAACATTGGTGCAAGGCCGGGACCTGGTATATCCAGGTACCAGCTGATTTACAGCTGTTCCAACAGACTGCTTTTAGACTTACAGTGGTAATACGCCGGGATGGCTGCACAATTTTGGGACCCTTTTTCGTTGTTTAGTCAGCTGGCCGAGGAAACAACATGGTTGCTCAAAGACATGTTAAAAAATTGTTTGCATGCACCCCCCACTCTTCTGACTCTGGCCTATTGTGTGCCCTCTCCCTTCTCCCACAGCTCTTAATCTGTTGCAGAATTTTCACAATTACATCCCACCACTCTGTAATCTCTCCGTAAACCCCTCAACCATTGTTATCTTTCCCACTCTCAGAAGCCTCCCCTCTTTGACCATGCATGTGGCTACCTCCCCTCACTTGGGCTTATTCAAAAGCATTACTCACCTATATTTACATTACTTCCTTAACTGCTAAAGTCTGGATAAAGAAAAAGCCTTTGATTTGGTGAAAGTTGACACAGCTGTCTGAGATACAAAGTCACTGGCTTGCCATTTGATATCAAAATGGACAACAAATAAACTTTCCAAAAATTGATCCAGCCAAATATAACAATTCATTTCAGAACCCACATGCATTTGAAACAATAGGTCAGTTCATGGGGAATTAAACATAAGGGTTCTGTAACGTTTTTTATTCTTTTGCTTTTATTCGTTTTCCACTTCTCCCCACCTAATTTAGATTTCTTTGCCCTGTAGAATTGTTTTATTGCATTTACTGCCAATTACTTTAAAGCAACGTTACTCACTAGCTCGTTGCCAAGGGCTAAAATCCCAAGTGTTATCTTGCTGGAGGGCCACCTTGGGAATGCACCACAGAGCAATGGCACATTGCGTCTGTCCCTGCAATTCCCCCACACAGTGAGCTCCTGATTTCAATCATGCCGTCTTTGGCATTGCCAAATGCTGGCTGGTCTCTTCCCAACGGGAAAAGGGAAAATAACTTTAGGACCAATAGTTCTAGTGTGATGGAGTCCTTTCGCTTGTTCTATGAAGCTGGGATTGCCCAACCTCCCAATAGCAATCTCTTGACATCCTTTACTGGAGAGCAAAAAGAGAAGAGACAACCACAATGAATTCCAACTCTTTCAGTATCCCGCAGGCTGTGAATGGACATCCAGAGGCACATGAAGCAACCGGTCTGCTGAGGGCTACAGATGAAAGGGAAGTGGGGCTCAAATGTATAATAAGTACCACTGAATTAAATAATGACTTAATAAACTAAAATATATTTACTATTACACGCATGTTACTATAACCTCTATTCGATATATGGCAGAAATTGAAATTAGCTCATTCACAGGATAATTGTTGTTGGAAATGGAAAAAAATGTCTCACTGAGTTAGGGGTGCTCTTCTGAAGTCACTTTGGCACTTTGTTGGGGCCGAGAAGAGGGACTGTCACTCTGTACCGAACCTACACTATATGCCTGACCTGTGAGTGTTTGATGTTGACACCGGGAGGTGCTTGAAATGGGAATGTTCCATTCCTCAAAAGCATTATGCACCTTGAAGAGCACAAACAAGAAAGTGGAAAAAAAAACCTGCCCCTTTGGCTGTTGGGAGCAAGAAAGAACTAAAGTAATTGTACCAGGATCCTCACAGGCAAGGCACAGGTTTCCCTCAGCCCAATGAATGATGCAGCAATTATTTTACATATTCATATTTCTCTCAGGTTAGGAAGCTGACAGATATCAGCATGGGCCTCAAGTATCAGTAAGGCAGATTAAGTGGTATTACATTTTTCCGAAAGAAAATTCACTTCAATATCACCTCACTTGCCTATTTTTGCTCTCATTCTGGAGAAAAAAAATATTTCGCAGCTTTTTCTTTTCCAGAAGATGCTTACCAGCCGGCCCTGACATCAGTCCTGCCGGTTTCGCGCAGGAGACAGTGCTGGAATATTTAAATGAGGCCTGGGAGTTAAAATTCCAGTTCCTCACGCTGAGATCTCCGTGGGGGGGTCTCTCCCGCCCGCACCCCACCCATTCTGAACCCAACCCCCAGTAAAAGTTAAGGCCAGTGTCTTTGGGAGACGAGGGAGGAAAAAATAAACAAAAATAAATTCTATCAGTACATTTTATACGCTAATCGAGTCAGTCAGTACTGAGGTGAATTTCCAGTCTGTGTGGTGTTGGATGGTGGACTGCTGTGTACAGTGTCTCTCTGGTGCTTGGGCAGGCCAGGGTCAGTGCTCTGCTGACACACCCCATCTCCTCTGACGCAGGCTGACAGAAAATGTTTGCCCTGCAGCAAGTGTGCCTCGTATGAGCTGAACCAGTATCAGCAGCTGGACAGATGCCCACAACTCACAGGCCTGCCTGCCAGGTCACACAGAAAGCATGGGGTAGGGGGAGTAAACAACTATTAAACAGGAGGGAGAAGAACAAAGAAATTCAGCCAAAAATGAACTCAAGGGGTAATTGCAACACATTTCTGTTCTCAAACGATATGTAAGCATAAAGCAGTTTCAACCAGCAATGAACCAGAAACACCCAGAACCTTAATATTTCGTCGTAGATACGCAGTAGCAGCAAAAGTAAGGTGAGACGTTTGCTTGCCCCTCCGACCCTTCCACAACCCCGAACTATTTTGCTTGATCGGGGGTCATTATGGACGTTGGGTAGGTTCCAGCCAGGATCCCCACTAACAAGTGGCAGGCCCCTGGTGCAAGGCAAGAAATTCCCTCTGTAGCACAAGAAGACACGGCTGGATTTTTAAAGTGTCAGAAATCGTATTTAGGCCTTAGCCAAAACCAAGGCCTAAAAAGTTAAGTAGTTGGGCTTAAATGAAGGAAGAGGAGATCTCTCCTTGGCCTTCTCCCTCTATAAGAGGTCAGGGGCATTGTTTTAAAAATTCATCCTCAGGATGTGGGCATCACTGGCAAGGCTGACAATTATTGCCCACCCTTAGTTGGTCTGAATTATTTTTTTTATTCGTTCATGGGATGTGGGCGTCGCTGGCAAGGCCAGCATTTATTGCCCATCCCTAGTTGCCCTTGAGAAGGTGGTGGTGAGCCGCCTTCTTGAACCGCTGCAGTCCTTCTGGTGATGGTACTCCTACAGTGTTGTTAGGGCGGGAGTTCCAGGACTTTGACCCAGCGACGATGAAGGATCGGCGATATACTTCCAAGTCAGGATGGTGTGTGACTTGGAGGGGAACTTGGAGGTGGTGGTATTCCCATGTGCCTGCTGCCCTTGTCCTTCTAGGTGGTAGAGGTCGCGGGTTTGGGAGGTGCTGCCAAAGAAGCCTTGGCGAGTTGCTGCAGTGCATCTTGTAGATGGTACGCACTGCAGCCACGGTACGCTGGTGGTGGAGGGAGTGGATGTTTAAGGTGGTGGATGGGAAGCCAATCAAGCGGATGGTGTCAAGCTTCTTGAGTGTTGTTGGAGCTGCACTCATCCAGGCAAGTGGAGAGTATTCCATCACACTCCTGACTTGTGCCTTGTAGATGGTGGAAAGGCTTTGGGGAGTCAGGAGGTGAGACACTCGCCACAGAATACCCAGCCTCTGACCTGTTCTTGTAGCCACAGTATTTATGTGGCTGGTCCAGTTAAGTTTCTGGTCAATGGTGACCCCCAGGATTTTGATGGTGGGGGATTTGCAATGGTAGTGCCGTTTAATGTCAAAGGGCGGTGGTTTGACGCTCGCTTGTTGGAGATAGTCATTGCCTGGCACTTGTGTGGTGCAAATGTTACCTGCCATTTATCAGCCCAAGCCTGAATGTCGTCCAGGTCTTGCTGCATGCGGGCATGGACTGCTTCATTATCTGAAGAGTTGCGAATGGCACTGAACACTGTGCAGTCATCAGCGAACATCCCCACTTCTGACCTTATGATGTAGGGAAGGTCATTGATGAAGCAGCTGAAGATGGTTGGGCCTAGGACACTGCTCTGAGGAACTCCTGTAGCGATGTCCTGGAGCTGTGATGATTGACCTCAGCCATCTTCCTTTGTGCTAGGTATGACTCCAACCAGTGGAGAGTTTTCCCCCGATTCCCATTGACTTCAGTTTTACTAGGGCTCCTTGATGCCACACTCGGTCAAATGCTGCCTTGATGTCAAGGGCAGTCACTCTGGAATTCAGCTCTTTTGTCTATGTTTGGACTAAGGCTGTAATGAGGTCTGGAGCCGAGTGGTCCTGGCGGAACCCAAACTGGGCATCAATGAGCAGGTTATTGGTGAGTAAGTGCTGCTTGATAGCACTGTTGACAACACCTTCCATCACTTTGCTGATGATTGAGAGTAGACTGATGGGGTGGTAATTGGCCGGATTGGATTTGTCCTGCTTTTTGTGGACAGGACATACCTGGGCAGTTTTCCACATTGTCGGATAGATGCCAGTGTTATAGCTGTACTGGAACAGCTTGGCTAGAGGCGCGGCTAGTTCTGGAGCGCAAGTCTTCAGCACGACAGCCAGGATGTTGTCAGGGCCCATAGCCTTTGCTGTATCCAGTGCGCTCAGCCGTTTCTTGATATCACGTGGAATTAATCGAATTGGCTGAAGACTGGCTTCTGTGGTGGTGGGGACCTCAGGAGGAGGCCGATATGGATCATCCACTTGGCACTTCTGGCTGAAGATGGTTGCAAACGCTTCAGCCTTGTCTTTTGCACTCACGTGCTGGGCTCCACCATCAATGAGGATGGGGATATTCATGGAGCCTCCTTCTCCCGTTAGTTGTTTAATGGTCCACTACCATTCACAACTGGATGTGACAGAGCTTTGATCTGATCCGTTGATAGTGGGATTGCTTAGTGCTGTCTAGTTGGTCTGACTGAGTGACCAATTTCTAGAAAGTAGGGGCTCAAAGTATCTATACAGCCCCACGCACTAAAAGCAACTTCACAATATCAGTTAATAAAAAAATTCCCCTGTTGTGTGCTACTTCAAAACAGAATTTCTTTAAAACAAAATTGTAATTTCAACAACACAGAGTCCTTCTTAGGCAGTCCCTCGGAACCGAGGATGACTTGCTTCCACATTAAAAATGAGTTCTCAGGTGACTGATGAGTCCAATGCGGGACCTACAGTCTCTGTCACAGGTGGGGCAGATGGTGGTTGAAAGGGCGGGTGGGTGGAGTGCTTGGGTTGACGTGCGCTCCTTGCGCTGCTTACGCTTGGCTTCCGCTTGCTCCCGGCGAAGAGACTCGAGGTGTTCGGCGCCTTCCCGGATGCTTCTCCTCCACTTTGTGCGGTCTTGGGCCAGGGATTCCCAGGTGTCAGTGGGGATGTTGCACTTTTTCAAGGAGGCTTTGAAGGTGTCCTTGAAGCGTTTCCTCTGCCCACCTGGGGCTCTCTTGCCGTGTCGGAGCTCCGAGTAGAGCGCTTGTTTTGGGAGTCTCGTATCGGGCATGTGGATGATGTGACCTGTCTACCGGAGCTGATCGAGCATGGTCAAAGCTGCGATGCTGGGGATGTTGGCCTGAGTGAAAACACTGACGTTGGTGCGCCTATCCTGCCAATAGATTAGCAAGATCTTGCGGCGGCAGCGTTGATGGTACCTCTCCAGTGCTTTGAGGTGCCTGCTGCACATGGTCCATGTCTCTGAGGCATACAGCAGGGCGGGTATTACTGCTGCTTTGTAGACCATGAGCTTAGTGCCGGGTTTGAGGTCCTGGTCTTCAAACACTCACTTCCTCAGGCGACCGAAGGCTGCACTGGCACACTGAAGGTGGTGTTGGACTTAGTTATCGACGTCTGCCCTTGTTGACAGTAGGCTCCCAAGGTATGGAAAGTGATCCACGTTGTCCAAGGCCTTGTCGTGGATTTTGATAATCGGGGGGCAGTACTGTGTGGCGGGGGCAGGTTGGTAGAGGACCTTTGACTTACGGATGTTTAGTGTAAAGCCTATGCTCTCGTACGCTTCGGTGAAGGTGTTGACGATGGTTCGACCTCCGAGTGAGCGCAGACGCAAGCGTCGTCTGCATACTGTAATTCGACGACAGAGGATGGGACGACCTTGGATCTGGGCTGGAGGCGACAGAGGTTGAACAGTTTCCTGTTTGTTCTGAAAATTAGCTCCACTCCAGCGGGGAGCTTACTGAGGGTGAGATGGAGCATTGCAGCAAAGAAGCTCGAGAAGAGCGTTGGTGCGATGACACAGCCTTCCTTGACCCCAGTCCGTACGTGAATTGGGTCTGTGGTGGAACCGTTGGTCAGGATCACGGCTTGCATGTCGTCGTGAAGCAGGCGGAGGATGGTGACAAACTTTTGAGGGCAGCCGAAGTGTTTACAGTACTGGTGAATCTCTTTGAATTGTGCATTGTGGACTTTCGTTATTCTGTTAGGGAGCTTTATGGCTGCTTTTTGAGTCAGCAGTGTCCCACCAACAGCTCACCTGGTGTGATACTGAACCACAGGGACCGAAGAATGTCCCAGCCTTTATCCCCAGTCCATGCTGAGTTAGCTCATCCTCGCTGGGATGGGGATGGGGCAATACAATCCTTCACAACACTCCTGGATTAAGGAGGGGGAAATCATCCAGGGTCCCTGCACCTGCTGGAGAGAGTTCATATGTGAACATCATGTGAGATCAGGATTGGGCTCAGCGGTGATACCCTACATGGGATATCAGACATGACGACCTGGGAAATGAGCAAAACCTGATCAATAGCTTCAATAAAGCTGATAACTCAAAACATGGCCTCTGAGTATAAGCCTGTGACATGTGAAAGCAAGTAATTAAATTGAAAGTGCAGTGACTTGTAACTTTAGCTCTAAGAATACCCAGCATTCCTTTAATCATATTACAGGAAAAAAATGTAATTGTACAATAGTTTAAAGCAGTGTTGAAGGCAAAAGATTTATTTTGTACAGGGCCCTGGGGACATGTCCTGTAAGAAATGTTGATTTTTGACATGTTATTTGCTACATTTTCCAATATTTTGGAATCAACAATGAACATGGGCATTATATTTTTTTCATCTAAAATTGGAAGGACATTTGCTTAATTTTATTGAAAAATGCTCTTTGGTTTCTATTTTGAAAAAGACTATTTTTCTTTATAATTTAAAACTTCTTTCTCCCAGCAACAACAGACAATCTGTTACTGGGGGGAGGGGGAAGTTTTAATTATTTTTCTTTTTTCTTAATTCTCTATTAGAAAATATGGGTTTCAGAGCAGGTCTTACTGACCAGTAAGATCATTCCAGTCAGTACTACAGGCAGAAAGTTCAAAGTTTTGCACACTCCTTCCATATACTCCCTCTACCCCCTACCCCCACCCACCCTTCCGGTCAACTGGCGGTGTATTTCTAGAGGAGCGGGTCAGGAGGCATGCTTTCTTCTATTCATGTAATTTACTTTGAAGTAATTTTTCACATTCACTTTCTCCGTGCTGTTAACTATCTTATCTACTTCTATAAGATCACTTATTCGGCATCTCCTTTCAAGGTTGAAGAGCCCAGGGTTGTTCCGTCTTTCAATAAAACTCAGACCCCTCACACTGGGGATGAATCTCGTTACTCTTCTCTGCACTGCTTCCAGCGCTTGAATGTCTCCCGTGTGTCTCAGCGGCCAGAAGCCAACACAGTGCTGAAGGTGTGATCTGACCAGAGCACTGTGCAGTTTGATCACAACTTCCTCTGATTTGTTGTACTCTACTGTTTTGGCTAACCAAAGCAGTGCGAGACTAACCTCTTCAGGGGGTCCCATGCTGTTTCTCCTTGGGCTCTGGATTTACACTGCAACTTTACCATATGTGCAAAGCAGAAAAGCCTTGCACTCAATCTCAAATGAAAGCAGCTAATAAATATAGTAAAATCTCAAAATAAAACTAAGTAACAAACCATTTATCTGGTGCCTTAAAAAAGGCACTGGTAATTTACAAAAATTCAATGTCTGTGGTGTTGTAGCATGGTTTTGATTTAATTTGTACATATTGCTGCACTGTATTCTATAAAAATGTGAATTCCACCAGCCATATGTTGGGAAGTGATTTTCTGTACTGACAATCTTTACTCGATTTCTTGGATTATGTGGTTTTATTTTTGGTGCCGACTGCCAGAGCAGTAACTGAGCCAGTGCCCGCTGCCATACTTGTTTCCTTTAGGATATTGTTTAACTTAAACTTATTACACGCATGAACAGAAACCTCACTTGTTTTTGCTCCTCTTGCCAAACTCAGTGTAGTACAGCTACACAGGATGAAGTCTGTTTATTAAGTTAAAGCGTTTACTCTTCCACTACTTTGCGTAAATCTTTCAGGACCTAATTATGATTTTGGCTGAATACAACTATCACTTCTGCTGGTGGGTCCTTGAAAATAATTGCCCCAGCAGAAAGATACGCAATGTAAAGGTTGTTTGTCTGGAATGTTTTGTATGCTCATCAACTCTAGACTTTCCTCCCTTGTTCCTCAAATACATGGTCTTCCTCCTCCCATCTCACTGCTTTGAGATCAAGATTTATCACACTGTCTCCTAATCTAACCTACTCTTTGCCAAGATCTCAATACAGCAGAGCACTTGACCTCTCTTAGTCTTCCTGTCCTCCTATCAGCTGCAGACTTTTACAACCCGACTGTGTGTCACCAAATCACTACCAATTGATTAGCCTCATCTTCTCTCCAAAATCTGCTCCTCCCCTCTACGAAAGGAGCGACATGAGCTGGAGTACAGTTCCAGCAGGGGGGCCAGCCCCAGTAATTTATTCAAATGGCCATTCTTCATGTGGGAGTCCAGACTGTGCCCAGTCAGCTGACTAGCCCACCATAGACGGGATCACAGCCAGGCCCAATGTTGTCCTCATCTAACATCAATTCACTCTCATTGGACAGCGATCAGGAACAGGAATCTTTGCTGGTTTTCCCCCTTCAGAGACCAGGGCGGTTACAATTTCAGGTTTTCAGAGAACTGTTTTCTTTCTCAACAATCTGTTTTTTTTGAAAATGTCAATTATATTGATAATGTTATGAAACTTAAAGCAACAACAGACTGACATTTCAAAATGAGTGTTGATACACACAGACAAAGAAAATATAAGAACAATTTTTTAGGATGATGTAAACAATACTTTTTTTTCATCTTCAGTGAAGTTAGGGAAGTCATCTGATAGCTCATAGCAAACAATCTCCATTAGAATTTCTGTTTTAGTATCAGATTACCTCAGACTATATATTTTTTTCTGAGCTGTGATTGTTTTTATTTGCACAGTGTACAATGGTTTGAAATTGCTTGATGCAGACTGTGATCCTGTCAGCTCAGCTGCAGTCCTCCGCCATAGCAGAGGATTGTGGTCTGAACATACTGTAAAACAGATACCGTATAAATATAGTAAACACTTCTGGAAAGTCCACATGACTGATGCATTCTTTCTCAACAACACGATGTTGTCCTTATATAGCACCTCTAACGTAAATAACATCCCATACAGAGGGGAGAAAGAAAAAGTAAATACATTTTTTAAATGGATGCCGAGCCATGATGGGAGAGTTAGGAGAGCTGATCAAGTGCTTGATCGAAGAGATGGGTTTTAGGAAAGTTGGAGAGAGTAGTTTAGGGAGAGGAATTGCAGAGAGTAGGGCCAAATCAATTGTGGTACTAATGGTGAGGCAAAGGAGGGTAGACACAGTAGGCTTGAATCGGAGGACTAAAGGGTGCGGGATGGGGCATGAGGAGATTGCAAAGGTAGAGTGAGGAGAGGCCATGGAGGGATTTGAAGTTGAGGACCAGGATTTAAAATTTGATGGGTGAGAATTTCAACTGCCGGCCGCCCATTTCTCAGCTGAAAAACGAGCGACCGGCAGTTGAAAATCTGGTGGGGACCTTTAGAACCCATTTTCACACCTGAATCAACTTTCAGGCAAGGCTATAATTGGGTGCCCAGCACTCCTGCCTAAAACAGGCAGGAGGCTAGTTAAGTATGCATATTTGGGTCCTTTGCCTGTTGCAGGTCTCCGATTGCAACTTTTAAGGAGAACTGAATGGAACATGTACAGCACACGCCAGTCCCACTTTCTCCAGGCGTTGAGAGGCCTAATCAGCGATCCTTAAGGGGAGGCCTCTCCAAAATGTAAGCTTTTTGTTTTTCTCAAATGGAAACCTTACTTTTTAATCTAACATCACAGAATTTTGTTGACACAGAAACACATTCTTGTTCAACATTAGTGCAGATACTAAGATAGACAGATGGAGCGGCAGGTCAGTTACAAGTGTTTTCAGGCTTCACTGTTGCAGACACAGTGGCACACAAGCAGTCAGATAGACTCCCTGTAACACTGTTTTCTACAGTTAGATACCATGAAAAACAGTTGGAAGATGAATTGCTAAAAGATCAGATATATACAATTGAAAGCACATACCTTGGCAAAGTTTATGTTAACACTGAGAAAGGAGCAATAGTTGCGGCATTATGTTTGATGTCAGTGTTCCTGGGCTGTGGAGGTAAAATTCAGCAATCTAGCAGTTGGAGTGCACCTTTAAGAAGCTGACTGTAGGCAGTTCCTTTGACCCGAAACTGCTAATCAGATAAAGAGCTTTTTTCATTTGGGTCAAATAAATACAGCAGGTACTGGCAGCTCTTGGGAAAACATGAGGCCACTTTGGGAACCAGGATTCAAGATGAGGGAAGGTGCTGCCCTTCCAGCGCCTGGTTCATTGGAGTGCTGAGCAATTCAAGTGCTGCTCAGGGACAACACTCATTTAAATACTTTTCAAGAGTACAATGAGCTTTACACACAACAGGTGCACAGGCCTCGAGTGGTACAAGAGATTCTGGTGTACATTATCACATGCCAATGGGGTCAGGTGCTCATTAGGCTCAGTAGCCCACAATGCGTGGTGTCAAAGGTCACATTATGGGCCCCACAGTGTATGAAGGAATGAATGCATTCACATGAAATTCTTTTGCCCACTATTTTAGCAGAGGCATATACTCATCCGGAAAGGCTGAACAGGCTGGGGCTCTTTTCTCTAGAAAAGAGAAGGCTGAGGGCTGACCTGATAGAGGTCTTTAAGATAATGAAAAGGTTTGATAGGGTAGATGTAGAAAAAATGTTTCCACTTGTGGGGGAGTCTAAAACTAGAGGTCATAAATATAAGATAGTCACTAATAAATCCAGTAGGTAATTCAGGGGAAACTTCTTTACTCAGAATAGTGAGCATGCAGAACTCGCTACCACAAAGAGTAGTTGAGGTGAATAGCATAGATGCATTTAAGGGAAAGGTAAGACCGCCTACTTCCACCTCTGTAACATCGCCTGACTCCACCCCTGCCTCAGCTTATCTGCTGCTGAAACCCTCATCCATGCCTCTGTTACCTCTAGACTTGACTATTCCAATGCTCTCCTAGCTGGCCTCCCATCTTCCACCCGACAGAAACTTGGGCCGGAATTTTCACCTTTGTGTCAGTTTGGGTGCATGCGGGCGGCGTAGCAGGTTGGGAACACGATGTTCTGAGCAATGTTGCTCAGAGCGACTTTTACTTAATGGCCCCAATTGAAAGACTCATGTGTGTTTCCCGGCCCTATTAAATGGTGCAGGTCTGATGCCGTCATCGATGACTTGTTTCCAGCGCCTATATTTAAAGCAGCCTTGCACCCAACTCACTTGAATGTTAAAAATGAGAAGTCGCACAACACCAGGTTATAGTCCAACAGATTTATTTAAAATTACAAGCTTTCGGAGCTATCGCCCCTTCTTCAGGTAAAGTTACAATGAGTGAATCTACAAAAGTTCACAGAATATAAACACAGAAACTGCAGAGATACAATCTTTCCTTACATCAAAGAACATGTAAGGATAGATTGTATGTCTGCAGTTTCTGTGTTTATATTCTGTGAACTTTTGTAGATTCACTCATTGTAACTTTACCTGAAGAAGGGGCGATAGCTCCGAAAGCTTGTAATTTTAAATAAATCTGTTGGACTATAACCTGGTGTTGTGCGACTTCTCATTTTTGTCCACCCCAGTCCAACGCCGGCATCTCCGCATCATGACCACTTGAATGTTGCCAGAGGAGGGTGAAAGGTGTCAAAGAAAGGCCACAGTATAGCTAAACCTTTGAAAGATGGATAGCCAAAGGCAGAGGGCTACACCACAGTTCTCTGATTATTCATTGCAGATGCTTGTGGAGGCTGTCAGAGCACGCAGGGAGGTCCTCTTCCCTGCTGACAGGCAAAGGAGACCTGGCTGGATATAGCTGAGGAGGTCAGCAGCAGGGATGTGGTCAGGAGGATCAGGATACAGTGCAGGAAATGTTTCAATGATCTCATGAGGTCAGGAAAGGTGAGTGCAATGCCACACTCACCCTCATCCTGAAGTGCCTGTCAACAAATCCCCGTCACTCTACCTTCCCAAGCCTACTCCTGCACATCATTCCTCACACCAACATATCTTGCATGTCCACACATCCCTCTCTCTATGTACATACTCACATCCCCATCTGACTAACTACTCCTCACACTCACCATCATCCTAATGCAATCATAGCAAGTAATGGCATTGGCACCCCACTCCCTCATTGTCACCCTCTACAGATGTAAGCCATCCATTCCTTACACTCATTCCATCACTCTCAAACTTCTCTTCTTTCCCTCCTTGCAGGAGAAGAGAGCCCACAATAACAGGGAGAGGGAGAGAACTGGAGGTGGCCCTCCAGTAATTGCTCATCTCACAGCAGCAGAGGAGGCGGCTCTGGAAATTTCGGGAGCTCGAGAGACGCTGGCAGTGAGTGACGGAGAGAGGAGGACATCCCAACAACCTGGTGACAGAATCACATCTCATAAAGCCACATGGCATACAACAGTCGCTCATATGGTGGCTGATGTCAGCAGCCAGTGAAATGTCATCATGTGCATAATGGTAACGTCACAAACAAAGGAGTGCACTAACAAATAGGGTCCGGGTAAGAAAAAATGGTAATAAGACAAATAGGGCCATAGTACAAAAAAATGTTAAGATGTCTAAAAATGTTAAAAAGACAAATCTAAAGGCACTGTATCTGAATGCACAAAGCATTCATAATAAGGTAGACGAATTAACAGCACAAATAGATGTAAACGGATATGATATAATTGCGATTACGGAGACATGGCTGCAGGGTGACCAAGGCTGGGAGCTGAATATCCGAGGAAATTCGATATTTAGGAAGGACAGGCGAAAAGGAAAAGGAGGTGGAGTGGCCTTGTTAGTAAAGGATGAAATCAGAGCAATAGTGAGAAAGGATATTGGCTCAGAAAATCAAGATGTAGAATCAGTCTGGGTGGAGCTAAGAAGCACCAAGGGTCAGAAAACATTTGTGGGAGTTGTCTATAGGCCTCCAAACAGTAGTGGTAATGTAGGGGATGGCATCAAACAGGAAATTAGAGATGCATGTAACAAGGGTACTACAGTAATCATGGATGACTTTAATCTACATATAGACTGGCCAAACCAAATTAGCAATAATACTGTGGAGGATGAATTCCTGGAGTGTGTACGAGATGGTTTTTTAGACCAGTACGTTGAGGAGCCAACTAGGGAACAGGCTATCCTAGATTGGGTATTGTGCAATGAGAAGGGGTTAATTAATAATCTTGTTGTGCGGGGTCCTTTAGGGAAGAGTGACCACAACATGAAGAATTCTTCATTAAAATGGAAAGTGAAGTCCAATCCGAAACTAGGGTCCTAAATCTAAACAAAGGAAACTACGAAGGTATGAGGAGTGAGTTGGCTATGATAGATTGGGGAGCTTCATTAAAAGGCATGACATGACAGTGGATAGGCAATGGCTAACATTTAAGGAACGAATGCATGAATTGCAACAGTTATACATTCCTTTCTGGCGCAAAAACACAAAAGGAAAAGCGGCCCAACCATGGCTAACAAAAGAAATTAAGGATAGTATTAGATCAAAGAGGAGTCATATAAAGTTGCCGGAAAAAGTAGCAAGCCTGAGGATTGGGAGCAGTTTAGAGTTCAGCAAAAAAGGACCAAGAGATTGATTAAGAGGGGAAAAATAGAGTATGAGAGTAAACTTGCAAGGAACATAAAAGCAGATTGTAAAAGCTTTTACAAGTATGTAAAAAGAAAAAGATTAGTGAAGATAAATGTAGGTCCCTTACAGTCAAAAATGGGAGAATTTATAATGGGGAACAAGGAAATGGCAGAGCAATTAAACAAATACTTTGGTTCTGTCTTCACAGAAGAGGACACAAATAACTTCCCAGAAATGCTAGGGAACCAAGGTTCCAGTGAGGAGGAGGAATTAAGGGAAATTAGTATTAGTAAAAAAATAGTGCTGGAGAAATTAATTGGACTGAAAGCTGATAAATCCCCAGGGCCTGATAATCTGCATCCTAGAGTACTAAAAGAGGTAGCCATGGAAATAGTGGATGCATTGGTTGTCATCTTCCAAAATTCTATAGATTATGGAACAGTTCCTGCAGATTGCAGGGTGGCAAATGTAACCCCACTATTTAAAAATGGAGGGAGAGAGAAAACCGGGAACTACAGACCAGTTAGCCTAACATCAGTAGTAGGGAAAATGCTAGAGTCTATTATAAAGGATGTGATAACAGGACACTTAGAAAATATCAACAGGATTAGACAAAGCACACATGGATTTATGAAAGGGAAATCGTGTTTGACAAACCTACTAGAGTTTTTTGAGGATGTAACTGGTAGAATAGATAAGGGAGAACCAGTGGATGTGGTGTATTTGGATTTTCAGAAGGCTTTGATAAAGTCCCACATAAGAGGTTAGTGTGCAAAATTAAAGCACATGGGATTGGGGGTAATATACTGGCATGGATTGAAAATTGGTTAACAGACAAGAAACAGAGAGTAGGAATAAATGGGTCTTTTTCAGGGTGGCAGGCGGTGACTAGTGGGGTACCGCAGGGATCAGTGCTCGGGCCCCAGCTATTCACAATATATATCAATGATTTTGATGAGGGAACCAAATGTAATATTTCCAAGTTTGCTGACGACACGAAACTAGGTGGGATTGTGAGTTGTGAGGAGGATGCAAAGAGGCTTCAAGGCGATTTAGACAAGTTGAGTGAGTGGGCAAATACATGGTAGATGCAGTATAACGTGGATAAATGTGAAGTTATCCACTTCGGTAGGAAAAACAGAAAGGTAGAGTATTATTTAAATGGTGATAGATTGGGAAATGCTGATGTACAAAGGGACCTGGGTGTCCTTGTACACCAATCACTGAAAGCAAACATGCAGGTGCAGCAAACAGTTAGGAAGGCAAATGGTATGTTGGCCTTCATTGCAAGAGGATTTGAATACAGGAGCAAGGATGTCTTACTACAGTTGTACAGGGCCTTGGTGAGACCACACCTGGAGTACTGTGTGCAGTTTTGGTCTCCTTACCTAAGAAAGGATATACTTGCCATAGAGGGAGTGCAGCAAAGGTTCACCAGACTGATTCCTGGGATGGCAGGACTGTCGTATGAGGAGAGATTGGGTCGACTAGGCCTGTATTCACTAGAGTTTAGAAGAATGAGAGGGGATCTCATTGAAACGTATAAAATTCTGACAGGGCTAGACAGACTGGATGCAGGGAGGATGTTTCCCCTGGCTGGGGGCTCTAGAATGAGGGGTGACAGTCTCAGGATACGGGGTAGGACATTTAGGACTGAGATGAGGAGAAATTTCTTCACTCAGAGGGTGGTGAACCTGTGGAATTCTTTACCACAGAAGGCTGTGGAGACCAAGTCACTGAATATATTTAAGAAGGATATGGATAGATTTCTGGACACAAAATGCATCAAAGGGTATGGGGAGAGAGCAGGAATATGGTATTGAGATAGAGGATCAGCCATGATCACATTGAATAACGAAGCAGGCTCGAAGGGCCGAATGGCCTACTCCTGCTCCTATTTTTCTATGTTTCGATGTCACCCATTCTTATTAGAACACTTCTAGTTCATCTCTTTACTCTCCCACAGGTCCAACAACTGACCCCCGCCCCCCCCACTGTCCAGCCGAAAGAGGAAGACGACTCCTCAGAGGAGCCTCCAGCCTCTAAGAGTGTACCATCAGCAGACCCAAGCGCACCCAGCACCAGCATAGATACACACACTTCGGTGGGTCCTTTGCGCCATAGAGTAGAATTGTCACCTGGTGTCTCACAATTCACAAGTGAGCAAGAGCAGGTGATGTTGACAGGGACAGCTGTGGAGACTCCTTGTTGGGAGGGCGCAGGACGCTCCAAGCTCTGCTGAGCTGCATGCAGACGCTGAGCCTCGGGGGCCATCGAGAAAGAGGGTGATCTTGGAGGGGCAGCAACAATTGCATGAGGCTCTGGCATCTTTTGCAGCCGCAATGTCTGCAAATGCTCAGAGAACGGAGGAGTCCATCTCCAACATGAGCACCACCATCTCGCAGGCGATGGCGATGATGTGCTCTTCCATAGAAAGGATGGCCGCCTGCATGGAGCAGCAAATGCGCCACTCACATGAGCACGTGCTAGATGTGGACAACAGATGGCAGGTGCTCATAGACCTCCTCTCAAGGAGGGATGTAAACATTGACTTGGGCCTTCATGGCCCCACTGCTGTGCAGCAAGGTGCTCACCAGCTCCTTGCTAGCAGGGAAGTGTGGGTGGCCCATGAGAGGGATGATGGCGAGAGGGTACATGGAAGTGGCGGCTCTTTTCAAAGCGCTAACACTTCTCCCCCGTTGCTTCCCCCTTTGCTTCTCCCTCAGTCAGAGCCCCAGATGCTTCCTTGGATCGCGATGGCCGAGTCTGCCCCTGCACAGTTGCAGGAGGAGCAGACTTTGGCGGGGCCATCACAGGCTCCAAAACCCAGAGGACGTCTGCCAAAAGTATCTACACAGTTGCAGCAGGGAAGTGAGCAGTCTGCAACTACCTCTGCTGAAGCCACAAGGGTTGCACCTCATAGAAGCACTATCAAAAAATGTAAGTGCTAAGTTTCAGTTATTTTGATTACACACGTAAATATTTTTCTTCGCACCACTTTCGGATCTTGTCCATTTTTGCCACAAACCTTGGAAGTGGCTTTGTCACTGGAGTGAATGGTGACATATTATTTAACCTCGAGCATTGGGGCTTTGGGTGAGAGCAATGGATTGGTCGTCGTAGGGATGCTTTATGGTGTTGTTGGGGGCGGGGGGGGGGGGAACTTAGTACAGCATGTGGCAGGCGTATCGCTGAATTGGAGCAAGTTAAGTAAATCTGGCCATGATAAGGTCAATGTGCGCCGCTACTGGTGGCATCTGCATCTCAGGTTCCTCCTCCTCCTCGTCTTCCACCTGCTCATCCTCCTCCTCCTCCTCTGAAGAGGCTGTGTGCTGTGCACCGTGCTCCTCCTGCAGCTCCAATCCTCGCTGCTGCGCTATGTTATGAAGCGCGCAGCAGACGACGATGATTCTGGATACCCTGGCTGGTGCGTACTGAAGGACTCCTCCAGAACTGTCAAGGCATCTGAAGCGCATCTTCAGCATGTCTATTGCTTGTTCTTTGTCACATCTGGTGGAGATGTGGCTCTCATTATAACGCTCCTCGGCCTCAGTACTTGGTCTCCTCAGGGGTGTCATGAGCCACGTCTTCAGTGGATAGCCCTCGTCTCCGAGCAGCTAGCCGGTAAGTCTGTTTGGAGGTGCGAAGAGCTGAGGGAATCTGGCGCACACATGCATAATCATCTTTTTATGGTTGCAGACGAGCTGCACATTGAGGGAGTGGAAGGCCTTGCAGGTCACAAACACTCCTGGGTGATGATGGGGTACCTTCATGGCCACATGTGTGCAGTTGATGACGCCCTGCACCTGTGGGAAGTTAGCCAGAGCCGCAAAACCGCGCGCCCACTCAGTAACACTGGCTTCATCAGTGGCAAAGTTGATATAATTGGCTGGCTTGTGAAACATGGCATCGGTCACCTGGTTGATGCATCTGTGGGTGGCCGACTGCGAGATCCCGCAAATGTCTGCTGCAGATCCCTGGAAGGAGCCTGAGGCGAAGAAGTTGAGGGCGGTGGTGACTTTGACAGTCACTGGTAAGGAGTGTCCACCAGGACCTCTGGGCAGCAGGTCTTGTTCCAGCAAGCTACAAATGTCTACGATGTCCTGGCTCGATGGCCTGAGCCTCCTGAAGCACTGCTGCTCAGTCATGTTGAGGAAGCTCTGCCTGTATACCCTGTGTTGGGGGTATCGCCTCCAGCGCGCTGCAGCCTTGTTGTGGCCCCCTCTCTGCCATGGAGCATCAGGTCATTGAGGAGAAGGCTGCTGTTGTGGTTGCCGCTGGTGTGGCTGGTGTTGTTGGTGGTGGTGCTCATCTTGGTTCGATTCTGAGGACCAAGGTGAGACAGTATAAGCAGCACCCATGCTGATCTTGTAGATGGCAGGTCAAGTAGTGATCAGAGGGCCAATCCCTCAATGTTCTAATACTGATTAGCAATGTGGTGAGTGTGGCTTCCAAGGTTGCAGAAATGACCTGCAAATTCCAGGGGGGGGAAATTGAGTTGCACCCCCTTTGGGACGCTAACTTCGCCAGTAGCACCCTGAATAAATTAGCACCCCCGCAGCCGAAATTCATCGGTAGCACCCCAAGAGGGAAGCGGGGTGCTACTGGAAGCCTCCCTCTTGGGGCGCTGCGAGGGAATATCGCTGCGCTACGTGCCGCAGTAGTGCAGGCCTTCCTCCCCTTCTTAAAGGGGAGGGGTCTTGTGCAGCGCAACCCAGGGCCCAGCTGGGCCACCAGGGATCGGAGTGCCGACAAAAGAGCCCGGCACTCAAGAGAAGTGCCGGACTCACGGAGCGCAGCCAGCACTCCGTGGGGGGGGGCTGAAGAGGAGGCCGGGGACGGCAATGGGGGCAGGTGCTGGCAGGCGGCCAGCAACAAAAATGACCGGCCGGCACCTCGCCTTTAATTAGCGCCACCCCGGCCACAGGAAGGCCCCCCTGACCCTGTCGGACATAGCGTCCGGCGGTAAGTCAGGGGGCGCTACCAAAGATCGCGAGCGGGGCGCTGCGCATGGCGATGACATCATCGCCGGCGGCACAGTGCCGCGGGGCGCTAACGGTTACTGCTGCCGCAAACCTCCTGCTGAATTTTGCAGGAGGCGTTGGCGGCACCGCGCCCGGGCGCTAGTTGCTTTGCGCCCCGTTAGCGCCAAGCAACCGAATTTTTCCCCCCAGAAACCTAAATCTGTGCACAAAATTGAGTCAGCCACAGCCTTTCCCTTAAGCAATTAATGAGGTGTAAGGTGTGTGTATTTATCTGGTATTCCCAGCTGTCAATTAATGTCCTCGCACAATGGCCACTGAGCTCCCGCCTCCCCGTCACAGGTGAGGTTCCCGAGCTGCGTGCTCCCCGTGCTCAAGTTGTTAAATTCAGAAGCTGCAGTTAAAAACCCTCTTAAGGGTCTGATAACAAGCATTTCATGAGTTGAATTAGGTCGTCCGCCTCTCCCGATCGGGTTTGTGGCACCCTGGGAAATGCCCCCGAGTTAAAGGCACGAGGAGGCGGGATGACGGCGGGTTCCCGACGTGCTGCCCATTTCAACAACTTTTACAGCCGACCTGCCTCCCAACCCGCACGCATGGCCACGGGAAAATTCCGGCCTTGAGTTCTTCCAAAACTCTGTTGGCCACAACTCGGACCAAGTCCCATTCACCCATCACCACTGTGCTCGCTGACCTATTTTGGCTCCGGGTCCACCAACGCCTCAATTTTAAAATTATCATCCATGTTTTCAAATCCCTCCATGGCCTCGCCCCATCCCATCTCTGTAACCTCCTCTAGCCCTGAAAGCCTTCGAGATCTCTGCGCTCCTCCAATTCTGGCCTCATGCGCAGCCCCGATTTTAATCATTCTACCCTTGGCGACCGTACCTTCAGCTGCCTAGGCCCTAAGCTCTGGAATTCCCTCCCTAAACCTCTCTGCCTCTCTACCACTCTCTCCTCCTTTAAGATTCTCCTTAAAACCTACCTCTTTGATCAAGCTTTTGGTCACCTGTCCTAATACCTCCTTATGTGGCTCAGTGTTAAATTTTGTTTGATAATGCTGCTGTGAAGTGCCTTGGGACATTTTACTACATTAAAGGTGCAATATAAATGCAAGTTGTTGTTAAGGGGAAGCTAGATAAACACATGAGGGAGAAACAAATAGAAGGATATGCTGACAGGGTTTGATGAAAAGGAATGGGAGGAGGCTCATGCAGAGCATAAATGCCGGCATAGACCAGTTGGGCTGAATGGCCTGTTTCTGTGCTGTACACTCGATGTAACGGGATAATATAGTAGACAAGGGAATTTCAGACAACACGTTAACATATTTGTATGTTAATACCTCACGGCACGATTTCACCTCCTGTGCAACTAAGAGAGGACAAGAAACCAAGATTACAAATGTACAAATCTACAAACTACTTTTCAATAATAAACTATAAGCCAACTGTTGCAGAGATCTGTGAGAACGCCAAGTGCTTGAAGGGCCTGTTGGCTGAATGGCTCTTTCTTGTCCCTGCATTCTTATGTTCTTGTGTCTATAACTGGCTATGTTTTTGGATCCAATTCCTGTATTGGTTAGCTGGAAAATCTGCACAACACTGAAAGGAAAATATTTTAAAGGTTTTTTTTCAGTAAAACCAACAACTATTTTCTTGTTAACTGAAAACCTGTTCTATTTCTGAAACAGTTCCAAATAGCCACTCTCGGCTTCAAGGTTCTGCAAGGAAAAGTTCTGTCTGAATTGTCCCCACTGACACAAAGCATTAAAAAACTGCTTTTTATAATTTTGACATTTGTGGACATTAAAATAAAATAGTTTACCTTTTTTGTTCTTTGTTGGATCATGATAAGAATATATGAATTCAGGCATATTTCAATAATTTTCATTTTTTTTAAATTCCCTTGTGAGGTGAAAATAGCAAAATGGATTATTAATCTGAAAGTGATTGTTCCTATGCAACTTGAAATAACTAGAAATTGCTGAAAAAAGTGTCAATGTTTATTTAGGAATTGAAATGTTTATATTAACGTAATTGAAGAGAAATTATTATCTGAGCTCCCCCTAATGTCTCTATTGGTAAGTGCACTGATTGTGTGGAAATGGGCCACACAAGTCCCGAAAGGTCCAGCTCCAACACTTGGTTTGTGCAGCTAGCTGATGTCAAGCAGGGCAATAAGCGCCCCTACGCTAGGGAGGGGAAGAATCGACCAGAGTTCCTACTCCCGATCACTATCCGGGGACTCCTGCGGATGAGAACAGGATCGGGCTTGATTGTGATGCTTCCAAAAGTCTGAGAACTTGCACTCTAGAGACCACTATGCTGAGGTGCCAGCACCACTGGAGCCAGACCCCAGCAAAAATCAATGGCTTCAGGAGTGGAAGGGAAAGGAGACTGGAGGGGGAAATAAAAATAAATTATCAACTGGTATACTTCTAGAATGGTACATGGTACCAGAAAGGTCGGGATGTTCAACAGAGAAGTGACATACATGCACCACGAACCATGTGAAATTCTACTCCAGATATCTTCCAGTCTAACCAATTGGCCATCACACAAAACAAACAATGAATCAGTTGGCAAACCACTTTACAGTGTTTTATTTGGTGCATTTTAGTGCCAGGCTCATTTAGGATTGTGATACACGATTTGCCAAAAACATACAAGTTTTGGACAAAATTCTGGATTACTATTATTTGGGAACTAACATTCAGCAAACATTTTGTAAATCTCTACAAGCCATTGTTTTCCTTTAGTTCCGCTGAATTTAGTTTTCATCCATGTTAGCATACACCGGAAATGCTCGAAATACAAAATAACTCCAACAGCATCTATGAAGAGAAATGGCAGGTTAATGTCTGAGGGTCGAGTGTCTGATACCTTGCACACGACCGGGTATCCTACACATTACGAGTGCGTATTGGAATATCATGAACTGCTGCCCAGGATTTTCCGATGCAGCTCACGCTGTGCAAGGAATCAGAAAATCTATTCTTTGCTGTTGATCCTTCACCAGTTCTTATGAAGAGTCATGACCTGAAATACTAACCTGTCTTTTCTCTTTCAGATGCTGACTGGCCTGCTGTGGATTTCTAGCATTTCCTGTTTTATTTCAGACTTCTAGGGGGAAAAATTCAGTATCGCCCCATTTGGGGCGCAATTATCGGCCAGGCGCAATTATCGGCCAGGCGCAAAGATTAGCGCCTGACGCTAATTATCGCCTCCGACTGCAAACTTGGCTTTTATCGCCCCTGGAGGTGATTGGAGCGCTAAATCAGGCGCTTCACACCTGTCTTAAGGCGCAAAGGCCGAGGAGCGAGGCGCTACCTCAGAGCGCTGGCGAAGCTCATGTGATGTCAGTCAGCAATGGAACAGAGACACAATGGCGCCAGCCAGTTCTTAAAGGGGAGGGTTGATCTTGCTCTCCATCCACATCCTGCTCATTGCAGCCTTGAATCTCGGCCTGGAGAGACCTGTACATCAAATCTGCTGGAAAGAACAATGGAGAGAAACAGGGAAAGAGCTCAGAGTGCAGCCCCCACAGTCTCTTCTAAATAGATGCAAGGAAGGGCAAATCAAAATGAACCTGCAAAGTACTGCTCAGTACCCAAAACTCCTTCACACAGCGTTGAATCTCTCCAGAAGTCTCTCTCTCTCTCTCAGAATACGTCGTGCAAAAATGTCACCAACAAAAAAAGGCAGGAAGCGTTCGCCTTTAAATAGCGCTCCCCCAGTCCCTTCCTGACTGAAAAACGCTCCCCTCAACCTGTCGGGTTGCTAGCGGCAGGCGGTAAGGCAGGGGGCGCCACTCAATATCCGCTCCGGGGCGTTGCGCACTCGACTGACGTCACGATCTGCCGGCGCAGGAGATCGTGGCACTAGTGTTTAGCGCCGCCGCAAAATGTCTAGTTAATTTCGCGAGCGGCGCAAACATCGCCGCGCACGGGCGCTAGTTGCTTTGCGCCCCATTAGCGCCCTCTTAAGGCGCTAACGGGAGGCGCAACCAACTGAATTTTTCCCCCCTAATATTTGCAGTCTTTACTTTTTAACTTCAATATATACCAATTGTACAATAGTTTTCTTCTACAAAGAGGTAAAAAGTAAAAACCACGAATCTTTGACTTTTGAAATAAAATCAGAAATGAAATACTGAAAGTTCAGAGCACCCCTCATTAACACGCAGCACCCGTCATTAATATGTAGAACCCCTCATTAACATGGAGCACCCCTCATTAGCATGCAGCAACCCTCACTAACCTGTAGAACCTCTCATTAACATGCAGCACCTCTCATTAATATGCAGCACTCCTTCATTTATATACAGAACCCTCTTATTTATATACCGCATTACCACATTATATGCAGCACCCTTCCTTTAAATACAGCATCTTCTCATTTACATACAGCACCAACTCATTTATAGGCAGCAACCCCTCATTTCTTTACAGTATTCATTTACATACAGCATCTCATTTATAAATCACACTCCCTCAGTTATATGCAGCACCCCTAATTTGTATACAGAATCACTACATATATACAGCATGCCCTCATTTATAAACATTAATTCATTTATATACAACCTCACCACATTATACACAACATCCCCTTATTTACATACATACAAATAGCTCACCCCCTGGCTCCTCAATGGTTCTCCACCTTCTACGAAGCTCATCAGGACCGTGATGGAATAGTCACCACTCACCTAGATGGGTGCAGCCACAAAAACTCAGCAAGCTCAACACCATCTAAGACAGAGCAGTTTGCTTGATTGGTGTCCCTGTGACTTTGACTAATTATCCACTGTCTTAATCACTAGCACATGTGACTGCAGTATGTATTATTGACTGTATGCACTGCGACAACTTGCCATCTTACTTGAACAGCACCTCCCAGCCCTGACGCCTCTACCACCAAGAAGAACAACAATGATGTGGGAACACTATCATTCACATTTCCCCTGTAAGTCACACAGCATACCAACTTTGGTATCACCGTTGCTTCAGCGTCGCTGGGTCAATATGTTGGAATTCTTAACACCATTGTGGGAGCACCCTTAAGACTGCAGCAGCTCAAGGAAAATGGTCCACTACCACCTTCTCAGGGCAACTAGGGATGGGTAATAAATGTTGGCTTGCCAGCCTCACTTCCCGAGAACAAGTAACACAGGCACGACACCCCCTCTTTTATATATCACACCACCTAATTTACATACAGCATCCCTGATTTATATACAGCACTGATTCATTTATATACAGCACATCCTCATTTATATACAGTATTCCCTCATTTATATACAGTGCTGACAGCGCCTCCTCATTCATATACAGTATCCTCTCATTTCTATAGTGTAATGTAATTTATATACAGTATCCTCTTATTTATATACAGTACCCTCTCACTTACATTACCACTCTGTCTCTAGAAGTGGATAATAAAAGTGGATTATGCACAACATACTTAAAAGGAACCAGCCCATACTCAAAATCAGAGGGGTGGTTAAGGATTCAAGATCGACATCAAAGAGCAGAAGAGAAAAAAAAAGAGGAAAAACAGTGTAAAGTCTCTGAGAAATAAGTACATTGTTATTCATGTTAAACAGTGAATAGTACAGACATTTTACAATCGGAAAATAAATGTGGAAAAGGCAGTGAAAGAGAAAAATAGCCTAAAGTACAACACAGCACGTTTTATCATTACGATTTAAGTTCTGTGAAAAGGGATTTAAAAGTCTTAATCCATAATTTTTTTCTCCACTAAAGTAGGACATTCTCAGTCCCAAGTCACGTAGAAAGTATGATGAATCATTCAGACACATTTTATGTTATAAAGAAAATATCTGCAACGATATTAAGTAATTTACACCTCACTGCAATTTAGCTTTCCGATCCAATATACAGCTTTTAAATATTTTCCTTTTTGAGCTGGGACTTAAAACCAGCTTGTAAAATATCATCGATGGACTCCAACGTTTTCAACGTACTGTGTACGCCAAAGATAGCAATCCTAGGACAATTTACAATGGCAATCATTTACAGATTTGGTAAGTGCTTTTATGTTGCCAAAATTGTGAGATTTACTGCTTGTTTGATGAAACCATGTGGAGCTATGCAAACCCAGCCTGGACTGAGAAGTGGGCACAAAGCTTCCTCCATCTCTATATTTTATGATTTCATGGATGCAAGTTCAGCAGAATGACTACGACACCAGGCATCTATAAAATAAAAGGTCCAAGTCAAAGTTTTAAGGGCCCATTTTCTGCTCCAGGATCCTGGTGCAAACCTAGCCAGCAGCACAGTAAGCTGCCACCCTCAATTTTTCGTGATCAGCTCATTATTCGTGACTGCCTTGTGCATTATTGGCCTTGTGCAGGGTGCCAGCCTAAAGGGGAATGCGGATAATCTGACCAGAAAATTTAAAGTTATGCATGCATTAAAGCTAAGTGACTGCATATGAGGACAAATATTGTTTGTCTTTATAAAGCTTCAGAATGCATTTTACATATTTGTCAGTCTTTGCCAAGGGTCGGTTGGGGGTAACCTGGGGGGGATGGAAGAAACGTCAGGCAATCCAATGTGGAGGACTAAATGGATTCTGTGGCCACGTAATGGATTTGAACAGCACCCAAGCAACTGTTTGATGGCTGGCAAAATAGATGTGCAGTTGCATAAAGTGGATGCGAGGAGGATACCTATTTGGCACTTAAGAGTACCCTCCCCAGAGGACAGCAGTACATCACCCTGGCAGTAGGTGGTGAGGAGGTTTCTGGGAAGAGCTGTAAAAAAGATTTCTAAGTAAGATTACCTGATGAAACTATGTATTAATTTGGCTGCTCAAAACTGCATGCCACATTTTGTTTCCTATCAGCCTGTTCCACATTTACTGTGTGGCCATGCCAAACCCTCACACTCCTGCTCCTCCCACCTCCCCAATAAGGTAAGCAGAAAAATTGAAACTTACCTTTCAATGTGTTTGGTCTTGCCAGTGTTAAGCAGCAGAAAGTTCTGTTTTATTGATAACTTGACATTGAACAAGCAGTTGGACAGCACAGCAAAGCTCAAGGTGGTGTTGGAGAGGTAAAACTGAAGGGATTGAAACTGGGAGTGTGGGTGACAGAGGGTAGAGTTGGATAACAACAGGATGTACAAGAACCTTAGAGAGGATCTGTTTATAAAAGCTTCTTCCCTATTACATACATAGTAATCATGTTTAATGTTGTAATCCACTTTCCAATTTAAGAAAAAGATCATGAGGTAGATTTTCCAGGGGGATTCCCCAAGATCAATAGAAACGACAGTTTATGCCATTTCCCCAGGGAAACTTTCTGTCGAAGTTACAGCGGGAGGTGACGAGAACTGCCCCCCTCCCCAATAGAAATTCCAGGTGCATTTCTTTAAAACGACACTTCAGCCCAAATCAAATCAAAAAAAAATTGGTCAACGTTGTGTATGAGCCAACTTAAATGTAGTTTGTACCTTATGCTTTCCTTCCACATTCCTCTTTGAATAGTGCCATAGGATCTTTTGCATCCATTTGAGCGGGCATACTGGGCCTCAGTTTAACAGCTCATCTGAAAGATGGCACCCCTGACAATGCATGCACTCCCTCAGTACTGCACTGAAGGGTCAACCTGTAGTCTTTCAGTATTGGGTACCTCGATGGTGGTCAAGAGCAAGAACTCTGGGATGCAGAAGCCAGTTGTTATGTCCAACCGGCACATATCCCAAGAACTACTAAGTCAGCACTGATGAGGAAATTAACCTGATACCTTTTGGTTCTGTATGGCATAATATCACACCACATACTATTTCTAATGAGCCATCAGCGAGTTCAATTTACCAGTAACTTTAATGCTGGTGAAATCACCCATTTTAAAGAAGTAGACAGAAACAGATTATGATAGAATGCAGAGAGAGAATGAGAGAAAAAGTAAAAACAGACAGCAGAGAATGTGAGACACAGAGAGCAGAGAATTACAGAGAGGAGAGACAGAAACAGAGAAAGAGCAGAGAGAGGCAAAGACAGGCAGAAGCAGGGGTAGCGGAGAGCATAGATGGGGTGGAAAGCAGAGAGAGAGAAATAATGATAGAGAGGGAAACAGAGATAATGAGCAGAGAGCAATAAAGTCAGAGACAGAAACAGAGAAGGCACAGAGAGACAAAGTGCAGAGAGAACCACATAAAGAGAGACATAAAGCAGACAGAGGGAAACAGACGCAGAAACTCAGAATGAATGACATAGAATCAGGTCTGTGCACAATACAGATTGCAAAGTGTCCAAAACCTTACTGGCGACAGTTAGCTATCCTTAAAAAATGCTGATTTGAAGTTTACAAGTTGCCTTTTCACCTCATGCCGAAACCACAGCACCACCCACCCTTCACCAAGAGGAACAGACGCCATCTGCAGCTTCATAGGGGGCAGTTAGACTGGAAATTCTAAACTAAAAACAAATACCCAATTCACAAGGAGCAAAGATTTGGAAACCATGTCATCGTCAAACTACTTCACATCAAAATAATTTATTCAGGGCTTTCAGTAAGCAGTTCACACTCTGATTTTTACAACACACTATATAGCCAGAGACCCTGTGCAGTATGGATGGGGAAGGGGAGGAGGAGGGTGGAGTGGAGGGAGGGGAGGGAAAAGCAGACCGGGGTTGAATAGTGGAGATGTGTGGATTGATGAATATTATGGGGTTTTACTTACAACCTTTGGGGATCAGGGAGTATCTTAGCAGAACTTTCCCTCAGGAGATGTAGGATAGAATCCACATCCTGGCAGATTCCAACCTGCAAAGTAACAGTATAAGGGTGGAAACCCACTATCCAATTTGGGAACCTTTGCTTAGTAGTGGGTCTGCCTGGAGCTTTTGGCCTGGAGCTTTTGTCCCAAAGTTAATGGCCAATTGCCTGGACTGATGAAGTCACTTTGTTCTATTTATGTTAAAGTCCAGTGCACCAACCAAGCGATACTTCCATTCTGTGGCTGAACTGTGAAGCAATGCATAAATTACAAAGGAGCAGAATGGATTGGAAATGATAATCAGGCGGTTTCGATAATGGGCAGCCAATCCGCAAATCTATCCCATAGAGACAGAGACAAAAAGAGAGGTAAAAAGAGGGAGACAGATAAAAAGGAAGAGAAAGATTAAGGATCCATATGCTCATGAATGACTCTAAGGTTGTCACCTCTACTACCCTGTGGGAATTCTCTTCCAAGTACTTATTACTCCTTGTATGAAGAAATTCTTTCTGACATCAGTAATAATTTTGCCTTTTGACCAATGATAATGCTTTAGTGTGAATGTTGTTACAACATGAACCCTAGCAGCATCAACTGCAACTGACAGCCCAACAATGAACTCAACACTGAATGAAACAATTTCATATCATTAAACAATAGCACATATTCTGCGGGAATCTCATCTCCTTTATAGGCCAGGAGAGATCTACAAACAAGTTAATTACAGCCAGTGATTTTCTGACTGCTCCACTGTCATTGCCAGGTTCCTGTTGTTTATATTGCTCTTTTTTGTTTGTCCCAGTTTTCTCCCTCCTCTCCTGAGAGCACATGTTGGGATATGGTCCCAATCTTTGCGTGAGTCTCAATCATGTGGTGACAGTGGGGAACCTTACAGCCAAGCCCAATTCTGTCCTTGCCCAATGTCTACACAATCAGTGCAATTGCGAATGGTGGTGGACAATTAAACAACTAATGGGAGGAGGTGGCTCCATGAATATCCCAAGCACGCTAGTGCAAAAGACAAGGCTGAAGTGTTTGCAACCATCTTCAGCCAGAAGTGCCGAGAGGATGATCCATTTCGACCTCCTCCTGATGTCCCCACCATCACAGAAGCCAGGCTTCAGCCAATTCGATTCACTCCATGTGATATCAAGAAACGGCTGAGCGCACTGGATACAGCAAAGGCTATGGGCCCCGACAACATCCCGGCTGTCATGCTGAAGACTTGCGCTCCAGAACTAGCCACGCCTCTAGCCAAGCTGTTCCAGTACAGCTACAACACTGGCATCTACCGACAATGTCGAAAACTGCCCAGGTATGTCCTGTCCACAAAAAGCAGGGCAAATCCAATCCGGCTAATTACCGCCCCATCAGTCTACTCTCAGTTATCAGCAAAGTGATGGAAGGTGTCGTCATCAGTGCTATCAAGCAGCACTTACTCACCAATAACCTGCTCACCGATGCTCAGTTCGGGTTCCGCCAGGACCACTCGGCTCCAGACCTCATTACAGCCTTGATCCAAACATGGACAAAGGAGCTGAATTCCAGAGATGAGGTGAGAGTGACTGCCCTTGACATCAAGGCAGCATTTGACCAAGTGTGGCATCAAGGAGCCCTAGTAAAATTGAAGTCAATGGGAATCGGGGAAAACTCTCCACTGGCTGGAGTCATACCTAGCACAAAGGAAGATGGTTGTGGTTGTTGGAGGTCAATCATCTCAGCCCCAGGACATCACTGCAGGAGTTCCTCAGGGCAGTGTCCTAGGCCCAACCATCTTCAGCTGCTTCATAAATGACCTTCCCTCCATCATAAGGTCAGAAGTGGGGATGTTCGCTGATGATTGCACAGTTCCATTCGCAACTCCCCAGATAATGAAGCCTTCCATGCCCGCATGCAGCAAGACCTGGACAACATTCAGGCTTGGGCTGATAAGTGGCAAGTAACATTCGCGCCACACAAGTACCAGGCAGTGGCTATCTCCAACAAGAGAGAGTCTAATCTACGCCCCTTGACATTCAATAGCATTACCATCACTGAATCCTCCACCAACAATATCCTGGGGGGTCACCATTGACCAGAAACTTAACTGGACCAGCCACATAAATACTGTGGCTACAAGAGTAGGTCAGAGGCTGTGTATTCTGCAGCGAGTGTCTCACCTCCTGACTCCCCAAAGCCTTTCCACCATCTACAAGGCTCAAGTCAAGAGTGTGATGGAATACTCTCCACTTACTTGGATGAGTGCAGCTTCAACAACACTCAAGAAGCTCGACACCATCCAGGACAAAGCAATCCACTTGATTGGCACCCCATCCACCACCTTAAACATTCACTCTCTTCACCACCGGCGCACCGTGGCTGCAGTGTGTACCACCTACAAGATGCACTGCAGCAACTCGCCAAGGCTTCTTCGACAGCACCTCCCAAACCTGCGAACTCTACCACCTAGAAGGACAAGGGCAGCAGGCGCATGGGAACACCACCACCTGCAAGTTCCCCTCCAAATTACACACCATTCTGACTTGGAAATATATCGCCGTTCCTTCATCGTCATTGGGTCAAAATTCTGGAACTCCCTCCCTAACAGCACCATGGGAGTACCTTCACCACACGGACTGCAGTGGTTGAAGAAGGCGACTCACCACCACCTTCTCAAGGGCAGTTAGAGATGGGCAATAAATGCTGGCCTTGCCAGCGACGCCCACATCCCAGGAACGAATATTAAAAAAACTTGTGATCGGGCATCCTGGCTGTCCGTTCCCCTCTTTGGTCAAAGAGCGCCCCCAACATCTGTACAATGTACCACTGTTAAAGATTGGACCTTACTAGTTTTTTTTTAAAGTTTAATATTATTTTTATTTATATACCAGCAGATCTCTTGTGGCATTGCACTCGGCAAGTCAGAGGATACACTAGGGTAGATTTTCATCTGTACCACCTGGGTGTAAAGTATAGCATGTGTGGAGAGGAAAATCAGGCGGAGAAGATTAAATTCCCATAATGGAGCCAACCCAATTTTCTTTCAGCTCCCAGACTCATTGCTCTGGGATAAAAATATCAAATCCAAGGCCAGGCTTTAGCCAGAGGCTAAATAAATTCAAATAAATTTTTTAATGAAAACATTAAAAGACACAAAGTACAATTCAATGGATAAATGTATTAATCTTGCTTTTGTGAAATATGTAATCAGTGGAATTTTTAATTTTGTTCATACTATTTTGTGTGCATTAGCAATTTCAATTATCTTGAAAAAATGGCAGTCAGAATTTTTTTTTAAGTATTTTGAGTGATTTAACTGGTGCATCAACAATGTGTGACGGTGAAATGTTTACATAGAGTTTCCATTATAAATGTTTCTATACATTATTTCTATTAAAAATTTTGACAAAACATTACTCAAAAATCGTAACAACAGGAAGTACGGCCATACGCAAGACTTTTAATAATATGTGTAGATACGTAAAGAGATGTGTGCGTTTTCTCCTTCAGATGAAGGGTGGGAGGTGGTCTAAGCTTTGATTGTCTCCATGGCAATAGCCAATCCCTATCCACAAGTAACTGACTGGCACTTGTTCTAATGGTTTTCCATCCCCCTTGAGATGGAACAATCTAACTTTTGTTTAAAGCTGTACTTAGTGGCAGACCAGGAATAAATAATGCTTTCCCAATGGAAGTAAAAATGCAACTCAGTCAAGGCTGGGGTTTGAACACCAGACCCCGAGGATTGTGATATATAATCCCTGTCAGGTTCCTGGCTGCTGCTCACATCTTGTATTTTAAAGCTGGACAAGACTAAACCTTGTCATTTGTGTATATTTTCCAAAGGAAAAGAAAACACTTTCGGTGCTTCTACATATGAGCTCATCTGGGATGAAAGCACACTGGCGGACTTCTCTAAACCCCTGTGCAATCAAGTTTCTGGGGTTAACTGTTGGCATTCTCCAAATTCACGTATACAAATTGTTAATTTTCACTTTTACAGCTGTGCTGAATTCTGCTAATCTGTAAATTCATGTGACAGTATTGAATTATTAACAAACCCTAGTCACGTGTTTTTGTGCACATTGATTCAGGTCCGATGCGAGCTCTCAGTGTCATATTCAGCTGAGTGCCGCAGTTATGAAGTGATGTGCATGTACATGCCACATAGACTTAGTCTTGTCAGTTGATAGCTGTAAATACAAGATATGGGGATAGAAACTGGACCTTGCTGCACCCGTTTTATGCCCGCAAAGAACAACTGACAGACATCCAACCTGATTGGGCCATTTTTCAGGCGTTCCTGCATCTCTGTTTTAGGCCGCCTCTGGACATCGCAGATTGGAGCAGGAGCTGGGCCTGTTCTGCTCCAGATTCATTAGCGACTGCTTGGTTTAAGCAGTGGCCGGCAACAAAAGGTAAGGGGGGCTAAATTGGACAACCTCCGAAAAAGGGCGCAGGGCTCGCGATGTGCGATTGTCCCGTGCCCGTTCAATGTGATGCAGGCAGCACGCCAACTTCGTGCTGACTGCTCATTAACATGATTGTAGTTTGCAGGAAGCGCTAACCGCACTGCTGAGTGGCTGTATGCCTCAGCAGGGGGCTCAAAATCAAGAGAGGCTAGTTAAAGCTAGCCTGCACCTCTTAAAGGGGAGGTGCATTGTGGCTGGAGCAGGTGGTGGAAGTCCTTGTACAAGTCACTCTGACGTGGAAAAAGACTAAATAATGGCACAACATGGGAGAGGGCGTGCTTGTAAGCTGCACTAAAGGCCTTGGTGGAGGAGGTGAAAAGGAGAGAAGTGCTGTATGCACAGGGGGAGAGGAGGCCCTCCAGATAAACGCTCAGAAGGCAGTGAGACCAGACAGCTGTGGAGGTCAATGCCAGGAGTCAAACCCCGAGGATCTGGATGCAGTGCCGCAACTAGTTCAATGACCTCACATGAGTAGTCAAGGTCAGTGAATCTATCTTCAAATGCCATATCCCACCAACTGCACCACCAGCCTCAGACACTGCTCAATGCAGCACACCCCTGCCCTCACCTACCAACAATCTCTATCAATCAGGACTCATACCTAACATTCATAGCTGCACCTCACCTTCACACACTTAGAACTGCTGCAAGCTTCATACCCACATCTCACAGCCTGCACACAGTCAGCTATTCAACCATGACAGCCAAACAGATTGCACCACACTCAATGACACACTTCCCTCTCTCTTGCAGGACAAGATGGTGCACAACCGGAGGCAGCAGGAGCTAACTGTCAGGGGACAGGCACGCCTGCATGTCCTTACCCCCATGGAGGAGATGGTGCTCACCATCATTGGAGCAGCCATTGCTGAGGCCGCGGCCAGTTGCGGGGCTGAAACCACAGAAGATGATGGTATTGTCATACCTAATCCTATTTCTAACATCCCACTTCGATCTCATATCACAATCATGTCTGATTTAGAAGCTGCAGATGGTGTAAGCATGCAGCTCTTGCTTTCCCCCACCACCACCCCCTCCCCTCACCCCAACCTTATCCTTGTACCTTTCTCCTTTCAGATACCCAAGAACTGTCATCTGGCTAGGCAGTGGTGGAAGAGCAACAAGACACTGATGATGAAGACACACCGTCACTCGATTTCACACTCGCAGCCACCAGCTCTGATACTGACACTGCACATAATTTAGAGGATAACAGAGGTGGGACCTGCATGTGGTGAGACACCGGGCACAGGTGGCCTGCAGCTAAGGCAGGGGGCAAGGGTTGTGCAGCTGCCAGCTCGCCGGAGGGCGAGGTCGCACACAAGTTCTGCTGCAGAGGACTCAGATGTGGACTTCGATGGGATGGGCTACAGAAGAAGGCTGATGGGAATGCGCAATGAAATGCTTGGTGCATTGGCAGGCCTGCCAGAAAGCCTGCGTGCAATGTCAAGGAGCATGGAGGATCCCAGCACCAACCTTGCACAGGGGTTTGTGCAGAGCTTGGAGCCCATGATTTCCAGCATGGAAGTGGTGACCAACTCCATTAGCACACTTGTGGACCTAACCATGATGCAGCATCTGATGGCCGATGTCTCAGCTTCCATTGCAGCACAAGCAGAAGCCACCCAACGTCTGAGTGCTGCAGTGCAAGCTCAGACTGCTCTCATCATGGCTGCAGATACCAGTGTTCAAAATGGCTTGTAGGCTGCCACAAAAGTCCAGCAATCTGTCCTCCAAAAGTTTATTAGGATTGCTGAGGTGCCGCCCCAGTGGGGTGGCAGTGGCTCCATGGAGCACGAACCTGCTGTCCTCTCTCAGGATGACCGCATTCGTCCTCCCACCATTGCCACTTGCCAGTGACGTTGATGTTGCCTGTCAGCCAGCCAGCCCGCCCAGACTGCTGCCGCCCATGCTGAGGTGGTGCAGTCCGAAGCCAGGCCTTCTAGGCCCAGAGCGGCTCAAGGTCGTCCTCCAAGGCCATCTGCAGTTTCCTCCACTGAATGTCAGCAGCCTTCCACCAGTCACTGGGGTAGCACTGTGAAGGAGCACTAGGACAGACAAAGGCACACTGAAGACAGGCACTAAGGAAATGCGCAAGGGTGATTAGTTTACATTTGTAACAATATGGCATGATTTCATTTATAAATTTGGTTTGGAATGTTTGTTTTGTGTTGACTATTAATTTTGCATTGTGGCCAAGCGGACACTGTGATGGTCAATGACAGAGGGAAGGTAATGTGTGGGACTGTTGGTGATTGGGGAATTGGGGTTACGTTTACTGATATTGCAGTCGGATGAGTTGTTTACAGACAGCCCAGCCAGAAAGGGACTGTCTAGGTTGCCTCCTCCTCCTCCTGCTCCTCAGCTGCTCGCTGTATAGCTGGGGGCAAGGGCTGTGCCCTCATGATGGCGAGGTTGTGCAGCAGACCACCACGAATCTTGACACCCACTCTGCCTAGTACTGCAGGGCTCCTCCAGAGCGGTCCAGGCAGCGGAAGCGTTGTTTCAGCACGCCAATGGTCTGCTCTATCATATTTCGTGTGGCTTTCATTGTATGCATGCTGCCCATGTGTGCATGGGTTGTGCACTGGAGTCGTGAGCCATGTCATCAGTGGATAGCCCTTATCGCCCAGTAGCCACCCTTTGGTTTGTCATGGTGGCATAAATGCAGATGGCACAGCGGACTGCCGCAGAATGAAGGCATTATGACTGCTGCCAGAATACTGGGCAATGATCTGCATGATTCGCTGTCTATTATCGCACACCAGCTGGACCCTGAGGGATTGGAATCCCTTTCAGTTGCAAAACATCTCAGAGTGGACATGCGGTGCCCGCAAAGCAACGTGCGTGCAGTAAATGGCACCCTGCACCATGGGGAAGGCTGCAATCCTAGCAAAGGCGTATGCTCGCTCAGCCAGCTGTTCTCTGGCAAGAGAGAATGAAATGTAGTCAGCTCCCTTTGAATACAGAGCCTCAGTGACCTCCCTTACGCAACAGTGGACGGCAAACTACGAGATGTTGCAAATATCTCCAGCCCCAGCCTGGAAGGAGCCCGACGCATAAACGTTCATGGCCAGGGTCACCTTCACAGCTACTGGCAATGCGGTCCTCACTCTGCTCTGTGGTTGTAGTTGTGGCTGCAGCAGGTGGCAGATTTCAGTGAGACATCCTTACTGAAGCGCAGACGTCTCACACACTGTTCCTCGCTGAGGTTCAGGTAGGAGAATTGCTCCCCGAACACCCTGAGCAGATACGGCCTTCTGCTAAGAGTACTCCTCCCCCTCCTCCTCCTCTCCTAGCAGCTTGCCCTGCTCTGCGTTGCCTCTGCTCATTCTCCCAGTCATGCTGTATTCCAAGGGCAATGCCTACTACTGCATCGATGCCTGGGAGCAAGAAGCCTTGAAGTCAATGTTCCCTCTAATTTTTCTTTGGGTGCGCGGTCCCTTTAACGGGATGCGCGGCCCATTCAAAGTTTCGCGCATGCACGAAATTTCACATTTGAAAAGCCGGTCCAGAGCTGTGCAGGACAGGCAGACAGCTAGCTTAGCACAGCCACGCAGCTTAGCAAGAATGTTGCTTGAAGTTAGAAAAAAGTACTTCAGCACCTGCCACACCACTCCCTGTGGGCTTTAGCAACTTTAAAAAACTCTAGAAAGCACCAAACATTAGTACAATCGCAGCAACAGCCAGCAGAAATTAATCAGCAACTAACCTGAAAGTAGTTGATGATCCCTTTGAATAGCGCTGGTGGGGGGTCCTTCCTGCTGCTGAACGCGTGTTCAGCTGTGTGAGCTTAAGAGACAGCGTTAGCTGGAGCGTTGAGCTCCAAAATGGCAGCTCTGGCGTCAAATCAGCGTTACCCACTGACTGACGTCATGATCTGCCTACTGTGCATACTTCTGGTGGATGCTCACTGCACATGCGTTACCATCTTCACCAATATGGCGCCAGCGCGACTTGTACCAGAAGCGTGCCACGGACGCCATTTTGCACCTCTAAGGGCACTCGTAGCACCCAAAAAACGGGTGCTAGGGATCTGAATGTTGCGCCCAAGGTTTTTAACAAAAATATGTTAAAAATAGTAGCTGTGGAGCCAGGCCAAGCAGTAGCGCTCCCCCACCACCCCCCACCTTTACTGAGACTTACCAGCGAGGCAAATCGACCCGATAGTTACTTTTTTCAAGTGGGTGAGCTGCCAGTAGAGATGTAAAAGCCGCCAGCAGCTCGCTCAATTAATGTTAACGACGCCCAATTTCGGACAGGCCTCGAGTCTCCTGGTTCGGAGAGGTGAGAGAAAGAGGGAAGAGGGGAAGAGAGGAGAGGGGAAGGGAGGGGAGTGGAGGGGAGAGGGGAGGAGAGGGGAGGGGTGGGGAGAGCAGGAGAAGAGAGCAGAGTGAAGGGGAGAGGGAAGGAGGGGAGAGGAGAGGAGAGGAGAGGAAAGGGGAGGAGAGGAAGGTGAGGGGAGAGGAGAGCAGAGGGGAGGGGAGAGGAGAGGAGAGCAGAAGGGAGGAGAGGAGTGGAGAGAGGGGAGGCGAGGAGAGGAGAGGAGAGGGGAGAGGGAAGGAGAGGAGTGGAGAGAGGGGAGGCGAGGGGAGGAGAGGAGAGAGGAGAGGAGAGAAGATGGGAGGAGAGGGGAGGAGAGGGGAGGAGAGGGGGGAGGAGAGAGGGGAGGAGAGGGGGAGGAGAGGGGGAGGAGAGGGGGAGGAGGGGAGACAGGAGGGGAGAGGAGGAGAGGAGAGGGATGAGGGGAGGAGAGGAGAGGAGGAGAGGGGAGGAGACAGGAGGGGAGAGGGGAGGAGACGGGAGGGGAGGGGACAGGAGGGGAGAGGGGGGGAGGGTAGGAGAGGGGAAAGGGAAGGAGAGGAGTGGAGAGAGGGGAGGCGAGGGGAGGAGAGGAGAGGGGAGGAGAGGAGAAAGATGTGAGGGGAGGAGAGGGGAGGAGAGAGGGGAGGAGAAAGGGGAGGGGGGAGAGGGGGGAGGAGAGGGGAGGAGAGGAGACAGGAGGGGAGAGAGGAGGAGAGGAGAGGGGTGAGGGGAGGGGACAGGAGGGGAGAGGGGAGGAGAGGGGAGGAGAGGGGAGGGGAGGGGACAGGGGAGAGGGGAGGGGGAGGGGAGGGGAGGAGAGGAGAGGAAGGGGAGGAGAGGGGAGGAGAGGAGAGAGGGAGGGGAGGGAAGAGGGGAGGAGCGAGGAGAGGAAAGCAGCGAGGGAGGGGAAGGGAGAGAGAAGGACAGGAGTGAGGTGGGCGGGCAGGACAGGGAGGGGAAGTCAGTCACACCTTGACAGCCCCGGTGCCTGCTGGTTACCAGCTACAAGGTGCCAATGAAGGAGCAGACTGGGTGCTTGCTACAAACTACCGGCATAGAAAAATAAAACACATATATTGTCCAAAGATATAACCTAAAAGACAGTAATGTACAATATGACACAGTTAACTATTAGCTGAATATGCTCGAGCTTGAAATCAGTTGTTGCAATCAGTGAGCTCACTAAGATATTGTGCAACGCATTTGGAGTCAGTCAGTGCTCTCTGACTGCACTTGGCTCCAGAGGTCCTGTTCCCAGAAAATGTTCAAAGACTCCTGACTATAGGAACTTTGAATATTAGCAAACTTATTTTAGTGTTGACTCAGTGATGTCCTGTGACCAAGATATCAGGCTTATTACTGCGGATGACAAAAATACAGGCAAACCACCATAAAACAAATAAAATATATTTACAAAAGAGCGGGTGAGACCCGGGGTCATTTCCAGCAAATGCACAGCACAGCAAAGAGTATAAAAATATAATATATGCATTTAACTATTCTACAGTACAAATTGCTATTAGCCTTTGTGCAAGTACATTCTGAAAATTATATCAATATCTAATATTAAAATGGCCGTTGGTTAAGATTCAAAGATGATTCATTCCTTTTTTGGAGTGATTTTGTTTGCTCAAGATGTCAGTGTTGTAAAATTAAAAACTTTTTCATTTCAGGCACTCAGTGTCAGCATCAAGCACTCCCAGCTCAGGTATAGCACAAGTTAGATGTAGAGTAAAGCCCCCCTCTACATTATCCCATCAAGCACTCACAGCTCAAATATAGGACAAGTTAGATGCAGAGTATCAGTGTAAACTATCAAGCTCAGCCTAGTCAGGTGTAGCATACATTGATGCAGGGTAAAATTGTCTCTCCACTGCTCCTTCAACACAACCAGATTAGGTAATACCACAGGTTAGCAACACGGCAGAGCTCCTTCAGAGTAAAGAGATAATAGCCTTTGTGTCAGACTTGGCTCAGCAGTAGCTCATTTCTAACTGAGTCAGAGGTCGTGGGTTCAAGCCCCACTCCAGAGACTTGAGCACATAATCTAGGCTGACATTTGTACTGAGGGTATCAGTCAGAGATAACGCCTTTTGGATTAGATGTTAAACCGAGACTCCGTCTATCCTCTCACATGGATGTTAAAGGACCCATGGCGCTATTTGAAGAAGACTGGGGAGTTCTACTGGTGTCCTGGCCAACCTATATCCCTCAACCAACACCTAAAACAGATTTTCTGGTCAGTTCTATCATTGCTGTTTGTGGGAGCTTGCTGTGAGCAAATTGGCTGTCGCATTTTCCCTAAATTATAACAGTGACTATGCTTCAAAAGTAATTAGTTGTGAAGTGTTTTGGGACATCCTGAGATCATGTAAGGTGCTATAAAAATGCAAGTTTTTTTTACTTTCACATTTAAAGACAACTGCAAGGGCTCCATGTGATTTAAAGTTAGGTCGTCCCAATCTTAGTGAGCACGAACGCAGCACTAAATTGGCAATCTCACTCCAAGATGTCAAAGGATCATTGATACGAGGATGGAGAATGGCACAATGGTGCAGAGGGTACATGCTCTAGAGTAGGGAGCGAGCACAGAGAGCTTCATTGTGCATCTAACCCATACCTTATCTGCAAGTACTTGATACTGACACCAAGTGCCCAAAATGGGAACATCTTTCACCCTGATAAGCATAAAAGAGAATGTCTGAAGACCCAACATCCATCGTTGCTCTGAGCACCAGGCCTGAGACAGAGATTTATGAAATGAAAACAGAAAATGCTGGAAACACTTAGCAGGTCAGGCAGCATCTGTGGAGAAAGGAAAAAAATTAACGCTTCAGGTTTTATGATCCTTCATCAGAACCTGAAGATGTTACAGATGTTACAGCCTATGAGGAGAGCAGAGCAAGGGAAAAGGAGGCGGGGGAAAAGAATGACCACATGCACAAGAAAAGAAAAAGAATGATCTGTAAAATGATTAGGTGCAGAACAGGAGATGATTAAATGACAGAACTGATAATGGTGTAAAACAAAAGGAGGCATGATGAGAGAAATTAGAGAAATAAAATATGTATCCGAGACCCAGAGGATGTGTGAATGGTTACAGCAGAATAGCAGAGGTGGCGTGAAACATGGAAAATCTGGCAAATTTTGCAGGTTCCAGTGACCCGGGAGTGTGGTAGATGTAAAAGGCAGGGAAACACACCGTCAGCCCCGAGGAGGCGGGTATGGAGGCGGGAATACCGGTAAAGTTGCAGAATTTGGGGGCGGGTGGCAAACCTGCCCCCAACCCACCTCCATGCCCTCTTGCCAGGAGGCGGGAAGCCATCCTGCCCCAGGTCCCGTCTCCTCGAGGCAAGAAAGGGATTAAAGCCTATTAACTGCCTGTTAACAGGTAGTTAACAGGCAGAAAATAGGATTATCCCCATTATTCCTTCCGAAGTGCAGGCTTCCTGACCTCGGGGAACCCCGCCAGGGTTTAGGAGACGAGTAGGAGGTCTGCGGGGCTCGGAGGGGTCTGAAAGTGCGATGTAGAGGTGAGTAATGGGTGCAAGTGTGGGGTGGTAAGTATGTAAGGTGAGTGTAAAGTGTTAGAAAATGTTCACTTACCTTTGTTTCTGCCTACAGCCTTCAGCCGCTGTGGAGCCAGAGTCCTGACATCTTGATTGTAGATATCACAGACTGGCTGTTGGATCCTCCGATGCAACAGCCAGATGATTTCTGCAAAATTGAAAGGTTTGATGAGTCCTGAACACAAGGACTCATCAAACTACACAGAATGTCAGTGTTTGACAGCTTCACAGAGCTGTCAAACGATGACATTTCTTCTTTCAAAAGTTCTTGACAGATGGCACGTCATACGTTGACGTGTTCTGTCACTGACTTCCCCCTAATTGGCCTTCTGGGCCCGCTGGGCGGGCTTAACAAGGTCAATCAGGGGAAAATCCCACTGGTTGGCCAGAAGCTGATGGAGGCGGGATTGAAAGCCGGCAAGCAGCAGTCCCGCCTCCAAAAGCTTCCCATTGAGAAAATCCAGCCCAATGGGTGCAGACCGCCCCACCGGCCATGTGGGGATCTCCACAACCTACAACATTCCCAATTCCCGGAAGCATGGTGTACCCATCCTACATCACCAGCACCTACTGTCTGAGAGTAAATGGAAGCCGTGGTTAACGTCTGAAGTTGTTAAAATCAATGTTAAGGCCAGCGGTTTACGATTTTGTTCAATGAACCCAGTTTCTGACATTGCTATTTGCACATTATTAAAGTGTCTGTACATTTTATATCACCATCCCTAGAATGCTCTCCTCTCACCCTGACACTTCCTCATTTAAACATGTTTTTAATGAAAAAGTACAGCTGCAGGTTGCTGTGGTACTGGATGAATTTATACAGAGTGACAACCTACAGGTGAGAGCTCCCGTACATCTTTTTTCATATTTTAATCTGAAATTCCAGCCTGAACAGAAATAATTCTTGATGTCTCCACACCCAAGTTCATCTTTATCGATCAAAATTTTTGGCCTCCTGGTCTCATTTGATCTCACTTGGAACTCCCACATCTCCAGCACTGCTAAAGCTGCCTCTGTGAAGTTCAGCTTCCCCTTTTGTGCCAAATATTCTTTTTCCTCTCGCTTTCAACACTAGCGTCCAACCCCCTCTCTACCACAATTTGTCTTCTCTCTTTTATCAATACTAGAATGGGCATTGTTTCTCTGAACTTGCTTCTCTTATTCCTCCTGCACTCCAAATATGTTGTCCTACATGCTTTTTCTCTTCCCTGAATCCTCATTGTGTTCAATCCAGATCCAGTCTCCTACTCTAAATCATCTTTTTCCAGAACCTCAAAAATGTGCAACCTCCCTCAATCTCCTACAGGAGCCTTGAAATAGCACTGTGTAATACTAATCTTGTTATGAAATTCCTTTGTCTATTATTTTAATGAAGACATCAATCCGTTTAAAATAAATGAATTAACTCCACTGTTAAAATGATAGACAAAGAAATTTGATACAAATGTGTTAAATATTATTACGATAATATAACATAAATTCCACATGTCAGTTTTAGCTCAGTCGTCGCACTCTCAAGACCCACTGTGGCACTTGAAAACATAGTCTAGGCTGATACTTGAGTGGAATACTGAGGGAGTGCTGCACTATCTGAGGTACCATCTTTCAGATGAGACATTAAACAGGGGTCCTGTCTGCCCTCTCAGGTGGTGTTAAAAGATCCCATGGCACTATTCAAAGAAGAGCAGGGGAGTTCTCCTGGTGTCCAGCCCATCATTTATCCCTCAACCAACATCACCAAAACAGTTTAATTGATCATGTATCTCATTGCTGTTTTTGGGACCTTGCTGTGCACAAATTGGCTGCTCAGTTACCCTACATTACAACAGTGACTCCACTTCAAAAGTAATTCATTGGCTGTAGGGTGCTTTGGCACGTCCTGACATTCAGTCCTACTTCATGTCTTTACATGTCTTTCTTTACTCACGTTCAAAAGGGTCCAACATGTTTGTGACACCATTACTGGTCCCTGTCATTTAATTAAAATAACTCATAATTACTCGTTACTCCCTTTGATGGTACAGAAGCCGATTCCTGCAGCAACCTTTATTACAAGTGAAAATCAGAGGCGAGTACAAAATAACAGATCTGCTTCATGGACTCAGTGATATTTTTGAATTTGACCACTATTTTTTCAAAGCATTTAAAGTTTTTATTCTCTCAGAGGTTGAAGGAAATGACGGTCTTTTATTCAGATCAAAGCACCACGATGGTGGGAGTGGGGTTCTTGTGGATGCAAAAGCAGAACATCTTTCTACAGCTTTACAGGAGACTGTCTAAGCGTCACCTCAAGGCCTTGTAGCCTCAGCTCTGGTTCCCTGCTATTGTTTAGCAGTGCTCTGTAGAACAGAATATTAGAAAAGTAACAAACTTCTGTAGGGCCTGTGTCACACACAGTTATCCTGATACTTGGAGTAAGGTTAAGGATTCAATTTCGCAGTTTTCATGTACAGGTAATATGAAGAATAAACTACCTCAAAAAATGGCTCAGTATGTAAGTGCTGTTCACAAACAGTATGAAAGGAACTCAGCTGTACTGACTACGAGGGTCCAGGTTCAATCCCCAGTTAGTGCTGAGTAAAGGGCACTACAACTGGCCTCAGTATCACTGGGCTCAAGGGGGTTCCCACTAATGATAATATCCAGCGACTCCCACTAGAAAGTGCATTGCTGTAGACAGAGATTCAAGGGAGCATCAGGATAAGCTGCAACGCCTTGCCGACATTCACAGTCTGGACTCGCATATAATGAACGGCCACTTTGGCAAGGTAGCAGAGGCTGCCAGGACCTGCGGAACCGTACCCTAGCAACCGAGCTATTGCCTTCAGGAGAGGGCAGAGAATCTGGAGGGGAATTAGAATTGCAAAGTACAACAAATACTTACAGAGAATAGCATCCGTTGCCATGGCTGTGTTTGTTACCTGGTACAGCACAACTTGAATGTTAACCTGGAATCCAAACTATTTGCTCACAGGAAACTAATGAGACATTGGAGTTAAAAACTCCAATGTCTTTTAGAGACCAATTTAATCCCTTTATTATCTGTCCAGCAACGGTTTCCATAAAATAATCGGGAGTTAAATCCTCTCCCAATTCAAGTGGAATTCCCTCATCAAAACAGCTGCTTCACATTTAGCCAGCATCTGATATTGGGAACAGGCCCTTGGCCAAAGTAACAATCAGCTCCTTACAAACTATTAGTTTCTTTATAGATTAGCTATTTTTTTCCAGCTTCTGAAAACAGAATAGTAAGAAATTAGTCCGATTTGCAGTCAAACTACATTAAATTTGCTGCTTTTTTTCCCTCCTAATTGGCTTGAGGCACTGAAAATGTTTGAAAGGAAACCACATAATTTATCCTATTTCATGTAATATCCTGTCATGTTTTATAGTTAATCCGAATGTTATTGTAATTTTATTTAATTCTGGTTTCGTGTACAGTATCGTTAAATCAAACATCCAAGAAAAACATTGATTTAAGCCAACTCTGACTTTGAAACCTTTGAGGTAATTATTGTGTAGCTTGATATTATTTGATAGACAAATTAAAGAGTTGGAATGTTAGCAGTGAACTAATCGTTCCCTTTGTTTTGATAGTGACGGCCCCTGTTGTGCTTTGTGGTGAAGAGGCAATATATCCTAGCTCTCCTAACTGCTCTTAAATCTATATTAAATATATCTAGGGAGACATCTAGCTGGCACAGGTATTACACAGCCAGGACGTGAACTCCTGCAAACAGAAGAAGTGACGATGCTATATGAATTATGATAAAGTTACTCCCTAAATTTTGACCTTCTCCTATAAGCACTGACTCTTGCTTGAGCCTACACAGTGTTTGCTGGCAGGCTATTCTATCATGAGGGCATCACAGTCTAGCCCAATTCTACCCTTGCGGTGCACGCACGTACACACACACACACTCACACACATGCCAGCAAGCATCACTGAATAGTGAACAAGAGCAGGAACCCTGCCTAGTGTTACTACCCCAACATAGGACACTAAAGCCAGTTCTAACAACTCTACGATCATCCCAGCTGAGATCTGCTAACGCATATCTAATCTGGGAATCTCCTGGTATGTGTGGAACAGCTACTCAATACATCAAGTTGCTGAATTATCGGTGGGGGTGATGGTGGCGGTGTGTGGGGCGGCTGCTCTATTTCCTTATCTGTCCAATACAAATATGGTCAAACCTTCTGAAACATTGAATGGAACCTCTTAAAAAAATAAGTAACAAGGTGCTCACAGGGCCTATGATTGACATGCTAATTAGAGCTAAACCTGAATTATGTTGGGCCAAACCATTCTCCTTCTCTGGCAGTTGAAAGATTATCGAGATAATATGGGATATGGCAATATTGACCAGAGCTGTAGCGCTGTATTAATCCAAAGTCCTTGCAGGTGGGAAATGTCAACACCATACAGTGATACTTATGCAATGTTTTAAATCAAGAAATTAGAGACAATAAAATGAATATTTAAAACACTACCAAAAGCAACCAGAAACACGACATTGTTACAATGAATTCAGGCTGTGTTTTAAAATGTCATCCAAATCAGTAATACTCATAACACACCCACTCGTGCTACCCCTGTGACCTTTGCCAAAATTGCTACTCTGTATGTCTCTGGGCCTCAGGATGTTGTGGGAGTCGGGACTCGATGCTCAGTACCCTCCCCTTTTGCTTTCCAGTGAGAGAAAATAAGGGTTGCTATTCCAGCAACTATAGCACAAGTGAAAGGCCACTCAGCAACTTCCCACTGTGGCCTAACTGAAGCCAAGGACTCTCAGTATAAGGAATCGCAGTTGGAGACCATGTCCCATCACTCCACAGGGCAGTGTGTTGCAGCATTCTGGAGAATGGCCGCACTGCAAGATGCTGCTTGGAATTGAGGCCCTTGAAAAAAGTTACTACACTGATCCAAAGAGCCCACCTGTATAGAAGTGCATTGTGGTCACTACGTTTATTTACTGCATGCACTGCAGGAAAAACACATTTAAGGCAACACAGTCCAATGATGTGAGATATGCTTCTTAATTCATCATCCCAAATTCTCACACAGCTGCCATTAGTGACAGACCTGTAATCACCAATACTTCACCCGAGTGTGTTATACACCTCAAAGTGCTCTCTCCAGCCACAATGTAAGTTTGGACGGGCAAAATCTATTTCTATCCTGCTGAATATTTTTCGTATTTCAAGTTTAAGGGACATAGTAGGGCCCATTTCCACTGCCAACGGGCAGCCTCAGGAAATTACCCCAGTACAAAAGATTTCACATGTCTGCTGTTACACTTTACTGGAATTGTAGTGACAATAATGTAACTAGACTTACCATGCACTTATTAGGCTTCTCTCCTGAATGAACTCTCATGTGTATCAGGAGCTTGTAGCGAGCATTAAAGGGTCTGTATCGCCTCACACACCCAGCCCAGAAACAAGTAAAGTCCTCTCCTTTACGCTGATCAATGTGCACTTTCTCGATGTGCCTCACCAACTCTTCCTGCTGGTCATAGACAGCGTTACAGTCTATCCATCGACAGACCTGCTTCCCATTGTTCTTGGCCTGCTCACCTCCATCATCAAGCTGAATGTGTCCGTTAGGTGGCAGCCCGTGTAAGTGAGGCATGGTCCCATGGGGCTGACCAAAGTGCTGCTGGGAATGGTATGGGGGAGGCGGCCCATGGTGGTGCTGAAACAGTTTTGTATCGTGTGAATATTCATCAATAGGCTCGTGCTTGAAAAAGTTAATTTTATGGCAACCGTCTGTCACTCCATGTTGAACAACCATGTTGCCTATCACCAGACCTAGGTCCATGTTTTCCTCCAGTTGCTGCAAAGGGAGGTGCTCGCCCTCAGCGCCCTCTTGCTCGGCACTGCGTGTTGGGTAGGCGGACAGAGACGGCACAGGGGAAGGCAAGTTACACTGGCTGCCTAACACAGAGCACAACTGCGGGCTGCAGTTCTTTCGAGCTCCCAGATGACCAATTCCTCCGGAGTGAGGGAACAGACCATTGGAACTGCTCCGCATCCCATTGACGCACGCAATAAGCGACGTCGGAGAGGTGCGAATGATTGCGGTGATGTCGAGCCCTTCGGCTGAAAGCGGTGATATTGAAACCGATCGTTTCTTCGCATTGCCTGGCTGTAACTTGGCCATGTGACGAGGGCTGCCACTTGACACAAAGCCCGGTGAGGAGCTGGTGTCATTGCTGAAGAAATACGATGAATATGAACTAGTGAAGCCGCTGTTCAGTGGCTCAGCTTCTGAAGGCAGACTGTTGGCATCCTCGATCTCAGAATGATTAGAAACCCCTTCGCTCTCAGAAAGGAGATGTGGCCATTCCTGTTTGATATGTAGGTTTGGGAGATTTTCATCCAAACGCAGAGTACTGGGAGCCAATGAAGCTTGAGAAGTGAGAGATCTGAAACAAAAACAACCATAAACTTGTTGAGACTCCAGTACAAATGTTTTTTTTTGACATTTCACTGCTTTTTGCAGTTTTATTTCGTGTTTTAACTGTGCAGTTCTTTAACTGTGGGAACATTCCCAAAAATAAATAGGGAGACAATAGATGTTTCTCAATGTGCTAATATCTTCTATCTATGAAAGGTATCCAATATTGGGTTACTGTAGACGCTATAAAACTGTCAAAAAGTTCTAAACCAAAGGGTAATTTATCTGTGAACTCTATCAACTTGTTCTATATCACAATAATCATAATAATAATAAAATAATGCTCCTTGATCCATTTACAGATCAGCTACTGGCACTCGACACGATTCTTGCATTCTTCTGAAGTGAGGTAGTACTCTGGAGCTTTTTGAATAACAATTATTTCCCCCAATGACTAGGTTGGTAAATGTGCTACTGAGCCATACAAACAAGGTAGGCCCTAGGTACAATTACTGCTCTGTCCTGAGTTAGCTGATCTCAGCCTGGGTAGTGGGGAGAGGAGTGTCTCAGTGCCATTGGGCTAAAAAGGAAAAATATCAGTCAGAATTCCCACTCTATCTGATGATTCCTGCGGGCAAGGGCATGTGTTTGTGTGAATGTCACATGAGTTCAGGATTGGGACTCAGCTGTTAAGCCCTTCATGATCAAATAGCCTGCCAGCACTCGCTGACCAGGCTCACACATGAAGAATGGTTCCTTGGGTGAGGTACCAGAGGGATATGTATGGTATTTGCATATTGTTAATTGAACACCAGATGGCGGCCTGCTGGGAGTAAGCGCATTGTAGCAATTATACTTAATGTCTTCTCTTGTGTTACTTTGTTATTCCTTGATAAAATATTCTAGCGGGTCTGAAAATAAAAGCAGTTAGTTAATACCACACCAATATGTGTGGTTATTTGGAAATACCTCAGAGGGTAGCCGATGCCCATGGAAACATAACTCAGATAACTCTTTGCTTTTATAGGAACAGGAGCAGGCCATTCAGCCCCTCGAGCCTGTTCCGCCACTGAGTTAGATCATGGCTGATCTGTACCTTAACTCCATTTACCCGCCTTTGTTCCATAACCCTTGGATACCCTTACCCAACAAAAATCTATCGATCTCAGTCTTTGAATATTTTCAGGAGAGCAGTGGATACAATCTAAGTGAAAAATGCATTCAAAAAAAATGTTGTTACGAATTTCAGCTTAGATACTACTCTAAGTATTATTTCAGTCACTAGCAGGCTGCAAATGCACAACAGGTCTACAAAGTCGGAAAAGAAAGATGAGTTAACAGTTCAGGTTGGGACTCTTCATCCGCGTACAGATTTTTGACACATACAGAATATATTATGGCGGCAGAAAATAACCTGGTGTCAGAGTGGGGCGCAGTCAGCCGGGTACTGCAGTGGGATGAAGTCGGGCCGGCGCTGATGTGATTTCCTGAATGAATCACTGGCTCCAATCTGGCTGTTGCTATTGGCTCACTCCTCATGACATGGTTCATTTCATCCCTCTTGCTGGATAGAGCATAACATGGGCTGTAACCACCGTTTGCTGTAAGAGAATGAAAAGCAACTAGTGTGAGATTGCTTCCTCCGCACAAATCCATAAATAAAAGCACTGCGGTTCCTAACCTACACAGCTACATCTTAGGCTTTTCAAAGAACTGAGCAGAATTTGCTTGCACCTCCTGCAGAGTAAGCTGGGGAAGCTGTTAACATTCATTTCAATTCATAAGGTAAAAACACCAGCTACCCAATGGCTGAGTCAATCTGATGTGATCTTGAGCCGTATGGACCTTGAAGCACCCAGGTTCCATCTCCAGTCTGTTGTTAGTTGATCTCACCTGGCGCAGCAGTCAGAGTGCTACAATCAGCCTCAGCACCCTAGGTTAGAGCGAGGGGAAAAATCACCCAGAACGCCCGCTCCTATCTAGTAATTTCTGCTGGAAAGTGCACGTGTGTGGAGGCTTGGTGAGGAAAGAAATGGACTCAACTGTTATAAGCTGCACAGTTGAATAGCTTTCTGACACACTTACTGCGGTAGCTAATGCATGAGAAGTGGCTTTTGGATCTTGCACAGGCAGATGGCCAGCACCTGTGAAGGTGTAGCCTATTGTATGTCAGTGCCTTCAGCAAAGAAGAGAAGAAAAGCAGAGGGACAATAAAATGAATGCAAACCACAATGTGCCTCATAACATGGGCACATGTGCGACATGCTATTCAATATATAACCCAGGCAGCCAGGGTGAGGCAGTGTTATTCTATTCATAACTTTTTTACAAAATCTTTTACTTGATCATTTTATTAATATTAAATGCACACTCACAATACTTCCCACGTAAACTCATATTATTTTACAAGGTCTTTAAAGTGCTGATGATGTAAATGTTGATCTGTGAGCACAGAATTAAAGGACACGGGTTTAAAACTAACATCAAGTGAAAGTAGCCACATTTTTCACAGATGGGAATATATATATAAATTCTAATTCATCCACAGCCCATATCCTGTCCCACACAAAGTTCCGCTCACCTATCACTCCTCTCCTCGCTGACCTTCGTTGCTTCCCATCCCTCCGTGCATCGACTCCAAAACACTTGTCTACAAATCTCTTCTCTGAAACCTACATTCCTGGTCACATCCACCGCTCTTCCAACTCTGGTCAACTGTATATTCCCGCCACTTTTCATTTTACCATTGGTGGCAGAGCTTTCAGTCGTCTTGCCCCCAACCAACACCCCCCCCCTCCCCCAACCCAATCCTTCATCCTTCCCCACCCTCAAAAGCCTCCTTGAAACCTACTTTTTTGACCGCACCTTCATTCATCCCCCTAATTGCCCCCCTACTCCTGCCTGAGTCCGACCCTGAACTGCAAAGTATCTAGAGACGTTTTGCTACACCAAAGGTGCTATATAAATGCGAGTTGTTGTTATTGTAGTGGATATGTAGCTGAGGCTGAGATGATTAGCTCCTTCAAAAATGAACTGGATAAATATCTGGTTGGGGAAGAGATTAAAAGCTGTAGGGATAGGTACTGATTGAACTGATCAAATACTTCACAAAACATGTGTTCCTGTGCTGTTGTGGGGAGGGAATAGGAAATGCTGTCTGTAGAGAGCAGCAGGGTAGGGTTGATTAGTGGATCTGTGAGGATGGATGAATATTCTGCTTTTGTCTGATTACCTCAGGACGTAAGGAAATACTAATGCCAGAATTTTCTTTCAAGAGATTTAAAATGCAGGATAGAATCCATTACAGGACAGACTGTGGGCTTGGTGGGCCAAATTGCCCTTTCTCATTCCATTCTTTCTTATGTAAATAAATGTAATTTTTAATACCGTCAAGGGTTTTAAAAACTTCACAGATCGTAATGGTTAGAAAGTATATTAATAGCCATACACAAATAGAGGGAGCTTTTCAGAGAAAATATTTAGCGTAATTTTTTAAACAACATTATTTTGAGAAAATTATTCTGACTTGAGACGTACGATTAAGCTTGGCACGGGGTATAAAGCAGCCACATTGTAACACAGGAATAGATTTTTCTGTTCATTAACAGCCGGAGCTGCTGACTTCTCAAAACAAAAATCAATCTAGCTGTAACAGAGCACTGAGTGTGCAGGGGCTGCGCGCTCCAACAGTTCAGAGGAATTGGCAGGTCACACAGTAATTTCATCATGGCACCGCACTAGTCTATCAAGGTATGGTGTCTGTCAATGAAAAGAGACCTGTGTCTGCAACTCGACTGGGGGTGCTGGGGATGCAGCCAGCGTTCCATTTGCTTACCTGAAGAGCTTAAAGTACCTTGGAAATACGGCTAAAAACACAAAGCACTTAGCACATGTAGCAATTAATAAATATAAAAATAGACATACATCAACAACCCAATAAACCGATTACAGGCTGATACATCTGTCAACACCAGCGCAACAAGAATAGCTGCAGCTTGTTCTACTCCAGAGAATAGTTAAGAAAGATTCAGGATGGCTGAATGTTGAAATGTTGACATTATTAACATAATTGTGAATGTCTCTTCAATACAAATGCTAAAATCTAATTCCTTACCTCCCTCAGTCTTCCCTTCCTCTACAGGTTTTTACAACCTAAGCTTGCCATCACTGAACCATTACAACTGTATTAACCTCGTCTTCTCTCTTGCTCTTTTCTACTGCATCGTTCCGAACTTTGGCCTGTCACTGAACTTACCGATTTTAAATATATATAAAAGTATATCAACATGTGCAATATGGATATGACATCACTGAACATTTGTTTCTCTCTGCTGGGTGCAATGGTCTTATCTCAAATGTGATACGAGTTGTCTTGTGAACACCATCACCTCCAAGTCACACATCATCCTGACTTGAACATTTAGTGCCATTCCTTCATAATCGCTGGGTCAAAATCCTGGAATTCCCTGCCTAACACCACAACAGCAACTTGTATTTATATAGCGCCTTTAATGTAGTAAAACGTCCCAAGGCACTTCACAAGAGTGTTCTAAAACAAAATTTGATACTGAGCCACATAAGGAGAAATTAGGGCAGATGATGTAGGTTTTAAGGAGCGTCTTAAAGGAGAATAGAGAGGTAGCGAGGCGGAGAGCTGTAGGGAGGGAATTCCAGAGCTTGGGGCCTTGGCAGCTGAAGGCACAGCCACCAATGGTTGAGCGATTAAAATCAGGGATGCTCAAGAGGCCAGAATTAGAGGAGCACAGATATCTCAGGGGGTTGTGGGGCTCGAGGAGATTACAGAGATAGGGAGGGACGAGGCCATAGAAGGATTTGAAAACAAGGATGAGAATTTTAAAATTGTTGCATTGCTTAACTGGGAGCCAATGTAGGTCAGCGAGCACAGGGGTGATGGGTGAACGGGACTTGGTGCGAGTTAGAACACGGGCAGCAGAGTTTTGGATGACCTCAAGTTTATGTAGGGTAGAACGTGGGAGGTCAGCCAGGAGTGCGTTGGACTAGTTAAGTCTAGAGGTAACAAAGGCATGGATGAGGGTTTCAGCAACAGATGAGCTGAGACGGGGCAGAGTCGGGCGATGTTACGGAGGTGGAAATAGGTGGTCTTAGTTATGGCGCAGATATGTGATCGGAAGTTCATTTCAGGTCAAATATGACACCAAGGTTGCGAACAGTCTGGTTCTGCCTCAGACAGATGCTAGGGAGAGGGATGGAGTCCGTGGCTAGGGAACACCATTGTGGGAGCGCCATCACTAACAAGGACTACAGCAGTTCAAGAAGAAGGCCCACCACCAGCTTCTCAAGGCAATGAGGGATGAACAATAAATACGGTCTTGCAACATCCAGAGAACAACATTTTTTTTTAAGTCTCACCTCAACTGTTGGTCCATGACACAAAAACTCCCCCACAATTTGGCATAACTTCAGCATAGAATTCCTGGTCTAATCATCCTCCTATTCAGCTGCTATACATCCCAAAAAGTACATGTTGGGATGGCAATAGATCAGCTGGAGTTAGCACAGCAGCTCCAGAACACTCCAGTGCTTTGTGACATCACAATCTCATGATGCACTATGAATACTTCCACATTCGGGGAGAATCACGCGATGGAGATCACTTTCACCATTACTCTTACCCGAGGGTCACAATCTCCTGCTTGTTTTGACTATACTTGCAATTCCTCACAGTTGTCTTGGTCACTAGGGAATGAGAAGAAGCAAAGTTATGGAGGTTGGGCTATCCCAGCAAGCATAGTGCCAGCGAAAGCCTTCTATTAAAACTATTGGACTTACAGTTTTGCAGGAAACCCAAGCAACACTGTGTATTGTCAATATAATCCAAGCAGCCATGGTGAGGCAGTGTTATTTAATGCATCTTACTCCAGTAGCACTGGTAAATACAACAAGCCTGTAAGGATGGTAGGTGCAGGAAACAGAAATGTCACTGGATGCACTAAGGGTGTTTTTCTAAAGGTGCAGTTAAAGCGCGTCAATGGAAAAAAGTGAATGGATTACTACTCCACTCCAGCCTGGAATGTCCTAGCAGTGCTTGATGCTGCCAAAATTGCTAAAATGTTCCATCTCAAGCACAACGTCCTTCAACTTATGAACACAAAAACTGAACACCTAAAAGAAAATTATGACAAAAAAAGGAAACTTTGAGTGCTGTCTTTTTATGTCTGGGACCTGAGTTTGAATCCAGCCAACACAGATGGCGATGCCTCCATTCTTTCCTAACAACTATTAATGTCCTATGTGTAATAATCCAGCTCCCGGTAAAAATGATTCAGCAGCATATAACTGCCCCTCTTAGTTGGTGTCAGTTCAACAATCTTACTCAGGAAGCACACAACAAGATTGTACAAGAAATAGAAAAAATAAATCCCACCGGTACAATTCTCAGTTTGGGATTTAGGTGCAATGGCAGGGTACAGTAGGAAGCTCAACCATACACCTGTCTCAGTGCTCAGTGGTGTCACAGAGCACAAAAAGGAACAAATGATCCCAGTCCCACGCAACATCATCCCTCACCACAACTCTGCTTTTTTCTCCACAATTCCATCAATGTGTTAAATTAAACATAGTGTACTCAGACAATGGAGTTACACCTCAGGAAAAAATGTCAGATTACACGGCATGCGACGAGGGCAGAAATGTGCTCTGTAATTAAGGTCTTTTCCTGGCTTTTTGTTTTGTACAACTTGTTCTTCAGAAAAGAATAAGTCCTGCGCGCTTGGTGTTTATCGTTTCCACGTTTTTTTTCTGTCTATCTTGCTTTGGAAATACTTCAATCAATTTATTTTCCAGATGAATTTCACAAAAATGCTTTTTTTTTCATAAGTTAGAACAGCTAAAGTAGTTCATAATACTTTACAGCGTAACAATATTAACTGAATATGAATCCAGCTTCACTTGGTTTCAATCCTGTTCATTCACATGACCTGTTAATTAGAGCTGTTCTGGTGCAGTCATTACTAAACCAGCTATAAAACCAAACCAATTCTGAGATTTTCAAATTCTTTCAATTAAAAAAAAACTGTCACAAATTCCCCCATTGACTCAGTGTGTAAATTTCACACTGTCCTGGTCAATATTTATCCCTTAAGCAACCAACATAAAAAAAAACAGATTATCTGGTCATTATTACATTGCTGTTTGTGGGAGCTTGCTGTGCGCAAACTGGCTGTTGTGTTTCATACATTAACAATAGTGACTATACTTCAAAAGTACTTAATTGGCTGTAAAGTGCTTTGGGACGTCCTGAGATCATGAAAGGCACTATATAAATGCAAGTTCTTACTTTTTCTTTCCAAAAGCACCACACAGTGTGGTACTGAGCTGTACTGTCATAGTCTGTGCTGAGTTAGCTGTTATCAGTCAAGGCAGCAATTTGAGCCCTACAATTGCGTCAATGTCCTGGGGCTGGGAGGATAAAAATCAGCCAGGTTGACCCTTCCCCAAAGCTATCATTGACTCCTCCTACTGGAAAGTGTGCATACCATGGGAGGACAGGCTCCGGCTGTGCTATAATGCCCTCCATAGTCAAATAGTCTGCCAACAATCAATGTCTAGATTCAGATGTGAAGAATGTCTACTTGGGTGAGGTACTGGAGGGCGACCAACACCCATGGAATTGCACCCAAAATATGAGTCAATGTCTTCAGTACAGAAAATTGACTGTATTAAGAGTCCTCGCCCAGGACAGATGGAGAGCGTTCCCCTGAGTGATAAGTCATTACATGATTGATTTTTCATCTGGTTCTGATGCAGACCAAAAAAACAATGTAATCATGAAAAGCCCAAAGTGTCTCTCATTAAAAGTGGATCTCTCTGAATTCGAACATTACACACCTAAATCAACAATATTGCTGAGCAGCCACGGAACACAGTGCATCAAGGTCTGTGTGTAGGGAGATCATTCTTCTTGCGCACAAACTGTGAAACACAGTAGACAGAGAGCATTCTGTATGGCTGAGGGTTTGCACTGCGTGAAGAATAAAATACAAGATCCACCGAGTTTTTATTTGTAAAGGAATTCTACATTCATCATTTTTTCTGAACTACACTGTTAGAAGTCAGTCTTGCATTTTGTCTTTCGAACTTATCACTAAGTTTTACAATAAATCGCACACAGCTATGATAGAGTCTGTTTTTAAAGGTTGACCTATTTGCTTTTACCTTTACAATTGAAAGGCTCAGGTAATATGATCCACTGTAATAACAGAGAATAAATCACTTAATCCCTCCACTACTCAATCAGTTTTTTTTAAGTACACACTTTCTACACAAGTAATTATTCATATACTAATTGAACTCCTGTGGCATTCCTCATGAAGAAAAATAAAAACATTCTTCCGCTGCTTGTCTGCCACGCTTTCATTTTTTTCTCTTCTATCAATTTTTCTCTCTCTCTTTCTCATGCCTCTCACACATATTCTCTTGTTACTGTCTCTACCTCTCTCTAACTCTTTTCTTAATCTTTCTCTCTCCCTATTTTTAAAGAAAATTAATCTTTGAATAAGTCTAAACAGGCTTGCGGTGATCAAGTTAGAGTTGTGACTATTGTTGCAAAGATATTTCAGCAAATTTGCACACATATCCATAAACATTATTTTACCTGATCTCACTCCTAGATATTTTCCCTATGGATTATTATGTAATCCAAGAGACCAGAGTAACTGCTGTCAAATCTTACTGGACATTTATTCTACAAAATCACAGTGGGCCTGGGATCAAAGATTGGAGCAATAACAGATTGTGGTAGTGTGTCAAGGCTCTGGTCTGGATTGCAGGGCAGAGACAAGCCTGGGTTTAGGGAGTGGAGCACAGTTGGTCTGGGCCTAGGCAGGCCTCGACCAAGGGACGAATGCAGCAGAGACAAAGCCACTGCAGGGGAAGAGCTGCCTGTGACCTGGGGTTAGAGCAGACCCAGCTAAGACCTTTAGGAGTGAAGCAGATGTGGGTCTATAGGGCAGAGCAGACACAGAGGCCCTGATATTTACAGGGAGGCCAGGAGGGAGCGGGGGAAGCAGTTTAGCGGTTGGGAAACCTGGAAGTATGGGTTTCCTTCAGGTCCTGCTGAATTTAAAGGGGACCCATGGAGGAGATCGGGGGAGGAGGGGAGAAGATCGCAGGGGGCCTGGGAAACCCGGCCACCCAGTGTTAAAGCTGGAACAGAGAAAAAAATCTTAGGCACGCAGCCTCATTAAAATATTTAAATGAGGGTCCCGCCTCCTGAGAGCGTGTTGGCCGCCCACCATCTGTCCCACCTCCATTAAAACCCTCCGTTTGAGACAGGTTGGTTTCGGGTTTGGAATTTTTCAAATTTTAACTTTCCAACCGACCCAAACCTGGCAGTTTTTGGGGGTTAAAATTACCCCTGTTAAATCCAGGAGAGCTGAGTTTTCTGTGTTGAGACTGAGACCTTAGCAGCAGGCAGGAAATGGCAAGGGGCTAGGAAGAGTGTGGCCCGCAACCCAAAAGTGAGGAAGCTGGGCCCAAGTTTGCCTGGGAATAGAGAGGTTGGGTTCTTTGGTTGGCCCCAGAGTGCTGAACCTGACTCAAACGTAGGAGAAAATATGGTTGCTGTTTTTGTTGTGATGCTCATATCTGATTGGTTTATGTTAATCGTGATGGATAATACCACATGATTCTAGAGGACCAATCAACATTCACAGCAGAAACATTCACGGCACTCATGATACCAAAGAGGGTCAATTTTTACAATTACATCAATATTTTTCCCTGTACAAGCTCATTCTCTTGTTTGGTGTTTCTATCGCCAAATCACTCTCAGCTTGTTAATGTATCAAAGATACCAACTGCTTTTGTAATATGGCGCTGTGACATATTGGAAGGGCATTGGACAGTAAAGGGGATAACTCTTGGCAAACAAAATCCAATAATATAGCTTTTAGAAATAGAGATCTTCTGAGAAAATCTGACAAATGTATTGATATTCTGGCAATTTAATTTGTTTTATACATATCTTTAATGAATCATAGAATATTATTAGAGCATAGAAACAGACCATTTCATCCATCAAGTCTCCACCAGTATTATTCTCCATGAGTCACCCAGTCTAATCCAAACCTCTCCCTTTAATATTCCTCTTTTTCAAGCAACTATATAATTCTCTTTTGAGAGTACTTGCGCGCTGTGCTTCAACAACAGTTCGAGACAGAAAATTCCACATTCTAACCACCCTCTGGCCGCGATTTTGCCGGCGCTCACAGGGCGGTTTCGGAGGTGGGTCAGCTGTTAAAGTCGCAATGATTGACGGCGGGTTAGAAAACCTCCGCGATCCCGCCTCTGTGTAAGTTTCAAGAGTGTCGGATCTGCGATTTCAGAACAGACCCGACACCAAGCGGCGCGTGAGGGATTTAAGACACTTAGGGGGAAAAATTAGGTCGCGCCCCATTTGGGGCGCAAATATCGTCTGGACGCAAATATTAGCGCCTGGCGCTAATTATCGGCACTGACTGGAAACTTCACTTTTACCACCCCGGGAGGTGAGTGGAGCGCTAAATCAGGCGCTGCACACCTGTCTTAAGGCGCAAAGGCCAAGGAGTGAGGCGCTACCTCAGAGCACTGGCGAAGCTCATGTAATGTCAGTCAGCAATGGAACACACACACAATGGCACGGGCCAGTTCTTAAAGGGGATGGTTAATCTTGCTTTCCATCCACATCCTGTTCATTGCAGCCTTGAATCTCGGCCTGGAGAGACTTGCACATCAAATGTGCTGGAAAGAACAATGGAGAGTACCAGGCAAAGAGCTCAGAGTGCAGCTCCCACAGTCTCTGCTAAATCGATACAAGGAATGGCAAATCAAAATGAACCTGCAAAGTGCTGCTCAGTACCCAAAACTCCTTCACACAACGTTGAATCTCTCCAGAAGTCTCACCCTCTCGCTCTCAGAATGCGTAGTTCAAAAATGCCACCAACAATAAAAGACAGGAAGAGGCCCCCTTTAAATAGCGCCCCCCCCAGCCCCACAGCGATTGATAGCGTTCCAGTCTTCTGGTCGTTGGATGCGCCAGGCGGTAAGGCAGGGGGCGCCACTCAATTTCTGCTCCGGGGCGCCACAAGGGCGTTGCACCATGGAATGACGTCACAATCTGCGCGCGCAGGTGGTCGCAGCGGTAAAGTTTAGCGCCGCCGCACAATCTCTAGTTAAGTTCCCGAGCGGCGCAAACATCGCTGCGCCCGGGCGTTAGCGGCTTTGCGCCCCATTAGCGCCCTCTTAAGGCGCTAACGGGAGGCGCAACCAACTGAATTTTTACCCCTTAACTCCTTGTTAAGTGCTTGTTAACTGTTATTTTGACAGCCTTTTCCTATTTTCCCAAATTTTCAACGGGTTTCACGACGTTCAGAGATCACGCCAGTTACGTATGTCGGGAGGACCAACGAGCTGGATAGTTCACAGCTGCAACTGCAGTCTAAAAGCTGCACTCTCACATCTGGTCACTTTCAAATGTCAGAGGTTGCTGATTTCAGGATTTGGGAGACGCATTCTGTCTTGAGGCTGTAAGTGTGTGGTGTTAACTCTATATCCACTGTCACCTCCATTGCTGAACATAAAAGGTGCCCTCACCCTTCACTGTGCCACCTCAAATTGTGAGCACACATATGGCAACGATGTCAAACATTCATACAACATTCATTTATTCCAACGGAATAAAAGAACAGAAACTTAACATTGATTTCTAGCACAACACCCAAGTGAGTACCCTTGTATTTATATGGCAGCTTTCTCTTACGCGTGCTTCTACGTGATGCTACCCCTGTGGCTTCAGCAGATGTAGAGGCAGCCTGCTCACTTCCCTGCTGCACCTGCTTAGACGCCTTTAGCGGTCGTCCTCTGGGTTTTGGAGCCTGCGAAGGCCCCGCTAAAGTCTGCTTCTCATGCGGCTGCACAGGGGCAGACTCAGCCATCACTGCTCAGGGAGTCATCTGGGGCTCTGACCGAGGGGTTGGCAAGGGGATGGAAGTTTGAGCGCTTGGAGAGGAGCCCCCACTTGCATGTCCCCTCCCACCATCATCCCTCTCATGGGCCACCCGCATTTCTCTGCTAGCAAGTAGCCGGAGAGCAGCTTGCTGCACATCAGTGGGGCCATGAGGACCCGTCTCTGTACTGACATTCCTCATAATGGGGACGTCCATGAACCTCTGGTTCCTCTCCACGATAGATGACCATCTATTTAGAAGAGTTACCGTGTTGTTTTGAGTCTGGCGATTTATGTCCTCCATGGAGGTTGCCATTCTTTCCATGGCAACACCTACATTCGCCATTGCGTGCACCACGGCATTGGTCATGTTTGAGATGGACTCCTCCATTCTCTGCATACTCGCAGTTACCGTGGTCGCAAACCCAGTCAGAGACTCCTGCACTTGTTCCTGGAGCTCCAGCACTGCTCTCTTTCTGGATGGCCCCCCAAGGCTCAGCATCTACATGCAGCTGAGCAGAGCTAGGAGCATCCTGCAGCCTCCGACGAGGACTCTCCACTGTTGTACCTGTCTCCACCATCTGCTCTTGCTCACTCGTGAGTTGTGATACACCAGGTGACAACACTAATCTACCTCGCAAACGACCCACCGAGGTGTGCGTCTCTGAGCTGGTGCTGGGTGCGCTCATTTCTGCTGACGCTGCTCCCTCAGAGGATGCAGCATCTTCTGAGGAGTCCTCCTGCTCTTCCTCCTGGACAGTAGGGAGGGGGGCTCTTGATGGTCCTGTGAGAGAGTAAAGACATGAGTTAGACCTGTGATATGTAGATTGCAGACACATCCCATTGTGCACATGATGAGCATTCAATTTCTATTGACATCAGATCTCATATGTGTCACTCATGAAAGCCAAATAAGATGGATGGAGAAGCATTCTGTCACCTGGTTGTTCTACTGAGCCCCTCTCTCCTTCCCCCACTTCAAGCTGTTCCACTGATCCCGCAATGTCGAGAGCAGCCTCCTCAGTGTGGGTGAGCTGTGAGAACAATCATGGTCCTCCTCTTGTTCTCTCCCTCTCCCTCTTATTGTGGGCTCTCTTTTCCTGCACCGAGGGAAAGACGTGGAGTTTCAGTGAGAGTGATGGAATGAGTGTAAAGAATGGATAGGATAGATGTTTAGAGGGAGACTATGATGAAGTGGGTTCCCATTACCAAGTTCCCTGCTTTTGAGTTGTTAGTTGTTGTCATTGCATAACCTTGAGGGTGGGTGTGAGGGGTTCATAGTAAGATGGGGAAGTGATTCTGTACATAGGGAGAGAGGGATGGGTGATGGTGCAAGGGATGTTGGGGTGAGTTAGGATGTGCAGGAGTAGGGTTGGCAATGCAGAGTGATGGGGATGTGATGACAAGCACAGTAGAATTAAGGTAAGTGTGCTTTTATACTCACTTTTCCAGAGCGCAGGAGATCATTGAAGCTTTTCCTGCATTGGACCCAGGTGCATCTGAACACAGACCTGGCATTGACCTCCTCAGCTATTTGTAGCCAGGCTGCCTTTGTCTGCTGAGGAGGTTTCCTTCTTCCATCACCTGGGTATAGGATCTCCCGATGTCCTCGGACTCCCTCCACAAGAACATGGAGGCAGTATTTGTTGAAGCGGGGAGCTGCCTTTTGTCTCTCTGCAGACATCGTGGAGAGCACCAGCACTCAGGAGCATCAGAAACGACGTGAGATCTAATTGTGAAATGGCCCCCTTAAATACACCGGCTGCAAACACGTCAGCAGAGCAGCTCAGCTGACCCGCACCTTGTGATCAGGGCAGGTAATGCACATGGCAGGCTTAACGAGCCCAATTAACAGAAAATTGTGACAGCAGACCGGCTGAAGCTGGGAGCGGGACCGGAACCCGCCGAATAACATTCCCAACGCCAACCCGCCTCCAATCGGAAAACCCAGCCCTGTGTAAAGTTCAAACCTCTCCTTTAAATCTTTTTGTGATTCTCTTAAGTTTGTGCCCTCTAGTCACCACCTCATCAACCAGTGTAAGCAATGTATCACTATTTACCTTATCATAACTGTTCATAACCTTGAAGACCTCTATCGACCATCACCGCTCAACCTTCTCAACTCCAGTGAAAAATGACCAAACTTCTCAAATGTCTCTGTAACTAAACCTATGCTGCACCTTTTCCATTGCTTTTATATCCTGTTAAAATAGGGTACCCAAAGTGTACACAATAATCCAACTGTGACATAACTAAGATCTTGTACGAGTTCAACATTACCTCATTCTTTTGTTTTCTATGCTTCTTGATTCCAGTTATCATTTTATGGCCTTATCTATTTGCTCTCCACCTTTAATAAGCTGCGTATCTGCAAACCATGGCTCTTCTGCTACTTGACTCTGTTTAAAATCTTATCACTTAAGGTGTACCTCCTTTCCCTATTTTTATTTCCATATTACTGCACATTTCCTTATGTTAAACTACATTTGTCAGCTATCTGCCCAGCTTGCTGATCTATCCATGTCCTCCTGTAGTCTTTCACAGTCCTTGTCAAAATTCGCCATGCCCTCTAGATTATTTGTGCGCATAATTAATAAGGGAGGCCCCAATGCAACCTGCTGTGGAACACCATTCACTATTATGTTTCAATCTAAGTAGCCTCTCTGTTCCGACCAGAAATTCCCTTCCGCCCCAACCCCCTGCCCCCCGCTGGGACCACCACTGGCTCCTTCCTCCCATGCAAATGGCAGTAGGGGGTGGGGCCATGTCCTCAGCAGATTTTTTTTTCCACCCCACTTACTACTGCGCCCTGAGGCCGCCTCGTGGAAGGTGGCAGTAAGCCCCAGGAAGCGGTGGTAAAGGCCCAAAATTCCTCCAATGGATGGAGAGGGCCTCAGAGGTTTACCTGCCAAAGGCCCTCGGTCTCTGCCGAGGCCTGCAGCTGGACTTCATTTCAGATCTTCGGCACGCTGTCCTTGCCGGATATCACTGCAACACTGTCAGGATTCTCCCCCTTTACACTGAGGGGCTCCTTCCTAATGGTTGGATTCCCACCGGGAGCCTGGCCTGCATACGTGATAAGCCCAGCCCTGGAGAATGAGTCGGGGCTGCGAGGGATAGGGAGGGACGTGCAGAACTCATGCCCCCACCAGAACTCCACCCCGAAGAAGAGAATCTCACTTTGTATATCTGCAGGGACCTCAGTCATGGAGGGCATCAGGGCTGAGCTCAATCCTGTCCTTACCTGACTGCCACATGTTCATACTTACCAGCAATGGTAACTGAACAGTGACCAGGAGCGGTAATCTGATTGAGTTCCCCCCTCACTAGCCAAGAAATGGTGAGGCCAATTGTAGTTCCTATAATGCTTCCCCAACTGAGAGCAGTTTACTCATTGCAGATTGGAGACTGAACCTGCACTTTGGCTCCATCGCCACACTACAAAACATTTTTATTTCAGGGGAATTCTCCAAATAAACTCATTTTTTTTGTGCATTTCCATTTTGGTTTATAAACGCCACTAGAATTTTCTTCGCAGTCAGACGACAACCCACGCAGCCAAATTTCTAACTATATTTTCTGTATTCCACAAATTTAACACATTTAAGGGGAAAGTCCTACTGGTTTCCGACTGGCCATCACTCGTTCGACTGAAACAGCAAACATGATTGGTTGGACAGTCATCACATGTAAGGCAACAGCTTTTGTCCCTCCTCATGTGAGGCCAGCAGATTATGGAAAAAAGTTCTAATGCCAGCTGATTTCAGAAAAAATTCCCCAAAACTGATGAAATCACATGCTTACTTCCCAGATTAATTCAGCTCAAGGGTTCAGCTCCTAAGCTCCATATATACATGTTCTTCCCTTTCCCTATGTCCTCAGTGTATTGGATTTAGGATTCATCACATGTCTCCTACTCTAACTTGTTCTTTCCTAGCAAATCAAAACTGTGGAACTCCTTTTCTCTCTTAATATTGCTATTTCCCTACAATCTTCAGGCTTTTAAAATCCAATATTAACATCAAGACAAATAGTCACTGTAGTAATGTAGGGAAATGCAGCAGCTAATCTGTACACAGCAAGGTCCCATAAACAGCAATGAGATAAAAGACCAGAAAATCTGTTTTTGGTGGTGTTGGATGATGGATAAATATTGACCAAGACACCAGAAAAATTTCCCTGCTCCTCTTTGATTAGTGCTATGGGATCTTTTACATCCATCTGAGAGGGCTGACATCTTGATTTAACATCTCGTCCGAAAGATGACACCTCTGACAGTGCAGCACTCCCTCAGTACTGCACTGAAGATAGTCCTCTGACAGTGCAGCACTCTCTCTGTACTGCCTAGATTATGTGCTCAAGTCTCTGGAGCAGGACTTGACCCATGACCTTCTGACTCAGGCGAGTGCTACCACTGAGTCAAGGCTGGTACCTAAGCTCATGACTTACTTTGATGACTCTCAGTTGCAGTCAGGATATGGGCTGAATTGCCTTTCTGAGCTCACACTTGAAGAATAGCCACTTGGGCATGATACCAAAGGTCTGTCAACACCCATGCAACCACCAACAGGCACAGCCTCCAGGAGGGGAGGGTAAAATATTGGAGGCAAAAACAAAATTCCACAATATAAAACCGAGCAGCTACTCCAACTATCCTGAAGGTCAATTGGAATGGTCTGTACAAATATACCCCAACAATATAATGTTGGAACATTGCCTGAGATCCTATCCAGAGAGAAGAAGAGCTCATTTGTTGTTACTAATCAAACACAGATATTAAACCATAATTACAACCACTGGTATCTATGAAAACATATAGAATAATAAAGGCATTCGTCACGGAAGAGATGGTGTACTCACATGCAAGATGGTGACCATTGTACACAGTATCTGCATCAAGCTTACAATTAATGATGTCTGCTCTAAGCGTCTTTCTAATTTAGTAAACATCACCTTTAGACTGTGTTCCAGACTGTGCTTGTGCCTGGCACTGCAGCTTGCTGAGACGTGAAACAGATTTTCCATTAGCAGTAGTTAACAATTAAACAATCCAAACTTTTAAGTGTACATGAAGTAATCAGACTGAATTGAAGCTGGGATTGACAAAGAAACTACAGAATAGACTCTCACTAAACAGAACTCATAATTGCGACAGCTGAAATGCAATAATACCTACTTTCCCATACCAATTATTATACTGGTTGATGTTATGAAAGCGAAATTGGCATTAAGCTGTTGGAAATGTTGATCTGATTGAAAGTATCTTGATGGGCTGTGGAAACTGCTCTAAAGGAGGAGAAATGTATCACGGGCTGTGAAAAGGCGGAGTGTACGAGGCTAGCATTCAGTCAACACTTCTGTGTGACACTGAAGACTGGAGCCTGATGAAGGCACAAGAGCAGAGGTCGAATGCCCCTGAAACATGCTGTGCAAAGAGATTGCTGGGTACCACCTGGGCGGATAGCGTGGCCAACACTAAAGTAATGAGAAGGAGATGTGCAGTAACAGGTGAGGAGGTTGTAATGGCTGAGGCATGTGTGCTGCATGGTTGAAGATCGGTACCGCAGAGGTTGAGGGAATGGGTTGCACATGGAAAAGGACTAGTGGGACTGGGCGCAAGAAGACCTGATGGAAGATTGATGATGGGGAGACAGGTACAGGAGCTGGCAGCAGACAGTACGAGATGCCAGACATTGTGAATCTATGACCAGTCTGGTTATGATGACTGATTGACAACTGACTCGAAATAAAAGAATAAAAATAGAACATTTAGAAAAATTAAAATTTGATCAACAATATAAGGCCGGCAGAGGAAACAATTCAAACCATTCAAGAGAGAATGGCTGTAAGGAGCTACTGTAACTGTGAAGGGTTCACACCTATAGCTGAGTCTCAGTAACAGTGGATGAGATAAGTTTGCTTAATTAGGTAAGGAGGGTAGTGTTTTTTCCAAGTGTATTTTTTTTTGAAGGGAGGGTGTTGAGTATAATATGTATATTATTGGATCCATGTAAGAAAGTCAAGAACCTGAGCCCCAAACAGCGTTTAGTTTGGGTCTTTGCCAGGCTAAGGTGACTCAATTCAGTTTGCATTTAATTGACAAAGTACAGGAACACAGCAAAACGTTATATCATGTGCTATTGAGAGCTCATGGAAAATGAGCTCAAATTCCTGATTTTTTTAATTTTAATGCGCTCTCACTCTTCAATGAGCAGCATTCACCATTTTGATTTGGCCAATAAAGTAACAAACAAGCCAGAAAATAGATGCTTGGTGCAGAACGTTAACATTTGGATTTTAGGAAACTTTGCGTTTGAGGATGGGATGGTGCAATGGGTTAGACAGTAGCCTTCTACCTCTGGGACCCAGGACTGATGGAATAAATGTTTGCTGGCTGCAAGGGGCCTTATGGGAAATACATTTGGGCAATCTTGACCCAGTTTCTGGTGTGCATCACTCAGGATGGGTAGTGGAACAAATGGAAAAATATCATAAGGGTGCCCTTCTGAGGTTGGGTTAGAGTAGAGACAGCTTTACTCTGCATCTAACTGCTATATCTGAACCTGGGAATGCTTGGTGCCGATATTGGGTGGCCAAAATGGAAAGTGCTCCGCTCCTAATTACTACACTATCTCGTACCATGCATGCTGCGGTCAGTTTTCTCAGGCGAAAAGCAGCCTTTAAAGGGACGGCTGGGGGCTGCCACCAAAACAGTAAGTAAAACATTTTCTGATTACATGAATGTGGAGCCAAAAGGAGCAGGAGTGTTTCTCTGGCTCCACATTGAAACTGTAGGCCGCTGCCGGCCAATGCTCGCCTTCCTCCTGATCTCCAAACCCCCCCACCCTACCCGCGTCCCAGACGCAGATTCCCCACAGGCCAATATTCGTCTTCTACGTCTCTTGGGGTGTGACTGGCATCCCCAGCATGCCGGTCGAGTCCTGATGACACAAAAGGAACATTTTTGCGTGGTCCTCTTGCTCACCAGTGTCGGCGAGGTGGTTCAAGTTTGCCGCTGGCTTCGTCCCTGAAGTCTGGCGTGAACCAATTTCTAGGTCACTGTGTGGCATGCTGGGAGAACTTAGAAGCTTGTAATACAACCTCAGGGTGCAGATGGCATCTAGAAACTACTTGAAATTCATCATCACAGTTTACAATATCACCAGATCTCCTGATTCCACGGTTTTAACTCTCCTCTAACAAACAGCACATGTCTATGAGTGAGGGAGATTAGAGTACAATTCTGTAAAAAAGACTTTAACATAAAACATAATTTAACATTACTTCGGAAAGATTTTTGTTCTCATCAAGGTTAGGGATGTTGTGCTGCGGAATGGAACACTTTCTACTTCCTTGCACAGTGTCAGCCGCTCAGGCACAGCGCAGATTACATGCTGAGCAAAGCTCCCTATACTTTGACACAACAAGATGTCTTAGCCTCAAACTCATAATGCACCATTACTGCACCAGCCATCTTTAAGGCTATCTGAGTGAGACTGACAATTTCCTCCAATTCTGTGTCAAAGTTTGAGCATCTTTTGCGCTGTGAGCCTGGGAACTGGTTTGAGACTGGCTCAAACTCATTACAGCCAGCCAGTCGAGGTGTCTTTCGTCCCATCAGTCTGGGCTGGATTCAAGTCCAGGTTGCACAGCTGGAAGAACAGTTCCTAGTCTACCGCAATACTCAGTCTCATGATGTGGTCCTAACAGCTAAAGATAATAAGTCAGATGGGCCCATAGTGGAATACAGCACAATGGTGCAGAACATTATGCAGTTTAAAAACTGAAAGCATCAGCACACGGACTTTAGAAAACCTCTAAAACAGCTGACTTTTGTGGCGTGGTAAAATGAGGTGTCTCCGAAATATCAAACTCTGTTTGCACCCCACCCCCACCCCACAATACCCCCAAAAAATCAAGTTATATTTAAAACAGATGGACAGCAGAATGTTGAAAATAAATTAAAGCTTCTATCTTCACACATATGATTGATCTTCCCCCTCAGATATTTTTTCTCCCATTTGGGAAATTATCCCTGATCTGCAGATGGCCAGCAACCACATCTCTAACCCGTGATAATTACAAGTGATTTTATTTTTGTTGTTTAATTTTAGCAACACCTAATTTTCTCTTGCAACCCGTTAAGGTACTTTAATCAGAAATTTAACTGCTATGGAAAACGTTCCACCTCCCCCCCCCCCCCCCACCCCCCCTCCACCAAAACCAACTGCTAATGCTTTCAGATTTCGAGATGCATGATATTAAAAGCAGATGTGAGGGTAGATTTCACAGTATATTTAAGTTATTTAAAATGGAATTTCAGCAAGCTACAAGGCAAGCAGCTGAGCCCTAAGTTACAAAAAGCTGCCAAAGCTGGAAGACGGATGGTATAGGGAATAGTTTATGGCAAATTAACCACATATACACTGGAGTCATAAATCACATGACCGGGATTGAGCTGGTTAATAATTTATCTATAACTGGATTTTATTTCACACTAATCCCAGCTCAATGATGGCAGTGAAAGATTTGGATGCTACACAAAGAAAATGTTTGTCATCTTCTATTCTCCATTCAAAAATGCATGTGTCTTAGACTATCTGTAACCTGTTTTTTTATTTTGTAATGGTGCACTTAAGTGTCTGACTGTGTTTCAAAATGCAAAGATTCCTGTGCTGATAAAATACTGATTTTCGACCGCTTAAAAAAACAATAGCCAGGAAATCACTGTGGCAGATGTTAGGGTAAGGATGCTCAGTCCGTTCGTCTCAATCTCCTCTCTGCAATTTCAGTGCAGGAGGCTCACTGCTTCTGTTAAAATAGTGGATCCTTAGCACAACAACATTGCTTACAGTATTTTCCAGGCTGATTAAGTCAGCTCTCCCATGAATTAGTGGGTAAAGGCACCACCTGGTGTATAAGTGAGTCATCCAGACCAATCCCCGGCCTGTGCTGAGTTAGCTGGACTTAGTCGAGGCAGTGGTTGCAGTGCTACAGTTAGCTTTTGGCACTCCTCAGCTGCAAATGGAAAAGTCTGCCAGGATTGTTACTGCTATCTTGCGTGGACTTTGGGTAAGGTTAGGATTGTCTTTGGTCGTAATGTCCCACAAGGTAAAACAGCCTACCAAACTTCAGGCTAGGCTCACACATGAAAAGTAACATCTTGGAGAAGGTACTAGAGGGCACCTATGGCACTATACTCGAGCATGAGACAAATCCCAATTATTCCCGACAAATCAAGGCATTTCCAAACCTTATCCCAGGCATGCTGGTAAAATCCAGCCCTATTCCAAACACATCAAACCATCCTGGTAAATTCTAGCCATAGCTCAATGATTCCCAGCCAAATCTATCCATATTCCAGTATTACTCAAATCATGCTCGATCCCATTTACTCCTAACCATATTGTAGCAACTAAATCCAGCCATATACCAATTATATCTCAGCAATTCCCAGGCACTTCCCACTCATGAACCAACCAAAGCCCAATTGTGGATTATAACCTTGTTAACAAAGGCAATGAATTAGCTCACTAGCACATTGAAAGCACCAATGTAACACTGGATCACCCTTACTGGGTTACTCTTTGAGTTACCCTTGCTGTGTTACCCTTGCTGTGTTACCCTTGCTGTGTTACCCTTTCTAGGTTACCCTTGCTGTGTTACCCTTGCTGTGTTACCCTTTCTAGGTTACCCTTGCTGTGTTACCCTTGCTGTGTTACCCTTGCTGTGTTACCCTTTCTAGGTTACCTTTTCTAGGTTACCCTTGCTGTGTTACCCTTGCTGTGTTACCTTTGCTGTGTTACCCTTTCTAGGTTACCCTTGCTGTGTTACCCTTGCTGTGTTACTCTTTCTAGGTTACCCTTGCTGTGTTACCCTTGTTGTGTTACCCTTGCTGTGTTACCCTTTCTAGGTTACCTTTTCTAGGTTACCCTTGCTGTGTTACCCTTGCTGTGTTACCCTTTCTAGGTTACCCTTTCTAGGTTACCCTTGCTGTGTTACCCTTGCTGTGTTACCCTTGCTGTGTTACTCTTTCTAGGTTACCCTTGCTGTGTTACCCTTGTTGTGTTACCCTTGCTGTGTTACCCTTTCTAGGTTACCCTTGCTGTGTTACCCTTGCTGTGTTACCCTTGCTGTGTTACTCTTTCTAGGTTACCCTTGCTGTGTTACCCTTGTTGTGTTACCCTTGCTGTGTTACCCTTTCTAGGTTACCCTTGCTGTGTTGCCACAACTGAATTTCACATGCACTGGAATCAGAACATGGATCCGCTACTGATTTCCACTCCTTTTTCCTGGTGTACTGAGGACAATTCTGACACCTTTATTGCCGCTCTGGCTGAGATCAGAGTTAAATATGAACCTGGGTCATATGATAGCTAAGGCAATGCATTTACAAACTGAGGTACTGGGAAGTTTCTGTCAGGTTAGTGATCTTCTGCAGTCCTCTGTGAGTCCACCATTTAAATCTATGTCCTGAGTGGCTTGTTTTTAAACCAGAGGTACGAACAAATCATGATTGAGACATATATGTGTGCTGAGAACATTTAACAGAGTAGGTGCTGCCACACCATAAAGTAACAGAAGAAATGAGGATCTTAATCCCATTTGTTATCTAAACACAATCCTATACCCAGATGTATTGGTATAATATCAAACACTAAAGCTTCACTACTACAATAAATAAGACAGAACTTGTCATTTATAGGACTGTTAAAATTGATCAAACTCCAATGGATGCTAGCATTGGTGCCACTAGAATTTCAGTCAAGTGTAATGGTGGGTGTGTGAATTGTTTCTAGAGTGACCATTTTAGGTGTCAGCAAGGCCCAGTTGGTAGCACTCTTGCCTCTGAGTCAGAAGGTCGTGGGTTCATAGTCCCACTCCAATTGAGCAAAGAAGTCTAGGCTGACACTCCAGTGCAGTACTGAGGGTGTACTGCATTGTCGGAGGTGCCGTCTTTCGCATGAGGTGTTAAACCGAGGCCCCGGCTGCTCTCCTAGGTGGATGTAAAACATCCCACGGCACTATTTCGAAGAAAAGCAGGGGAGTTAGCCCTGTTATCCTGGAAAATATTTATCCCTGAATCAACATCACTTAAAAAAAACAGATTATCTGGTCATTATCAAATTGCTGTTTGTGGGAGCTTGCTGAGCGCAAATTGGCTGCCATGTTTCCTACATTACAACAGTGACTACACTTCAAAAAGTACTTCATTGGCTTTAAAGTGCTTTAGGACGTTCTGAGGTCATGAAAGGCGCTGTATAAAATGCAAGTCTTTCTTTCTTTGAATTAGAAGAAATATAGGGCCCGATGTTCACAGGAAAAGTGCGGGGAGCACGGTAGTGTGGGGGAAACCCGGCAAGGCCGGGGACACGGAAGTCCTGCCGTTAAATTCATTATAATTTTTTTCTTCCATTTCCCTCCTGGCATCCGGCCAAATTGACGACTCGCTGGCTGCCATGCGGGAAAACCAGCGGCAGGATGCCACAGCCAGGGACACTTGGGGATGGTCCCCGGCAATCAGGAGGGGAGCGGGCTGCAAATCGGGCTTGGTGGGAGGGGAGGAAGAGTGAGGAAATTGGTAGGAAGGGAGGGAGAGTTCGGGCTGGAGGGGGATAGATCGCTGATCGCGGGACGGCTGAGAGAGGATCCATGATCGGCAGAGAGGAGGCGGAAGGCTTCCTTGAGGGGCTAGGGAGAGCACTCCTGATCCAGCAGGAGTGCTATAAAAAGCACTTACCTTCTGGAGCCGGCAGCTCCCGCCTCCCTTTCACTGCCGGGTTTCCTGAGCCCTGGGAAACCCATGTGGAAGCAGTTAAATTTAAATCAGGCTCTGAATTGCATTGTGGAAGTCTGATTTAAGTAAGTTAATGAAGTGTTCTGCCTCTCGGGGGCGGGACACTCACACGGCACTCTACCCACCACCATTTAAAAAAATTTAACCCCACCCCCGCCCCACAACCCTCCCCCGCCCATTGTGGGGAGTTAATATTGAGGCTATAGAGTCTGTCTTTCCAAACATAAATTTGAAATGAGAATTTTGATCAATATAACACTGAGGTGAAGTACTTCTGGTTTTAAGTCTGTCACTGGTGGTGGATGTTTTGGGAGTAATTTGAGATGGTGAATAAATAATACTGCTCCTGGTTCCCCAATGCCTCAAATGTAAAATTCTTCTCCTTGTGTTTAAATCCCTCTCCCCTCCCTATCTCTGTAACCTTCTCCAGTCCTACAATACCCACCCCTCCAAACTCTCCATTCCTCCAACACTGACCTCTTGTGCAAGCCCTCCACCCTTTGCCCCACCATTGGTGGCTGTGCTTTCAGCCGCCCAAGCTCTACGCTCTGCAGTTGCCTCCCTAAACCCCTCCTACTCTCCACATCCCTGTCCTCCTTTAAGACCCTCCTGAAAACTCATTTCTTCAACTAAGTTTCTGGTCACCCCTCCATATCCCTGTTTCTTTGGTTCACCTACTTCAATGTGGAAAAGAAACACCAGCATGTTCCTGGTGCCAGATTTCCCAACACCATGTACTCTGGAGACTGCTGAGCCTGGCAGACACCTCCTAACAGGAAAGGTGTACTGCTGACCTCTAGGTAAGGTGCCCTGAAGTGCCAAACAGGCAATCCTCCTCATACCCACCTTCATGGAGTAACATAGAATAGAATCATAGAATGGTTACAGCACAGAAGGAGGCCATACAGCCCGTCAAGCCCATGCTGGCTCTCTGCAAGAGCCCTGCAAATTTTTTGCCTTCAGGTACTTATCCAATTCCCTTTTGAAAGCCACAATTGAATCTGCCTCCACCACCCTCTCTGGCAGTGAATTCCAGATCACAACCACTCGCTGCGTAAAAAAGATTTTCCTCATGTTGCCTTTGGTTCTTCTGCCAATCACCTTAAATCTGTGTCCTCTGGTTTTCGACCCTTCCGCCAATGGGAACAATTTCTCTCTATCTACTCTGTCTAGACCCCTCACAATTTTGAACACCTCTATCCAAACTCCTCTCAACCTTCTCTGCTCTAAGGAGAACAACCCCAGCTTCTCTAGTCTATCCACGTAACTGAAGTCCCTCATCCCTGGAACCATTCTTGTAAATCTTTTCTGCACCCTCTCCAAGGCCTTCACATCCTTCCTAAAGTGCGGTGCCCACAATTGGACACAATACTCCAGTTGAGGTCGAACCAGTGTTTTATAAAGGTTCATCATAACTTCCTTGCTTTTGTACTCTATGCCTCTATTTATAAAGCCCAGGATCCCGTATGCTTTTTTAACCATGCATCCCCTTTAGAATTGTACCCTTTCATTTATACCTTTAGAATTGTACCCTTTAGTTTACCCCACTTTACCACGATTAAGGAGAGGGTTGGGTGCTGCACTACTTTGTCACTTCCCCACACGATCCACACTGGGTTTCCTTTCATTTCATTTATGCCTGGCTATTCTTTCCCACCCGCCCCCACCTTCCCTGCACTATCTCCACGCTCCCCTCCCCCTTAATTCCCACAGCCTTGGCAAAGGCTGAAGGATATTTAAAATCCATTTTGAAGCTTTGTACAGGCTGAAACAATATTTCCCCATATGCAACCACTCATCTTTAAGTGCGTACATCCCTTTAAATTTGAGCTGTCAGATGGGTTTTGTACAGACCTTGATAGGCAAGTTGCCGGTGCAAGGCCAAAGCTGTGCTGGGAACTTATGCTAATTATTTACATGAACAGGCCCAGCCGGATAGGCCACAGGCACAAATTTTTCTGAGACTGCAAAACCGGGGCTTCACTGTCAAGGCCCACACATGAATAATGGCCACTCTGGCAAGGTATTAATGTGATGAGTGGAGGAGATAAAATTGGTGAGGGGAAAATTCCTGCAGAGTTCCCACTCCTGATCACTGGAAAACACACCATGTGTAGAATGGGTGACAACAGGATATGGCTCCGCTGTAATGTCTCACCCAACCCTCCACCACCCCCCATGCCCCAGGACATGGTTGTCAACAGTCTATGAAATCTAGGCCCATGCATGAATGGCAACTTGAATGAGATATCAGAAGGTCGCCCATGCCCGTGCAACTATACCAGGTTATAGTCCAACAGTTTTATTTGAAATCGCAAACTTTCGGAGCTATCGATTGCCCCTTCCTCAGGTGAAGTAAATTAGATACAGAATCGCCAAAGCATATATAGATAGAGAACAAAGCATGTGTACCTTACAATTGCAGACCACTACAGTGGTCTGCAATTGTAAGGTACACATGCTTTGTTCTCTATCTATATATGCTTTGGCGATTCTGTATCTAATTTACTTCACCTGAGGAAGGGGCAATCGATAGCTCCGAAAGCTTGTGATTTCAAATAAAACTGTTGGACTATAACCTGGTGTTGTGCGACCTCTCAATTTTGTCCACCCCAGTCCAACACCGGCATCTCCGCATCGTGCAACTATACCCAGTGTCTTCAGGAAAGGAAGGGAGACAACTGAAACTAAGAGAAAATGCAGTCCCTTCTAGCAAAGTAACCAAGTTTAACCTATCAGCTCTCCTGTGGGAGTCGGTTTAACGCTCCTTATTTCATCTACCTCATTATAAGACAGTTATGCTCACCCCTAGTCACTCTGGTAATTCCTTTCAGACAGTTTATGTGCGAGTCCTGTTTGAAGTGGTTTGTGGAAATTAAAACTTTGGACAGAATCCTGACAACTGGTTGTGACTGGATAAACTATCAGTCTCACTTTACATCATCAACAGAGAGCACAAGCATGGAGCCAGAACATCTATGGGGAGTACTGCAACAAACGTTACATTTAGAAGAGATCCTTGTACGCCCACAGCTGCACGATGTAGGATTAATACAATTACAGTAAAAAAAAATTAAGTGCTTTGTTTAAGTGGAGTTCCTTTTGTTCGAGCAGTATGTGAAGTGCCACAGACAAAAGAAATAAAATCTGTTTTATCCAATTGGCACAACACCAAGTATAAGCCACAGTTTCCTGAATATCATATTGTTCGTTTTAGTGAAAGCTAGTTTTCAATGATGTGAAGAATTTCTCCCTTCATAAATCAACTGGTTTGAATAAAATGAATAGTGGAACTTGAAAAGTATTTTCTGTAACTATATATCGACCTATGTTTGAGACATTGAGGGGCCAGCTATATTACATATACTGAGCACACAACTGGTGCCTGTATAGAATGGCTGGGAGCACTGGCCGACCCAGATTACACTGCTGGTTTCCATGCCCAAGGGCCAACAGAAGCCGAGGAGTACACGCTGGCGTACATACACAGAGCTCCACTCACCAGCACCTGAATGGTAGTTAAATGTTAATGTTAACATTGTGGTCCAATGCACTCACTACCTGGGAATTTTTTTGTTTTGCTGAAGCTGAAGTGATGGGAGGCTGCCTCCGAGGGATGGCCTCACAACTCTTGGCTTCAGTGTCTTTTGGGTGACCTCACAGCCCAATTACAACTGCACAATAACAGCTTTCCGCCAACTGAAACTGCAGTTTAACTGACCTCTATTTAGCTTCATAATTAGCAGCTAAAACAATGATTTTGTTTCCCATAAAACTGGTAGCAGCCTGAAAGTTGGAAAAAACATACTGCAGGAGCAAATCCTGTAGGTTTAAATCCCTTCCTGTTCTCAATCTAACTCAAGCACTAACTTCAAACTGCAAGCACAATCTGTCGAGATAAAATTGGCACAATTAAATTTCTGTAAATTTCCATATCATTTGTAAATTATAAATTAGATCTAATTCATGATGGTGGGAATTTAGGGCAAGAAAAATGTAAAACTGCTTCTGTATTCCTGAAACCAATAACCAGATTATACTGCATTCGTTGACCTAAATGAACACACAGTGGCTGCCTCTCCTCATTCCTGTTGTTTAAAAGATGTATTTCACTCAGTTAGATTGTCAACCCCAATGCACTTCACGAGCTTTAAAGCTTCATGATATTTACCTTCATCTGAGTGTTATATTATCAGATTTTTCTAACTTAAATCCAGCCATCTCCTGATTAGTGTTCTTTGAACGATACTCTTATTGGTAGAATTTAGTTTCTCACCTTTTTTCTCCCCTCTTCTCCTGAAGGTGCTGATTCTCACTTCAGGCACCAGCTACCCTCCAGTGCCTCACCCATCTAGCCATGCTTCATGCGGGACCCCAGATACTGAACGTTGGCAGGCTAATTCACCACGGAGGGCATCACAGCCAAGTTCGTTCCTGCCCTCACCTAATGGGCACGTATTTCCAACAAGGACCACTGGACAGTGATTAGCAGTAGGATCCCTGGATGCATTGCTGGTCATCTTCCAAAATTCTATAGACTCTGGCACAGTTCCCATGGATTGGAGGGTAGCTAATGTAACCCCACTATTTAAAAAAGGTGGTAGAGAGAAAACGGGGAATTATAGACCGGTAAGCCTGACATCGGTAGTGGGGAAAATACTAGAGTCCATTATAAAAGATGTAATAGCAGAGTACTTGGAAAACAGTGACAGGATCGGACAAAGTCAACATGGATTTACAAAAGGTAAATCGTGCTTGACTAATCTACTGGAATTTTTTGAGGATGTAACTGGTAGAATAGATAAGGGAGAACAAGTGATGTGGTGTATTTGGACTTTCAGAAGGCTTTCGATAAGGTCCTGCATAAGAGATTAGCGTGTAAAGTTAAAGCACATGGGATTGGGGGTAAGGTACTGACTTGGATAGAGAACGGGTTGGCAGACAGGAAGCAAAGAGTTGGAATAAACAGGTCTTTTTCCGAGTGGCAGGCAGTGACTAGTGGGGTACCGCAGGGATCGGTGCTAGGACCCCAGCTATTCACAATATATATTAATGATCTAGACGAGGGAACTAGATGTAATATCTCCAAGTTTGCAGATGACACAAAGCTGGGTGGGCGTGTGTGCTGTGAGGAGGATGCCGAGAAACTCCAGTATGATTTGGACAGGTTGGGTGATTGGGCAGATGCATGGCAGATGCAGTATAATGTGGATAAATGCGAGGTTATCCACTTTGGTGGCAAAAACAGGAAGGCAGATTATTATCTGAACGGCAATAGATTGGGAGAAGGGGAAGTGCAACGAGACCTGGGTGTCCTTGTGCACCAGTCGCTGAAGGTAAGCATGCAGGTGCAGCAGGCGGTTAAGAAGGCAAATGGTATGTTGGCCTTCATAGCGAGAGGATTCGAGTACAGGAGCAAGGATGTCTTGCTGCAGTTGTACAGGGCCTTGGTGAGACCACACCTTGAGTATTGTGTGCAGTTTTGGTCGCCTTATCTGAGGAAGGATGTTCTTGCCATGGAGGGAGTGCAGCAAAGATTCACCAGACTGATACCTGGGATGGCAGGAATGATGTATGAGGAGAGATTGGGTCGATTGGGCTTATATTCGCTAGAGTTTAGAAGAATGAGAGGGGATCTCATTGAAACTTATAAAATTCTAACAGGACTAGACAGACTAGATGCAGGAAGGATGTTCCCGATGGCGGGGGAGTCCAGAACCAGGGGTCACAGTCTAAGGATAAGGGGTAAGCCATTTAGGACAGAGATGAGGAGGAATTTCTTCACCCAGAGACTGGTGAACCTGTGAAATTCTCTACCAAAAGGCAGTTGAGGCCAATTCATTAAATATATTCAAGAAGGAGTTAGATATATTTCTTAAGGCTAAAGGGATTAAGGGATATGGGGAGAAAGCAGGGACAGGGTACTGAATTTGGATGATCAGCCATGATCTCATTAAATGGTGGAGCAGGCTCGATGGGCCGAATGGCCTACTCCTGCTCCTATCTTCTATGTTTCTATGTTTCTATGTTTTACCTCTCTCCAGCCTAAAGGTAGTGAGGCCAATTGTAGACCTATTCTCAGAATTCCCTTCCTCCTCCTCTAATCTTCAGGCTTTTAAAACCCAATTTTGTGGGGAGCAAGAACAGCATGTAGGACAATGTACTTGGAGTTTGGGAGCAAGAGGAGGACATTCAGATGAGCAACGATACATCGAAAAAGAAAAGTTGTAATGGAGAGAGAGGTGAGAGAAGGATCGGTCATCAGAAATTTCAGCTGAGAAAAGATTTAAAACCATTGACAAATTTGAATATTTTCTCTTCTTTGGGGTTCGCTCGACCAAAGTATTGAAGAGTGTCACAACAAACTCAAACAAATTCCTCTCCAGCTATTATTTTCCCCTAATTGCTGATACCTCAATCAATCCAGTTACTGTAGTAGCCAATTAACAGATTACAACAATGAAATTCAACTAACATGGAAAAGAAAACTACTGAGATTAAATAATTAAGTGAATTCAAATGGAGGCAAATTGTGCTCTGTTACAGATTCCGGTACAATCTTAATTGGAGGCAAACGAAAGGGATACCTCACTTTAAGCCCACACAACATGTGGTACCAGGGATCTTATGATGAACTGGCTGCAGATAATTAAATATGTTATATTCTACTCCAAAGGGAAAGATCAAATGCAAAGCAAAGATAGTCAATGTCTTGCTTGAATTAGTTTCACATTGTATCGCATTGGGTGGCACCCACAGTGAGTCACTCTGGTCAGTAAAAGTTCCCAGCCATTGGTTTAGAATAGCCGACTCAATCGACCCCAACTGTATGGTGTGCTACTGAGGCACACACACCCAGTCCGCGCTGAACTTGCTGATCCCACGTAGGGCAGTAGTTGGGGGCTACAATTGGTCTCGGCGCCCCCTGGGTTTAGAGGAGGGAAAGCTCATGCATTCCTGATCCTGTGACTCCAAATGGAAAATGAACGTGTTTGGACATCAGGTGAGTACAGGATGAGGTTTGGCTCTGAGGCCCTCTCCCCCAACAACAGTCTGAAAGCCTGCTGGCAGTCTGGATACGCATGACGAATGGCCCCCTGGGTGAGGTGGTGGATACATCAGGCCTGTGATACCGTACCCATAAGAAGTCAGACCCTTTGGCGGGGGGGGGGGGGGGGGGGGTGGGTGGAGGGGAGGGGAGGAAGGAAACTGGAGGGGAAAAAAGCCGAGTTACACAGTAAGATCAGAAAAATGGAAACTGAAATAATCTTTCCTCTTAAGAAGTTGACTAGAATGGTATGACATTTTCTAAAATGTGCATTCACCAGAAATGTACAATACTCTCGGGCAATTCCTCCCATTGAGCATCTTCACTACACGGGCTATGGTTCAAAATAAAGGCTTACCACCCCATCTCAGGGCAACTAGGGATGGGCAATATAATGCCAGCTTTGCCAGAGATGCATACATCCCAAGAATGAAAGAAAAAAGATCCAGTTAAGGGTAGTATGGTTGAAATTGCTCTCGCCTTACATATTTTAATCTTGTGCTTGTGTGAAGCATTGTGCAGGAGTAGTAAAGAGAATGTCAGCTTGAGTGTTGCAAGACACTTGCAATGGAGCAGAGTTTCACTGAGATATGAGTGTAGGTTGTTCCAGGAACTTAACTTGCCCGAGGTCACCAATGTGGCTTTAACTGAGGTCTTTGATGACATCACATTGATTATTTTCTTCTGGACAATGAAGTTCATCCACAGGAGCATCTGGGGATTATGGCCTAGATATTCCTCTGTTTAGCACATGGGGAATGTTCATTTCCTGGGCACCATGGAGAGGTAATGGGGGTAAAGATGTGATGTAACAGGTATCCGCTCTATTTACATTACCCTGGGATTTCCAGGGCTTCTCCAAACAGGCAACCATGGGTCTGTATCTTCGCCTTGAGCCTGCGCCTCAGCCTCAAACAGGCGCTGGCCAGGACAGCCATAGGATTAAGGCAGGAGGGGGCATTCCCAACCTTCCACCTCACTTTCTTCTCCGTGTAACTGAAGGACTCCAATTTTCAGAGAAGCCTGAAGATGCTGCTGGTGGGCCTTCCGCCTGGGACCCCCGCAAATTGGTGGATCTGAAGGGTCCAAGTAGAAAGGAAAGGGAGGTATCTTCCCAACAGATCTGCAGACCTGAAGGCCTTCTCACTGCTGTGCAGTAGTGTCTGATATTCTAAGGTTAAGGCTGAGGCGCATTGTTAAGACAATTTAAAGAGATTTTTATTGTGTACTTGACCTGTAAGTTTTGATGGGACAACGTAGAAGAAGCTTAACTTTTTATCCATCTGTGCTGTACCTGACCTGGGAGTGCACAGTGATGTCTCTGGATGTCTAAACTGGAAAAAGTGTTCCATTCCCCACCTTGATGAGTACAGAATTTTACCAGTGAAACAAAGTAAACCACTCTTTTTTTCATGGGACAACGTAGTTACAAAATTAAATAACAAGTCTGTCAATTGCATCTATTAGTCTCACTAGGCACACTTAGCATTTAAACAGCAAGTCCAACTAATTAGAATGCACTCTATGAAATGCTTATTTCATAGAGTGCATTCTAATCTGAAAATTCTGGTAAGCTTCTTGGATGAAATTGAAACCAAATGTTAAAAGATTCCTAAGCAAGTGGATTGTTTTCCCCTAATTTTATATCTACAGTTAGCAATTAGCTACTTTTGCTGAAAATTCCAGCATAGATCTGATAGGACAGATCATTACTACAGGACCAAGAGTGCACTGTAATTCCAAACATCAGTAGCAGAATGGCAACACGGTGCAGGGGAAAGGCAACTCACTGTTCTGTGATGGATCTAGTTAGTACACTGAGTGAAATCAGTTCAGACAATGTTGGCCCATTGCTCGTTCCCACTGCTTTCTAATACTCATGTTTTTAACATTCTTGCTTCTACATTTTTTTGTGAATTCTGTGTTTAACAAGTTGAGGGAATGTTAGTGCTGAGGGATGCTGAACTTTCCATCGGCACTCAGTGTCAGCATCTAACACTTTCAGGTATAACTTGATTAAATAGCGATTGAATCTCCCCGTACAGTGCCCCAACAGCCTTAGCCTCCCAAAAGCATCCCACGGTGCCTCAGTGTGACATTTTCCCAATTTGCATTCCCGACATCTTGTATCCTCTCTGACTGAGTTGCCAACTCAGTGCCAAATTAGGGACATGTGCCTCTTAGGAACAGCGTTGAGACTGCCAAACTCATTTCACATAGAACCCTTCAAGTTGAGGGTAAGGAAAGAGGCATACATTAAGTACATAGACAGCAGGGGAGTGCATGATAAGGGAGAATACGAAGAGATTAGGAGAGAAGTCAAAAAGGAAGGCAAAGAGGAACTATGAAATTAAATTATCAAGGAACATAAAACAAAATAGTAAAATATTTTACAGGCACATCAATAAAAAAAGGAAGGTTTAGATGGGAATAGGGCTATTAAGGGATAGACAGGATAATACCACAGGTAACGAGAGACAGATGGCAGAAATATTAAATAATTATTTTGCTTCAGTAGTTACCAGGGAGATAGAACAGATGGACATGACATTGGATGATGAGTTTAGTATTGAGATAAGTGCATTTAAAACAAAAAGAGGGGATATATTAAATAAACTAATCAAACTCAAAGAGGATAAAACCCCTGGTCCGGATGGATTGCATCCGCGCATTTTAAAAGAATCTAGGGAAGAGATAGCAGAGGCATTATTACACATATTTAATAATTCATTAGAAAAAGGTGTAGTGCCAGAGGACTGGCAGATAGCTAACGTAATACCTATATTTAAGAAGGGGGATAGAACATGTCCAGGGAATTATAGACCAGTCAGCTTAACATCGGTGGTAGGAAAAATAATGGAATCCCTACTAAAGGAGAAAATAGAAGAACATCTAGAAATCAAAAACATAGTAATGAATAGTCAGCATGGATTTCAAAATGGAAAGTCTTGCTTGACCAACCTCATTGAATTTTTTGAAGAGGCAACAGAGAGAGTAGACAATGGTAATGCAGTAGATGTAATTTATCTAGATTTTCAAAATGCCTTTGATAAGGTATCCCATAATAGACTGATGAACAAGGTCAGAGAATGCGGAGTCAGGGGACAAGTAGCAGAATGGATAGCTGTCTGGCTTCAAGACAGAAAGCAGAGAGTAGGGGTAAAAGGTAGCTATTTACATTGGCAGAAGGTGGGTAATGGTGTTCCACAAGGATCAGTGCTGGGACCACTGTTGTTCACAATTTAGACTTAGGAATCAAAAACACAATTTCTAAGTTTGCAGATGACACCAAATTGGATGGGATAGTCAATACTGAGGGGAACTGCAACAAATTACAGGAGGACATTAATAAACTTGCAGAATGGGCATATAATTGGCAAATGAAGTTCAACACAGATAAATGTGAGGTATTACATTTTGGTAGGAAGAATAGGGAGGTCACTTATTACTTGGAGAGTGCGATCTAGGCGAGGTAGAGAAACAAAGGGATCTAGGAGTACAAATACACAAATCACTAAAAGTTGCTCCCTGGTGGCCCAGTTGGGCCCCGGTTCGCGATTCGCAAGGCCCCTCCCCTTTAATAAGGGGAGGAAGGCCTGCAGTACCGCGGCACAATGTGCCGGTGCGCGTGGCGCTGCAGCACATAGCGGCGCGATACTGAGCTGGAGTGCCCCAAGAGGGAGGGGGAGCACTTCCAGTCGTGCCCCGCCTCCTGCGCTACCACTCAATTTTGGGCACGGGGGCGCTAACTTTTTCAGGGCGCTAAAAGTAGCGCCCTGGCGAAGTTGGCGCCCCAAAGGGGGCGCGACCCAATTTTTCCCCCTTAGAGTACTGCGTACAGTTCTGGTCGCCGTATTATAAAAAAGATATAGAGGCATTGGAGAGAGTGCATAGAAGATTTACAAGGAGGATACCAGAAATGCGAGGGTATACATATCAGGAAAGGATGAACAGGCTGGGTCTGGACCTAATAGAGGTCTTTAAAATTATGAAAGGTTTTGATAGAATGGATATAGAGAGAATGGGGGCAATTTTGCCATTGGAGGCGGGTTTCGGTTTGGGTGGGTTCCAAACCCGCCTCCACTGAGAGGTGGGAAAAATTTGCGATTTTCCCCTAATTGGCCAGTTGATTCCAGAGGTGTGGGTTCCCCTGGGCCAATTAGTGTTTTGGGACTGAAACTCGCCTCTGCTGACGCCACTTATCCAGCTTCATTTAAGGGCTGCTTGCTGCCTTGGCCCATTCCACTGGTTTTTGGTCGATGCTGCACCACCCCCAAGCTGTTATCTCCTTGAAGAATGGCCAGCTCCAAGGCAAGGGCCTCCCCGAGGTTCTCGGATGAGGCGCTGGGTATGCTGGTTGAGGGGGCGAGAGCTAGCAGGGAGGTGCTCTTCCCCTCATCTGGGAGGAAGAGGCCTCCCAAAGAAACCAAGGCTGTGTGGATCCAGCTGGCAAGGGATATAACCTCCAGATCTGTGGGCAGATTGGCTGATTGTTTCTGTTTATTGATAAAATGCCATCCCTGTGGGAATGTATTACAATTAGGTGATGGCAAACTGTTGGCGTGATGGCATCTGTTATTTCAGCTTAGGCAGCTCCACATTGCGGGCTCCGCGACACTTGCGTGGTTAGGTTGGTGGTCAGAGTGAAAAGAGGCCAGAGAGTCATGTCCATTGTCTATCATGTGTTAAGAAGGAGCCAAGCACATGTGCCATAATGGGCAACCTATGCAAATCTGGCCAGGATGAGTGCATTCCTTGCACGATGTGCTTCATGCGCTGGCGCCTTCTGCCCTGTGCAGCATCAGGTGGGTGAGCAGGAGGTTGGTGCTCCTGCTGCTGTTGCTGCTGAGCTGCCTGGTTCTGCTGCTGCCGTGGCTGCTCCTCATCTGAATCTGAGGTCCATGGTGAAAGGAAATAAAGGGTTCCCATGCAGCTGGCAGATACCTCCGTTGGGGACGCGCTCAGTCCAAGCGGGGAGAGGGTCTTCCAAGGAGGTCCCACAGTTGAGAGATAGAAGCTGCAGCACCTCCGACTTCTGTAGGCCTACTAAAAGTGCTGAAAGACCTTTGGAACAAAAGTTCTGCCACCTGCAACTGCTCCCTGATGAAAGCTCCGTTTTAATGGTGGAGCTGCAGCTGTGAGGAGGCCACCCACTTGTCAACCCGCCAGGATTAGCTGGCGTGGTTTAGGAGGGTCGTGCAACACGCTGAAAATGTGGTAAAATAACGAAGGCCTGTCAAAATAGGATTATAGAGGCCCTTAACTACTATTTAAGGGTCTTAACTACCTCTCCCGACTGATGGAGGCGGGACCGAATCGCACCCATCAAACCCGCCTCCGGCAAAATTGCGGGGAGGCGGGTTGGAGGCAGGTTCCGAACCCACCCTTAGTTTTTGCCATTTTGCCAACTGTCCCGCCTCCAAACCCGCCTCCTCGGGGCTGGGAAAATCGCCCCCAATGTTTCCACTTGTGGGGAAGAGCATAACTAGAGGCCATCAATATAAGAAATCCAATAGGGAATTCAGAAGAAACTTCTTTACCCAAAGAGTGGTGAGAATGTGGAACTTGCTACCACAGGGAGTGGTTGAGGCGAATAGTATAGATGTATTTAAGGGGCGATTAGATAAGCATATGAGGGAGAAGGGAATAGAGGGTTATGCTGATAGAGTTAGATGAGGAAAGACGGGAGGAGGCTCGAGTGGAGCATAAACACTGGCATGGACTGGTTGGGCCGAATGGCTTGTTTCTGTGCCGTATATCCTATGTAATCCTATGTAAAGTTAGCAGACAAAGAAGATATTCACTGTCGCAGCCTTGTGCATTCAAACCCAGGTATCAGAGGTACCTACTGCACCATCCGGTCCCTATGATCCTCCTGTTTCAGTCATTAGGTGATCAATATGTTGTGGTGTGAAGTTTGGTGCATTATTTGCTGGTAATAAACTGTTTGATAAACTTGCAATAATTACACTGCAGTTATGAATCCATCAATGTGGATTTCACTGCGCATCAACTGTATGGAGAGCACTGGCTGTTGATACACTGCAGTCTGGCATGCTAACCTGTCCCCAACCCAAATAAGACCACCTGCATAAATACCTGCACATGGTGTGCACATACACATTCACACATACTGGAAAGATATATAAAAAATAAAGAAAAGATCATAGATGCAGGGATTTAAGATAACAGCTTCTCATGACTTGTGATGCTATCCAAAGCCAATGATGATCAGGCTGATTCCACAATCGGGGGCTCTCAGTGAGGAGAAGTGGTCGCAGAGAGTACCAGTCAGGAAATCGCAGGCGAGCAGCACCTGATTTTTTTATTTATTTAAACTAATCAATGGGAAAAGCCCACGATCTCCCAACCAGTGGTCTCTGTGAGTGCCACTCCTTGCTGGGAAGGCAACAATCAGGGAATCAGCCCTTATATTTAGGAGGATAACATGCTCTGGGTATTTGCTAATCTCTGCATAAATTACCTGAGTCCTTCAACTAGCTCACTCTCAGGTACCTGTTATTCTATATATAAATCCTCACCCTTCAATTAGAACAGCTTCTAACTCACTGCCAGGTATCTGCTGTTCTATATATAAAACACTTGACCTTTGATTAGATTTGTAATTACTCTTTGTACAATTTACCCATACTATCAAATTAATTTGGCACATTTATGATATTTCATTACAATTGTGTATAAGTAAATAACACCATGCATGAGATAGGAACCGTATTTCCTTATTTTGTAAGTTGATTGTCGTTCAGTGTGTTAAATAAATTCTCTACGTGTTTTGTGGTGGATACAATCTAAATCAAAATAACGTTTAATTCCTCTGTTTAATGAGTACCATCTCGGGGAATCAATAACCTATGCACTGAATCCCAGGACGATAAATAAATGTTTGTGTTAATAACAATTTCCCCAAAACATCAAACGGACATCTTTAACCAAATGCAGCACTTGTTTACTCTCTCATTTATGTCTCTAACCATTCTGTGTGATACTCTGGACGTGTTTCATTGCTGCTCCGCTGATGAATTTTAACAATGCTTCTCCTTTGTCATGCACTCGTTAAGTTGCACAAACTCCTATCTAGGGTCTTTTTTTAATAACTGCGTGAAGCTCCTTTGGATCTAATGGATTTTGCCAAAATGCTGTTAACAGTTTGACTAAAATGGCTGTCACTGAAGATGAACAAAGCATCTATTGCCAGAACCCAATATTTACTAGCAAGCACAAATCTGTGAGAAAATTCTATTGAATACAGATGGCAGGAAATTCCTCTGAAATGATAGCAGCCAAACTCAAACCACAAGACATGAAAATAACCCAACATACTAGACATGAAGAACATATCTTAGAGATTTGTTCCTCATGTGATTCACAATCTGTGATTGATTACCGAGAGACAGACTGCTGATATATTGGACTTTTGTAAAACAAATATTCCATCTGAAAATAAAAAAAGTAAAATCATCAAATATTTCCAGCAATAATTGTGTTTTTCTGTTGCTCATTTGGAGAATTGTGCAGGTAATGTTAACCGTGAAGTCCACAAAGTTTCAAATTATATTTTTCCCCGATTTTCTCCCTCCTTTCCTGAAGCAATGGTTCTTGCTGGGATATGGTTCCAAGAGTGCTGACTGCCCTACGTTACATCACCCAAGTGCCCGTTCTTCATCTCTGACCACCGACAATGATTCGATAGTCCAAAAATGTGTGGGTTAGGTTGAATTGGCTATGATAAATTGACCCTTAGTGTTAGGGGGGATTAAGTATGTGGGGTTGTGGGGATAGGATGGGATATGTTAGGGGGAATTAAATGCGTGGGGTTACGGGGGTGGGGTGGGATATGTGTACTGTGGGGATTAAAGCAGGGACAGGGTACTGGATTTTGGATGATCAGCCATGATCGTATTGAATGGCGGAGCAGGCTCGACGGGCCGAATGGCCTACTCCTGCTCCTAGATTCTATGTTTCTATGTTTCTATGATAGGCTATTCCACCATGTACAGCCTCACAGCCGTGCCCAATCCTGTTCTCATCCAACACGCGCTTGTGTGCCTTCTCCCACGTGATCGCCTGCGTACCGATCAAAAGCAGAAAACATAGCTGGTATTTCCCCTTCTTGGCCTGGGAGTGTTGAGACCAACTGTTAGTGTCCCAACCACTGTCCCACATGAGAACAGAAATCTATTTTTTAATTTTATTTCTGTAGTGTTGAGCTTAGGTTTTACTCTCAAATGACCAGGATTGTATTATCCATCCTATGTGTGAGTTTTCCTTTAAAACGCAGTGCATCGTTTAATATTTGAAAGTGAGCTCATTCTCAATGTTGTTGTTCTGTGAGTCACACTCAGTGTGTGTTGTGCAGTCTGATGAACATGACAGACTAGTCTGTGCTTCAGTGTCTACTTTTCAGATCACATTCAGCCCTTTACACACTCTGCATGCAGATCCAGAAATTAGCATATTCTGGATGCGAGGGGGAGGGGGGGAAATGCCCATCTTTGGGACTAAATAAAATGGTTGAAGCCCTAGACTAGAGAATTCCAGTAGCTGAATAAAACTTTCCTAAAGAGGGTTGGGATAAGGGTCACAGTTTCTTAAATCTACATTTAATGGTTTGGGATAATGCCACAATCTGTTGCTTTTTAAACCAACTCTTCTCTTGTGATCCTAAATCGGCTTTTTCAAACTGCACGGTTGACAAACCAAGTAAGTTTATTTGGTTTAGGGTCCGCTTGGTAATAAGAACACAAAAACCTCCAGCTAAAATATAATTTATTTTAAGTATAACTATGTTATTTTTGTTCCACTCACATGAGTGGCTCAGGTTACGTTTAGATTTGTGCAAGGCAGTCTGTCAGTTAAAGCTGAAATCATTACTGTTATGTTTCTTTCCCAAATTTCTCCCAGGTGTCAACCCATGCTCTCAGGTACAGTGTCCTTGGTGCTGCCGACCCAATGGGATCTCTCACGTCAGCATTCTTCATGGGCGATTCCAGAGAAAGAATGTTAGCAGGTTATTCAACTTTGAAGGTGCATCGGAGTATAATCCTGTCACTGGATAGCAATCAGGAGTGGGAACCTTGGCTGAATTTCTCATTACCAGAGATGCTGGGGCTAAGTGCAATGCCCCACTGTCACCACATAGAACAGGTGTCAAACCTGTGGTCCTGTTGGTCTGTATGGCTTAGAATTACAGTAGGCAATGCCTTTATGCACACAGCCATTGGAGGAGCAATCCTGTTATCTACTTTAGTAAGGAAGAAAGAACTTGCATTTATATAGCACCTTTTTAAGGTAATTGGCAAAAGAACCAGAGGGGAGATGAGGGGAATTTTTTTACACAGCAAGTTATGATCTGGAATACACTGCCTAAAAGGGTGGTAAAAGCATATTCACTACTAACTTTCAAAGGGAATTGGTTAAATACTTGAATGGAAAAAATTTACAGGACAATGGGGAAAGAGCAGGAGAGTTGGACTAATTGGATAGCTCTTTTAAAGCTGGGACCAGGGTCCTAGTGGAAAGGATAAATAGAGCGGTCACGAGGACGTTAAACTAGTAAATTGTGGGGACGGGCTCAGGTGGCACAGGTAGTAATTTAATTCTAAAACAAACAAAAGTTTAAGAGAGCAGAGTAATTGCCCCCTTCCGTGCTGTATCATTCTATGATTCTTTCACGACCTCAGGATGTCCCAAAGTACTTTACAGTCAATGAAGTACTTTTTAAAGTGTAGTCACTGTTGTAATGTAGGAAACACGCCCCCAATTTGCGCACAGCAACGTCCCACAAACAGCAGAGTGATAATGACCAGATGATCTGTTTTTAGTGATGTTGGTTGAGGGATAAATATTGGCCAGGACATCAGAGGGAGGGGTGGGGGGGGGGGGGGAACTCTCCTGCTTTTCTTCAAAATAGTGCCTTGGGAACATTTATGTCCACCAGAGAGGGCAGGCGTCAGATAATCGCGATCCTATGACATATGCAAATAGGGGCTAACGCCAGTTTCAGGACCCCTTCCCGAAATTGGGCTGCCCTGAATGCAGCTGGCGCATTCAGGATAACCAAGTCGGCATGAGGCCTGACCAGCGGTCCTTAATGGGACTGCTGGAGGCCACCATCACAAGGGTAACTTTAAAAAAAATACTTCCCTGAATGTGGAGCCATGAGGAGCAAGAGTGCACTTCATTTCATGGGACCCTGGCACCATTACTGAGACAGGAAGGAACTGTACCGTTGGGACGGGCTCCACCCAAACCGGGCTGGGACCAGGGTCCTAGCGGAAAGGATAAATAGGGCGGACTTTAAACTAGTACATGGTGGGGGAGGGCTCAGGTGGAAAAGGTAGTATAAATAATAAGTTTAAGAGAGTAGAGGAATAGTCAGAAATTGTGCATTAGGCAGTACAGGTAAAGGGAAAACTAAAAGATGTAAAGTAATTAAATCAGGAGAGAGAAATAAGAAATGTGTGAGAAATTTTAGCGCCCCGATAAAGTTAGCGCCCCAGCGGTCGATTTTCCCAGGTAGCGCCCCGAGAGGGAGGAGGGGCGCTACTGGAAGCACCCCGCGTCCCTCTTGGGGCGCTGTGAGGCAATATCGCGGAGGCGCTGAGGCACGTTGTGCCGCGGTGCTGCAGGCCTTCCTCCCCTTATTAAAGGGGAGGGGCCTGGCGAAGCGCATCCCGGCGCCCAGCTGGGCCACCAGGGATCGGGAGTGCCGGCAAACGAGCCCGGCATTCAAGAGGAGTGCCGGGCTCACGGAGAGCAGCCGGCACCCCGCGGGGAGGCTGCACGGGGGCCGGGGACGGCAACGGGGGCAGGTGCAGGCAGGCGGCCAGCAAGAAAAATGGCCGCCCGCCACCTCCCCTTTAACTAGCGCCGCCCCAGCCAAAGGTAAACCCCCTGACCCCGGCGGACGTAGTGTCCAGCGGTAAGTCGGGGGGGGCGCCACCCAATATTGCAGCCAGGGCGCGAGCGGGGCGCTGCGCACCGTGATGATGTCATCGTCGGCGGCGCAGCACTAACGGTTAGCGCCGCCGCTAACCTCCCACTGAATTTCGCGGGAGGCGTTAGCGGTGCCGCGCCCAGGTGCTAGTTGATTTGCGCTCCATTAGCGCCCTCTTAGGGAGGCGCAAATCAACTGAATTTAGCCCCCAGAGACTTTCCACAGTAAACTGGACAAATCTGTTAATAGGTAAAATGATAGAAGATCAGTGGAATGTGTTCAAAAAAGATTTTAACATGATACAGCTCCAGTTTATATCCCTAAGGGGCAAGAGCTCTACTTGCCAAAAAAACAGCCATGGACGGCAAAAGAGGTGAAAGACAACATAAAACTAAAAGAAAAAGCAAACAAAAATACAAAAAGTAACTCAGATCCTGGTGACTGGGAGAGATACAAAGATCAACAAAAGGTGACAAAACAGATAACGACAAAAAGGGAGTATGAAAAGAAACTTGCAAGGGATATCAAAATCAACACAAATTTTTTTTACAATTACCTTAGGAAAAAGAGGGTGGTCAGGAGCAATGTTGGCCCCTTGAAAACTGAAAGCGGTGATATTGTCAATGATAATAAGGAAATGGCGGACATGTTGAATAATTACTTTGTGTCAGTATTTACAGTAGAGGAAGAGGATAGCAGGCCGCAAATCCCAAGGAAACTAATATTGAATCAGGGACAGGGACTCACCAAAATAACAGTAATGAAGAAAATAACAGCACTAAAGAGTGACAAACCCCCAGGACCAGATGGTTTCCATCCCAGGATTTTAAAGGAAGTAGGTGAGCACATTGCAGATGCCTTAACTATAATCTTCCAAAGTTCTCTCGATTCAGGAACCGTTCCTTTAGATTGGAAAATTGCACATCACTCTGCTATTTAAGAAAGGTGAGAGAGGGAAACCAGGGAATTATAGACCAGTTAGCCTAACATCTGTTGTCGGGAAATTACTAGTCTATAATTAAGGATAGAGTGACTGAAAATTTTCAGCTAATCAGAGAGAGCTAGCATGGATTTGTAAAAGGTAGGTCATGCCTGACGAACCTGATTGAATTTTTTGAAGAGGTGACTAAAGTAGTGTACAGGGAATGTCTATGGATGTTATTTATATGGACTTCCAGAAGGCATTCGATAAAGTCTCTCATAAGAGACTATTAGCTAAAGTTGAAGCTCGAGATTTGAAGGCAAATTATTGACCTGGTTAGGAAATTGGCTGAGTGGCAGGCGACAGAGAGTAGGGATAATGGGCAGGCACTCTAATTGACAGGATGTGACTAGTGGTGTCCCACAGGAATATGTTTTGGGGCCTCAATTATTCACCATATTTATTAATGACTTAGATGAAGGGATGGAGAGCCACATATCCAAGTTTGCCAATGACACAAAGATAGGCGGCTCTGTAAGCAGTTTAGATGGAAGCATAAAATTACAAAGATATTAATAGATTAAGTGAATGGCCAAAACTGTGGCAAATGGATTTCAATGTAGGCAAGTATGAGGTCATCCACTTTGGACCTAAAAAGGATAGATCAGAGTACTTTCTAAATGGTGAAAAGCTAGAAATAGTGGAGGTCCAAAGAGACTTAGGAGTCAATGCACGTAGATCATAATCAAAAAGGCTAATGGAATGCTGACCTTTGTATCTGGAGGACTAGAATACAAGGGGTTAGAAGTTATGCTACAGATATACAAAGCCCTGGTTAGACCACACCTGGAGTACTGTGTTCAGTTCTGGGCACCACACCTTAGGAAGGATATATTGGTCTTGGATTACACAAACTGGAATTTAGAAGGTTAAGGGGTGATTTGTTTGAAGTTTTCAAGATATTAAGGGGAACTGATAGGGTAGATAGAGAGAAACTATTTCCGCTGGTTGGGGAATCTAGGAATGGGGGACATCGCCTAGAAATTAGAGCCACATCTTGCAGGAGTGAAGTTAGGAAATACTTCTACATGCAAAGGGTGGTAGAAGTTTAGAACTCTCTTCTTTAAACAGCAATTGATGCTAGATCAATGGTTAATTTTAAATCTGACATTGATAGATTTTTGCTAACCAAAGGTCTTAAGGGATCTGGGCAAAGGTGGGTATATGGAGTTAGGTTGCAGATCAGCCATGATCTCTCTGAATGGGAGCTTAATAGGCTCAAGGGGCTAAATAGCCTACTCCTGTTCCTATGTACCTCTTGTCTCCACAGCAGTCCCGAACACCTTTGCCGGCTCCCCACTTGACCCCCTCCCGATCACCTCCCCTCTCTCGATCGCCTCCACCCTGATCGCCTGCCCCCCTCCCAGGACCTACCTGAGGGCTGCTGCTGTTGAGCTGCCTGGGGACACCCAGCAGGCCTCCACAGCTGACTCATCTAATTTAAATGAGGCCCCAGGCCCACTATCAGGTGTGCCTTGGGCCTACCCATGACAACAGACTATCCAATATCACCCCCTAAATTTCTTCAAACGTTTGTTTTGCAATTATCAGATTTCAACTTTAAGAGTTTAGAATTAATCCAATATTCTGAACATTCGTTCTACCAAATTAGCCATGTTGCTGATTACATTCACTGCAAAGATTAAGAAAACAGGTTTTGGTGTAGTCCTGGTTCAATTATGAAACAACACATATATCTGTTTTTAATATATAGTAAGATGATGTAATAAAGTATGTGGAGAGCAGCCCCCCTGATGGCCCATTGATTACTAATCCATAGAAAAAAGGGCCCACATTCGATCCTGCTCTGCACTGATTAAATACTCGTATGAAAAAGGAGAAGGTCCTGCTTGACCATCACTGACTTTAAGGAAATGACCTCCTAAGTGGACTATGAAAAGTGTTATCACGTGGTGTCCCTTCAGAATGAGTTAGATAAAATATGCAAATATGAGGAACAGTGGCAGATGAAACTTAATCTGGACAACTGTAAAGTACTGCACATATGAAGAAAAAATGGGGTCATATGCACTGCATGAATGGTATTGAAATATCCAAGGTGGAAGTTGAAAGAGAACTAGCTTCCTAGTAGATGCGATATGCACCATGTCCAATCACTGCAGAGCAACAATCAACAAAGTAAATAGAATGCTGACCTATATAGCAAAACAGTTGAGTGCAAGTTAGAGGAAGTCATACTGCAACTGTATATACAGGAGTTTTGATACACACAGAGTGAAAATACACACAAAGGATGACTATACCTACTCAGAGTGATCATACACACTACTGGTGACCATACAAACAAAAGTTGATCTTATATACAGAGAGTGATGATATATAGAAAGAGTGATTACAGATACAAATAGCAATCATATACACAGAGTAATCATGCATACAAAGGGGTGAATTTTGAGGACTCCTGCCCAGAAAAAACGGGGTAATAACACCCCCGAAAACAGTGGGCAATGACCTACCGCCCCATTCCCGCCGACACTGTTGTCGCAGCAATGCTTCCCCGGATCTACTGCTGGGCAGCCGTTGCCACCCCCTGAGGCAGCCGTTGGGCCCATTTAAAATGCTAATCAGGGTCCACTGACCTACATAAGACAATTACCATTCTTGGCCTGAGCTGGGCAGATTATGCACACGCCAACCAGCATCAGGTCCGGCCATAGAGAATCTGTAAGGTGAGTTCCCCTTCATTTTTGTGGGGCCAGGAGGAGCAGAAGTGCTCCAAACAGAGCCTGGTCTACTGCCATTCCGGCACCCCACCCTGCCGGTCGAGCCACCTGATACCGCAGTAGCCTAGAGCTGGTGGGCTGCACTGGGACGTTCGGTTTCCGACCGATGCAAATGAAGCGCGGTCCGCAAAATGGACTGGCCTCCCGGTGGCACTATCGGGCAGCCGGCAGTATACCGCTCTGAGGAAAATCCACACCAAAGAGTGATTGTAGACATTAAGAGCAACCGTAGACACGAGAGATCATAGACACAAAGAGTGACCGTAGACACAAGAGATCATAGACACAAAGAGTGACCGTAGACACAAGAGATTATATACACAAAGAGTGACCGTAGACACAAGAGATCATATACACAAAGAGTGACCGTAGACACAAGAGATCATATACACAAAGAGTGACCGTAGACACAAGAGATCATATACACAAAGTGTGATCATATGCACAGAGGGAACTTACACAAAGCGTAGATGTGCTACAATTAGCCTTAGTGTCCAAACTAAGGAGGGATAAAATCCGCTAGGGTTCTCGCTCCTGTTCACTTTTCAGTGACCTCTGCTGGTAAGTGTGGATACCTGAACTTATGAATATGCAGTGGGCTTGGCTGTGAGGCCTTCTCCTGTTGAATAGACTGTGACACTTACACATGAAGAATGGCGACCTGGACGAGGTATTGGAGAGCTGCTGTGGAATCATACCTCAGCATGAATCAGCTGACTGGGAGCAGACAAAACTGATTACAAAAAGAAAGTACAGCTACATGGATTTGTGTTTTTGAAAAATGACAAGCTGATGAAATTAAGAACACAGAAAATACAACTTTATTTTTGAAACAAAAATTGTTTCTGAATTCTTATTAATGAATGGTTTGAACCGTGCTAAAGTTCAGCAAGTGATACCCTTTCCCTCTCAGTAGCTGGATTGAAATAGCCAAGTCACTTAGATCACAGACCGAGAACACACACGATGTGACAGTTTAACAGCTTGTTGATATTGAAATGAATCCACAACAGAGAACCAGCAAAGGCTTCCATTATGGATAATATTTATTGAGCCTTCCTAGAATGAGGAACGCATAGGTTATGAGAAATGGAAACCAATCTGAAATCTAGGACTAGATGGGTCAGTGGGTTAGAACACTTAGAGCACAGGAAAAGTAAAAAAAGTGGATCAACTCAAAAGGAGAGTCTGCCATATCTGATGGAGTAGGAAGTAGGATGAGGGTAAAATAAGGTTAGCCAAACTGGGACAGAACTGGGGTTTAAACTGTCTGAAAATTACAACCATGGAGACATTTGGTTCTTAAGAGAAAGAGACAAGCTGAAAAAGTATCTCAATTCTAATGAAATGCCCTGATGTATCAAATGGACTTTTCTGTTTTTGAAATTACTTTAATCTCTGGCCCATTTGTTCAAACACATCCCAGATTAATGGAGCTCAGTGGGGGTAATTTTGACTTTGGGTGATAGTGTAAAATGGGTTAATGAAGTTAATGGAAATGAAAACCGGCAGAGATGTATAACGGGCAGCTGAATCGATATTGCAGTTTTACACTGTCACCCAAAGTCAAAATTGCCCCCAGAGTGTGTGCTCTCTAAGTTTGTATGGGTCCGAGGTGAGATGATCCGGAGGCAGCTTCAACTTAGCTTCCAGTGGTTATAAGTCCAAAGTGTAAAACTACTGACATTCAGCACAAATTCAGCAGTCTCACTCACATCTTATAACATTGCCCAAAATTCGAAGCTAAATTGCAAACCTCACTCAAAGAGCTCACAAGGATGGATGGTGTGGGAAATGGAGAAATCACACTGGTGCAGCTGGGAGCACTCTTCCGCAATTGAGACTGAAGTAAATGTATAATGTATACGATAAAAGATAATTTAGAAGAAGCTCTAAGCTGCACTTAAATTATGCTCTAGTGAGTGCTTGATGTGGACACATCAAAGCAATTTCAAACAGTGACATTAAGACAGATTATTAGACTATAATTTGATATAATCACTTTTTGGAAAAGATTTGCATCAAATACTAATTAAAACTGGAAATTATTTAAAAATGTGGTATATTTTATAGCATTCCCAATGTTCAACATGCATTTGCCCACAAGTTGCTGCTGTTATTATGTAATGTACAGAGAGTGTGAAGTGATGTAAATAACATCCACATAAAATATAGCACTCAGCTCCACTTCACATAACTCCATTTGTGCTGTAACCATTTGTATTAACTCATCAGTTTACACTGAGGTAATTTAAGCACTTGTCACTCAGGCTTAAACTCTACATGGCGAAGGAAGACTCACCGAATGGAACTTGTTTTCAAGAGAAGAGCTTGCACTTATATAGTGCCTGTCACATCCTCAAGTCCCAAAGTGCTTCACAGCCAATGAATTACTTTCCAAGTGTAATCACTGCTGTTATGTAAGCAAATGAAAGAAAAGAGGATTCAGAGGGGACTTGATCCAGGTTTTTTTAAATGTTGACGTATATGAAATGTACATGTATACATATAAGCGGGCTAGGAACATAAGAGAAACATGTGATGGCAAAAGGTCATTTAGCTCTTCAAGCCCATTCCTTCCACAAACTGTATACAATTTACTCTCTCGTGGAATGAGCCCCACCCATTTAATCTCCTGAATGAAAGTTTTGCACAACTACTCCCTGATCCCAAAAGGTCCTAAATACCAAGCTAGTTTTCCATATAGCCAACTAAGGTGTTACTAATCTACGAGCCTTATCTTTTCGAAACATTTCACATGTGGAACAGCAGTGCTAGATTGGTATCGTGGATTAAGGCTTGATTATTTACAGGGGTCAGTCATAAACTTCACAGGGTTTTGTTTTCTTTGTGGTTCTGTATCTCCTTCAGGTGATTAAGCTAATTGGGGATAGACCCTGACAAGGCAAATTGTACATGGTCTGTTGAAGGGAATGGGCTGCAAGGCCTATCTCATGTCTGCAACCTTTGACTGCCTTTTCAAACACACAGAGTCTCATCAGCCTTCACATTCATAAGGATATATCACACCTGTACACTGTAAGGAACACGAACTTGGGCAAACGTCTGGGAAAAACACCCAAAGGTTTGACACAAGCGTGACCACAACTCTTCAAGGGTCTGTGTGTTTTTAGAAAAAATCCGTAACCCATGTGTCATATTACAGATGTTGGGTTTTGTTCGTTGCTGTGGCTCCCCGTTACAAATTCTGAAAGGTTACAACAGCATTGCACTGTTCTACTGCGACCAAACAGAAATTCAGACACACATAAATGTTCAGTTTATTTAGAAATAGTGTTGATGTAAGCGTCCTACATGTGTTCCTTTATCTGGATTTCATGTTTGCTTGTGGTGCTTATTGCCTTCTGATGTGTGTACATGTGGACCCCGCATGTGTTATTCCAAGAGGCCAGAATTTGGAAGAGGCCTGGAAATGCCCACGACAAAGAATTAATCTTTAAATATTCATGAACATAAGTAGATGTTGTATAGGTTCATATTTCATGTGGGTGTTAAACCTCACTACCGGAATAATTGGCAATCTTCCATTTGTGGTGCAGATAAGAACATATGCATGGAAGAAGAAGAAAAGGCCATTCAACCAACTGAGCCTGCTGCCTTCACAAACTAGGTACAATTTGCACTGTCATGAACTCTCCTCAACTCACTTCATCACCTAAGAGAGGTGACCAACCACAGGGAAAGCTTCCAAGAACAGAATGCTCTCTAATTAAACGGTTCAGTTTCAAATTTATTCATTGGTTTTAAGGCAATGTACTTCTGAAGAGACACAAAAGGAGGTTATTACTGATGGAAATCGCCACTCAATAGATGTAGCAGCATGCTTTGTAACTGAGGGGTACAACAGAAGGGTGGTGCTTGGGCCAGCAGCCAATAAGAGAACCCAGGAAATTCAAGGAGAATACCGTAGTTTGAAGTAACTTGGATGAGCATTTTTTGTAAAGTTATATAACAGGATTTATCATTTCAAAGACATTGAGCTTTTAAGTTGTTCTGGGGAAAGTCAGCATCCAAATGGTTACTGAACCTCCCAAAGACTGAAAAATTATTTCCACACAGGCACGTAGCAGATGGGAGCTATTCACCAGCAGAAATCATACGTTTCATCAGTAAATAAACATGGCTCAATATCTAATACATCACAGGAAAACTCTGAAAGGAGCTGGATGAACAACAGGCTAAGGGCAGGATTAAAGATTATAAGGGTAAACTTAGGCTGAGATTATCAAATGCTCCATTGAGCAGGAAGCTTCCTGTCCTTTTGGGACCATGGAAATGTCATCTTAGGAAGGCCAGTCAGGGCTGAATAATGTTAGATTGATATCTTGGAGTTTTTGCTCAAATGGCTTCACAGGATTCTCTCATCTTGATTGTGCTTCCGTGTTTGGGTACTTCTCTCAGGAGATTAAATAATTTATGGAGAGTCCATATCAGTGCAAACTTGATAGGCTGAATGTTCTTTTTCTCATCCTATGATTTCTTATGTAGTATTTCAAATGAATCCTCTGTTGTACAGAGATAGAAACATAGAGGCTAGAAGTTTGGCAGGATTAGCTCTCCCATTGGCTCTATCGTTAAATGCTTTTCTGACTGTGATACTGAGCCATAAAGATCTGGAAAGTTTCTGGTTCAATTGCTGGTCTGTGTCAGCTCGGGGGGAGGGAGGGTTATTGGTTTGTGTGTTCCAATTGGCTTAGTTGGGCTTGGGCTAAAGAGAGAGGAAAAGATCTCCCAGGGTTCCCGCTTGTGATCACTATCCAGCAACCTCTGCTGGAAAGAATACATGCGTGGACAGGATTGGTCTCTGTGATAACAACAGAAAACGCTGGAAAATCTCAGCAGGCCAGGCAGCATCCGTGGAGAGAGAAACAGAGTTAACGTTTCAGGTCGAAGACCTTTCATCAGAACTGGAAAAAAGCAGGAAATGGAATAGATTTTAAAGCAGGTTTAGCGGCTGGGAAATGGGGGAGGGGATGAAAGAACAAAAGGGAAGGTCAGTGATAGGATAGAAAGCAGGAGAGATTAAGAGACATTGAGAGACATTAAGAGATATTCAAGGCAAGAGGAGGTGGTGATGTGACAGGTTAAGGAACAAAGGATGGCTCTAGATGAAGTCTCTGGTCTCTGTGATGATACCCTCACATTCCACTAACATATCAAGAATAGCCCTGTGATTAAGGTTCTGGGGATTGCTAGGTGCTCATAGAATCTAACACTTGAAAGAGTCAATGCCTTCAGGACAAGCTGGGAAGAAACAGTGTGTGTGGGGGGTGGGTGTTGGGGGAAAGATGCTGAATGAGTGTCACATTTACCCTGAAAGAGCAGGAGCTGCAGTGCAATGAGAGGCTGAGATCTCACCATAGGCCAGCCTATGCCTAATTTAAATTCGAGTTAAAATGGCAGCCTGTACCAAAAAGCATAAGCAATGCGCATGTTCAAAGGGTTTGTGCTTCATTTCCACTGCAAACAACACCGGCATAACCAAAAATTTCCCCCTCAGTTTATCACCTTTCAAACTTATCAGCTTCAGGGCTAATTAGGCAGTGAACACAGTAAGATGGTTTCCACACAGGACTGCAACCATATGCTGCCTTTCCATGTGAATTCATTAATTCAAAGAAAGAACCAAAAAGATATTTATTATACAGTTTCAGGGCCTTATAAATGATCCAGATTACAGTTCTCAATACTTTCGCAATTCACAACTCCTTCAAATGTTTACCAAACGGCTCAGTCTCCCTCACTTTAGCAATTACTAAATTCATTAACCTTTTGAAGGATTTTTTATTTGACATTTTTACTGTAGTAGTGTAATAAAGAACAGCTTCTTTTAGCTTATTCAAAAAAACATCAGATTGGTCCCTGATGGCCCAGTTGATAAATTCACTGCTCGCGTGGTATTGAACTGTACAGAACAGCAAGGTCCAAGGTTAGCTGATCTAACTAACACCATTGTGGGAGTACCATCACCACAACAAGAAGTTTTAGCCAAGAGTCCCCCTTCCCCATTGAATAGCATGTTAACACTCAGTAACTAGGTTCACACATGAAGAACGGTCACTTGGATGAGGTGCCATATAGCTACCGACATTTATGAAAACGCACCCCACCGAGAGTCAACACCTTTGGGAGAGGAGCGGAGTGAACTAGGGGAAAAAATAACAAGCATCATTGTTAATTAAGTATGATCAAGTTTGTTGTTTCATAACATTCTTTAAATGCACTGTATTCATATGCTTTGTTCCTACGGAACTGCTCTGGTCTCAATTTCTATGTCTCAGTTCAATGGAACTGGTCTTATTTAAAATTCTCTGTGAGGAACATGCACTGCCGGTCTCCAGTATATCATACGCTGAAACTCCAGCAAAAGGACAGCTGTTTCTCCATATCACTTTGTCGTTACAGTACAAATGCTTAGTCAGGGAGGGGAAGGAAGGAAAAGAGCTTGGTTGCTGTAAAACCCAACAGGATCAATTTTGATCATACAACTGTCGAATGAATGCTGCTTAAAATGTTGAACTAGTAGTTGTCTTGATGCCTTAGTGAATAAATGCACCATGTGGTGAGCTATTAAGCAACACAGACCAGGAAGATACAAAGTCCAATTCGTGACCTGTGCTGAGGTAGATCCCTAAATGCTGGAATCTTCCTTGCTGCTATGCTCTGAATCCTCTTCAATGCATTAATGTCTTTTTTATGGTAGGGTGTCCTAAGCTGAAGACAATGGCATAGAAATTTGTTGGCACCATGCCCGTTTTTCATGCACAAAACAGGAGGCCTCAATGTCCAATATGGCGGGCGGCACGTGTGCGCTCATTCCGCGACAGAAGTGCACCGCTCGCCATATTGGATCAGGTTGCTGCATAGGCATCCAGGGCTCATGCCAGAATTACGTAAAACAATGATTAAAATATTTAAATCATAGAATAATAGAATGATACAGTACAGAAGGAGGCTATTCGGCCCATTGTGGCCTGTGCCGACACTTTGAAAGAGCTATCCAATTAGTCCCACTCTCCTGTTCTTTCCCCATAGCCCTGCAAATGTTTCCATTTCAAGTATTTACCCAATTCCCTTTTGAAAGTTATTATTGAATCTGCTTTCATCACTCTTTTAGGCAGTACATTCTAGATCATAACAACGGCTGCGTTAAAAATGTTTCCTCATGTTGCCTCTGGTTATTTTGCAGATTACCTTAAATCTCTGTCCTCTGGTTACCGACCCTTCTGTCACTGGAAATAGTTTCCCCTTATATACTGTTCATGATTTTGAATACCTTTATCAAATCTCCTCTAAACCTTTTCTGCTCTAAGGAGAACAACCCCAGTTTCTCTCCACGTAACTGAAGTCTTTCATAGGAACAGAATAGGCCATTTACCCCCTTGAGCCTGTTACGCCATTCAATGAGATCATGGCTGATCTGTGACCTAACTCCACATACCCGCCTTTGGCCCATATCCCTTAATATCTATGGTTAACAAAAATCTATCAATCTCGGATTTAAAATTAATAATTGACCTAGCATCAACTGCCATTTGTGGAAGAGAGTTCCAAACTTCTACCACCCTTTGCGTATAGAAGTGTTTCATAATTTCACTCCTGAAAGACCTGGCTCTAATTTTCAGACCATGCCCCTTAGCCCTAGACTCCTCAACCAGCGGAAATAGTTTCTCTCTATCTACCCTATCAGTTCCCCTTAATATCTTGAAAACTTTGATCAAATCACCCCTTAATCTTCTAAATTCCAGGGAATACAACCCTAGTTAGTGTAATTATGTTTTATTAATGAAATGTTTGTGTTACAATATTATGTGTAATCACTCCTCGTAATTTAACCCTTGGAGTCCAGGTATCATTATGGTAAATCTAGGCTGCACTCCCTCCAATGCTCACAGTACTCCAGATGTGGTCTAACCAGGGCTTCGAATAGCTGTAGCAGAACTTCTACCTGCTTGTGTTCTAGCCCTCTAGATATAAAGGCCAGCATTCAATTAGCCTTTTTGATTATTTTCTGCGCCTGTCCATGACATTTTAATGATCTATGTACATGGACCCCTAGGTCTCTTTGGACCTCCACTATTTCTAGCTTTTCACCATTTAGAAAGTATTCTGATCTATCCTCTTTAGGCCAAAGTGGATGACCTCACATTTTTCTACATTGAAATCCATTTGCCACTGTTTTGCTCATTCACTTAATCTATTAATATCTCTTTGGAATTTTATGCTTCATCCCTGGTACCATTCTAGTAAATCCCCTCTCTACGCTCTCTAAGGCCTTGACATCCATCCTAAAGTGTGGTGCCAGAATTGGCCACAATACTCCAGCTGGGACCTAACCAGTGTTTTATAAAAGTTTAGCATAACTTCTTTGGTTTTGTACTCTATGGGCTGGATTTTGAATGACCCATGGAGTCGGGTTTGGAGGCGTGTGGGGGGTTAAATTTGCGGGGGCGGGGGTCCCGACCCCATCCCGACTCCATCCCGCCTCCACGCAATTTTGACAAAATCAGTCGCGGGGTTCCCGACTCCGTCCCGCCTCCAAGAGGCGGGAGAGGCCATTAAAGCCCTTAACAAGCCCTAAATTGGCTCTGTAATGCCATTTTGAAACGTTTTAGCTAGTTTAACCCTTTTCCGACGTGAAGTACGCCTGGTGTGAAACACTCCAGTGAAACCTGGCGGGAGCACAAGTGGATAGCTGACTATCAGCTGCAGGTCCACTATTACAACAGAGATGTGATGAAGGTAGTCTGATGCTGCTGCATTGAATGTCTTTAGAGACTGCATGGCCTTTGATGTGAGAGGAATTGGATGCAAAAAAATTCTCATTCTCTCTCTCTCTCTCTCATATCAAAAGCCAGGCAGGTCCTCTCTCACCAATAGCCAGACAGTCTCTGAGACCAGGCAGTCAGCAATGATGACATCATCAGAGGCGACTTTCAGACTGAAACCACTAATTAGTTCATGGGTTCCCACATGCTGGAACTCAATTGCCCAATTAAGTGAAAATTGCATCATTCATCCACATTAATCTGGAGTCGGGGGGGGGAACACGAAATGCGGATGACACGACCCTAACCCGACCCCAAGACAAAATCCAGCCCATATGCCTCTGTTTATAATGCCAAGGATCGTGTATGCCTTTTTCACAGCCTTCTCAACTTGCCTTGCCACCTTCAAATACTTCATCAAAGAACTCAATCAAGTTAGTCAAACACGATTTGCCTTTAACAAATCCATGCTGGCTTTCATTTATTAACCCATATTTTTGCAAGTGCCAATTAATTTTGTCATGGATTAATATCTCTAAAAGTTTCCCCAGCACCGACGTTAGGCTGACTGCTCTGTAATTGTTGGGTTTATCCCTCTCTCCTTTTTTGAACAGGGGTGTAACATTTGCAATCCTCCAATCCTCTGGCACTACTCCCATATCTAAGGAGGACTGGAAGATTGTGGCCAGGGCCTCCTCAATTTCCACCCTTACTTCCCTCAACAACTTAGGACACATCCCATCCAGACCGGGTGACTTTTCTACTTTGAGCGCTGCCAACATTTTAACTACCTCCTCCTTATCTATTTTTTATCCTATCGAATTTCTCTACTATCTCCTCCTTTACTATGACATGGCAGCATCCTCTTCTTTAGTGAAGCCAGATGCAAAGTATTCACTTAATACTTCATCCATGCCCTCTTCACAAGAAGATCTCCTTTTTGGTCCCTAATCGGCCCCACCCTTCCTTTGACTATCTTTTTACTATTTATATGTTTATGTAAGACTTCTGAGTTCCCTTTTATGTTACTCGCTAATCTATTCTCATACATTCTCTTTGTCCCTCTTATTTCCTTTTTCAGTTCTCCCCTGTACATTCTGTATTCAGCTTGGTTCTCTATTGAATTATGAACCCAACATTTATCATAAGCTTCCTTTCGCTGTTTCATTTTAATCTTTATGGGCCAAAAATTCGGCCCTTCCCGGGTGAGTACACAGTGCGTACTCACCCGTAATGCGTCCCGAAGTGCCGGTTTCCTGCATGCACTGCGCATGCGCGGGAAACCGGAACTTCCGGTCTGGTGAAGGGGCGGTTCCTAGGTGAACCGCGTGCGCGGTAGAGGCTGCGCGCACGCAGCAAACTTAGATTTTTTTTCAGGTTTCTACACGAGGGTAATTATTGAAGAAACTACGCTTATAAAAAGGAGGCGCAGGAGCCGTTTTCAACAAGGTAAGTGGTTAATTAAGTATAATTTAATAAAATTTTCAACAGGTTTATCTTTTTTAGATACTTTAAAGAAAGGTAAGTTTATTTTTATCACTTTTAAAAAGTATTTTAATTTTTTCAAAAATTTTAATTTTTGTTTAAAGTGGTTAATTTATTTAACTATAGTTATTTTATAAATGTGATGTTTTTTTTAATTTATTTTAAGTTTAGCTGTTCTTTTGGGGCCGATTTCAATTCACAGATTTGACAGGGCCCTGTCAAATCTATGAATGAAAGATGGTCTGCTGCCATTGGCTCTCCATGGCCCACGTGATCCCAGGGGACGCATCGCACTAACTACGCCCCTGGGACACGCAAGCACTGCGCGCCGGCAGTTGGAGCAGGCACAGGAGCTGAAGTTCCCGTGGGCCCAAAACACAACGGCGCGCGATCCTTACCCCCGCGGCAAGCCGGAAAGGCGAATTTCTGGGCCACTATCTTCAGTCATCCAGGGAGCTCTAGCTTTGGATGCCCTTCCTTTCCCCCTCATGGGAATGTGTCTAATCTGTACCTGAACTATCTCCTCATTGAAGGCCTCCCATTGCTCATTTACTGTTTTACCTGTCAGTCTTTGATTCCAATCCACCTGGGCAAGATACCTTTTCAACTCACTCCAGTTGAATATTTTCACCTTTGATTTTTCCTTGTCCCTTTCCATAACTACTCTAAACCTAAGGATATAAGGGTCCTACGCTTGTTGTAGGACCCTTTTGTGATACTGGTCTGCTGGCGACTAATCCGCCATGTGATAAACTCGCTCAGTAACTCACGGTGCTAACAGGCAGGAAGGACCCTTTAGCAGTGCTATTTAAAGGGCTCATCCACTACATACAGGTTAGTTGCTGGTTTGTCCTTTTAGGCTGCTAGTTAACTTCTGGGTGTTTGTGGCTTGTTTTTTTAATTTATAACTCTTAATTTTGACTTCTGAGTAGAAATTTCTGCTGGTGCTGGACTATTTTTGGCTGCTTCGCAAACAGTTCTATTGCAGTCATGGGTGTTCTGGAGGCCTGGAGGATGAGGGGAAGCGGCAAAGCAGACAGCTATGAGATGAGAGAAAAGGAGGGCACTGCGCAGGAGGCCATACCTATAGCGAGTCTTCAGGGAGCACTTCTCCTACCTCAACTACTCTGAGGAACAATGTCTCAAAAGCCTTCACTTTACAAAGGAGACTATCACCGAGCTATGCCACTTTCTGCAGCCACAACTGGAGCCTCAAACCAGAGTATGGCCAGCACTGCCTGTGGCTGTGAAGGTCACCACGATCCTTAACTTTTATGCAACAGGCTCCTTCCAGACTGCAGCAGGTGACATCAGTGACATCTCACAGTTTGCAGTCCACCATTGTATCAGTGATGTAACCGAGGCTCTCTGCGACAGGAGGAACGCCTACATCTCTTTCCCCATGGACAGAGCAAAGCAGGACTAGAGATCACTTATCCTGCATTGCAGACTTCCACAGGGTGCAAGGTGCAATAGACTGCAGCCACATTGCCTTGTGTGCACCTCATCACCATCCTGACATCTTTCTGAAAAGAAAGGGATTCCACTCCCTCAATCTTAAGCTTGTTTGCGACCACAAGCAGTGCATCATGCAGGTCTGTGCCCAGTTTCCTGGCAGCAGTTATGATGCATTTATCCTGTGTCAGTCCTCTGTGCCGCCTATATTCTAACCAGACCGTCAGATTACAGGCTAGTTACTGAGTAACAAAGGATATCCCTTCAAGACATGACTCATGACTACAACGAGAGCCATACTGCCACCAGAAACATCATTGACATTCACAGACAGTCGGAGGGCTCAAGCAATGTTTCTGCTGCCTGGACCTTTCGGGAGGAGCTTTGCAGTACAGCCCTGAGCGGGTATCTGTTGCATAATTTTGCCATCATGAGGGACCAGCCCTCACCACCACCTGGGCTACAAGAATTGCAGAAGGAGGAAGAGAAGGAGCAGAAGGAGGAGTGGGAGCAGCATGTATCGGAGGACGAGCAGGAGGGGTATCGAACACCAGTGCCCCTAGCTGCAAGAGCTCTCAGATAGCAGCTCATTCAAGAGCGCTTCACCTGAACCACCGCCAATACACCAACAGTCCCACAATCCTTACCACTATCCTTACTACCACCATCCGCTTGCCCTCACTTCAATACAAATATAAACACCAACATCAAATCCAGAACAAATATAAAATGAATCAAACAACTCCATTCCATCTCTATCTAATAGTTAACAGAAATAATTAAGAAACACTCTTGTGAAAGTCCTTCATGTCTGCCTTCTGTGCTCGTTTCCCTATCCTAGTGATCCACGACTTGAGCACATCATCTAAGCTGACGCAATGGTACAGTACTGGGGGAGTTATGTATTGTTCAAAGTGCTGTCTTTCAGCGATATTGGCCCTCTCAGGTGGACATAAAAGATTCCATGGAAATACTGACATGCTCATGAGGTCTCCCTGTCCTAACTTCTGAAAGACAGTGTTCGGTACCCAAAGGAAAACAGTGCTATGACTGCAGAAAATATTTATTAGTATGCAACATAAATAACGTATATCTCAACAAATACAGAAATCTGATGATCTCACAGACCCCACGGAATCCCGTCAACCCACAAGAGTCCAGGGACACTAGTTTGAAAATTTACATTGTGTGTGGTTAGCCCTGTTAATAATAGCTTCACACTGGATACTTTCATTGGATAGTTAGCATTCACACTTAAACCCTTTTCCACATTTAGTAGTGGACATCCCGTTATCATGTAAATAAATATGTTTCCCATTCTAATGTGCATTAAATTACATTTATCTGTGTTAAAATCATTCTGCTTCTCCTTAACCCATTCATATAATTGGTTCAAACCCGTTGAATATGATCAAACTATCATTTTGATTATGATCAGTCTCCTTATGCTTATTACCGGGTGGGTAATACACAAGACACTACTCATATTTAATCGAATAGATTGATGTCGGTTGGATAGTTTGATATCAGTGTAAGTAACATTGTACATTACGTAACAACAGAAAGCCTCTTTTCTCAAAAATCAGTGAAATGTTAATTTTTCGTCAGAATTTATGGCCTGCCGATGAATTCAAGTTTGTGGGCTTTGAAATCTAGGAGTCCTGAGAATGTAATTTTATTAGAGGTAATGAAAAAAACCAACTCCAATAACGACCCTTTAATGCTCCTCAAGGTACTAACAAACTGGTATAAATGTTGAAAAGTTCATTCATCCAAATGTTGGCTGCCCATCTTAGCTCAGTTATTATATTTGAAATAAAAGTATATAAAAAAACACAATTTGTGATGAAAGCAGATAGACAATTAAACCCATAATATTGTAACAAAAATATTTCATCAATAAAACATAATGGGAGAAAAATTGGGTTGCTTTGCGCCCCCTGCGGGTGCAAAGCACGTAGCGCCCGGGCGCGGCACTGCTAATGCCTCCCAGGAAATTCAGCGGGAGGTTAGCGGCAGTAGCGCTGCGCCTCCGGCGATGATGTCATTGCCATGCACAGCGCCCCGGCCGCAAACTTCGCTCGCGCCCCCTGACCTACTGCCGGACGCTACATCTGACAGTGTCAGGATACCGTGTCTGTGGCCGGGGCGGCGCAAATTATAGGGCAGGTGCTAGGCGGCCATTTGTTTGGGCCGCCTTCCAGCACCTGCCCCCTTTCGACTCCTCCTGCAGGGTGCCGGCCGCGATCGGTCAGCCCGGCACTCCTCTCGAGTGCCGGGCTCTTTTGCCGGCACCCCGCTCCCTGGTGGTCCAGCAGGGCCCCGGTGCGCGCTGCGCTAGGTCCCTCCCCTTTAATCAGGGGAGGAAGGCCTGTAGTACCGCAGCGCAACGTGCCAATGTGCGTGGCACTGCTGCACGTAGCGCCGCAATATTGAATGGGAGTGCCCCAAGCAGGAGGCGGGGCGCTACTGAAAGCGTAGCGCCACGGTATTGCAGGCCTCCCTCCCCTTATTAAAGGGGAGGGCACTTCTGCAGCACGAACTGGGGCCCTGCTGGGCAACCAGGGAGCAGGGTGCCGGCAAAAGAGCCCGGCACTCAAGAGGAGTGCCAGGGCTGATCGATTGCGGCCGGCACCCCGCAGGAGGAGGGCAGAGGGAGCAGGTGCTGGCAGGCAGCCCACAAAAAAAATTGGCCGCCCAGCACCTCCCCTTTAAATATCGCCGCCCCGACTGCAAGTACGCCCCCCTGACCCTGTCGGACATAGCGTCCGGCAGTACGTCTGAGGGGCGCGACCCAAGTTTGCAGCCGGGGCACAAACGGGGTGCTGCGCACGGCGATGATGTCATCGCCGGAGGCGCAGCACTGCGGGGCACTACCGGCTACCGCCGCCGCTAGCCTCCCGCTGAATTTCGCGGGAGGCAGTTAGCGGCGCCATGCCTGGGCGCTAGTTGCTTTGCACCCTGTTAGCGCCCCAAGAGGCGCAAAGCAACCGAATTTTGCCCCCATAGAATTTTACAGCACAGAGACAAGCCATTCGGCCCAACAGGTCTATGCCAGTGTTTGTACTGCACATAAGCCTTATCTCAACTTACTTCATCTCACCCTATCAGCATATCCTTCTATACCGTTCTCCCTCATGTACTTATCTAGCTTCCCCTTATGCATCTATGCTATTCACTTCAACCACGCCACGTGGTAGCAAGTTCCACATTCTCACCACTCTCTGAGTAAAGTAGTTTCTCCTGAATTCCCTATTGGATTTATTAGTGACTATCTTATATTTATGGCCCCTAGTTTTGGACTCCCCACAAGTGGAAACATCTTCTCTACGTCATATTGATCCATTCAGATTGCAATATTTACTTATATCTGTTCAAGAACATTGCAGAGAACAAATGTCTCTTAGTATTTGTATATATAAATGTATTTCTGCCCATTTTCAATATATTGAATAGAATTATATGTAACAAATAATATTGCAGTAGTGAAATTAAAAACAAAATCAGGAATTTCAATACATTTGTAAAATGTGCATGCCACACATTTGTAACTGTACGTTTATTGGTGCACATAATATACTCGACTATTTAATATACAGCAATGCGAGGTATGAACTAAGGATAAGGGTAAGCCATTTAGGACAGAAATGAGGAGGAATTTCTTCACCCAGAGAGTGGTGAACCTGTGGAATTCTCTGCCACAGAAGGCAGTAGAGGCCAATTCATTAAATAGATTCAAGAAGGAGTTGGATATATTTCTTAAGGCTAAAGGGATCAAGGGATATGGGGAGAAAGCAGGGACAGGGTACTGAATTTGGATGATCAGCCATGATCGCATTGAATGGCGGAGCAGGCTAGAGGGGCCGAATGGCCTACTCCTGCTCCTATCTTCTATGATTCTATGAACTAAACTGTATCTTAAAGGACTTCTGCCACTGACAATCATAATGCACCTTAGATGTCAGGCTATATTTTTGTAAAACACATTGAGGTAAATTATATGAGTTGGTGTCCTGGCAGGGAGCCTTGTTCGATGGGACGGTAGGTCGGACAATCAGCCAAGCAGCTCATTGCGCCTGATTGATGGTAGTTATAACAAATGCATCAAAACAGAAATCTCAAAATGAAAATCACTGGCCGGAATTTTCTGTACCTGGGCGGGTCGAGTGCGGGCGGTCGGCGTGGTGGGTCGCGACCCCATTGCTGCTTCCACCCCGCTGCAGAAAATGACATTGCGATAATGGGGCCTATTAAGCCTACCCTGCATATTACCCGGCCAAATTAAATGGTGCGGGTCTGATGACGTCATCCATGACGCGTTTTCAGCCGGTATATTTAAAGGAGCCATGGCCACATTGCATTTGAAGGTTTATTTAGGAGTGTGCAGGCAGCACACTGGAGGTTTTCATTGCTCCAAACAGTTGGAGAGATGGCAGCACAGAGGCAGAGGACTGTACCCAGCTTCTCCAATGACTCCCTCCATATGCTTGTGGAGGGAGTCAGAGCACGCAGGGAGGTCCTCTTCCCTTCCTATGGGCGGAAGAGACTTCCCCAGAAGACAAGAAGAGCCTGGCTCCAAATTGCAGAGGAGGTCAACAGCAGGGATGTGTTCAGGAGGACCTGGGTACAGTGCCGCAAACGTTTCAATGATCTCATTAGATCTGGAAAGGTGAGTACAAAGCCACACTTAACTTCATCCTGCTGTGCCTCTCATCACATCCCGCACTCTGCCTTCCCAACCCTACTCCTCCACATCCTTACTCACACCAACATGCCTTGCACGTCCACCCATCCCTCTCTCTCCATCTACATTATCACATCCCCATCTTACTAGCCATCCCTCACACTCACCCTCATCCTAATGTAATCATACCAACTAACAACATGCAAGGTGCCCACTTGGCATTGCCACCCCAATCCATCATAGTCTCCCTCTAAAGATGTAACCCATCCATTCCTTACACCTGTTCCATCACTCTCACTCAACCTTTTCTTCTTTCCCTCCTTGAAGGAGAAGAGAGCGCACAATAAGAGGGAGAGGGGGAGAACTGGAGGTGGGCCTCAATCATTTGCGACCCTCACAACAGCAGAGGAGGCTGTGTTGGAAGTATTGGGAGTGGCCGAGCAGCTGGAGGTGGGAGATGGAGAGAGGGGGACATCTCAGCAACCCGGTGACTGAATTAAATATCATACAGCTACATGGCATACAGCAGTCACTCATATGGGGACTGATGTCATCAGCCACTGAATGGTCATCATGTGCATAATGGTATCTGTACCCATTCTTCATATGACATATCTAACTCATCTCTTTACTCGCCCACAGGTCCATCAAGAGCCCATCCTGCCCCCCCCCCCCCCCCACTGTCCAGGAGGAAGAGCAAGATGACGCCTCAGAGCGACCTCCAGCCTCTGAGGGCGCAGCGTCACCAGACATAAGCGCGCCCAGCACCAGCGCAGAGACGCACACCACAGTGGGTCCAACGCGAGATAGAGTGGTGTTGTCACCTGGTGTGTCACAAGTCACAAGTGAGCAAGAGCAGATGGTGGAGACAGGGACAGCAGTGGAGACTCCTCACCGGAGGGCGCAGGACGCTCCCAGCTCTGCTCAGCTGCATTCAGACACTGTGCCTCGGGGGCCATCCAGAAAGAGGGCGATCCTGGAGGTGCAGGAAGAAGTGCGATGTCTGCAAATGTTCAGAGAATGGAGGAGTCATCTCCAACATGAGCACCAACGTGTCGTAGGCGATGGTGACTGTAGGCTCTTCCATGTAGAAATAGGATGGCCACCTGCATGGAGCAGCTAATACCCCACTCACAGGAGCACATGCTATCTATGGAGAAAAGATGGCTATCTATGGAGCATAGATGGCAAAGGCTCATAGACCTCATGTCTAGGAGGGATGTCAGCGTAGACGTGGGACCTCATGGCCCCACTGATGTACAGCAAGGTGTTCGCCAACTCCTCGCCAGCAGGGAAGTGTGGGTGGCCCATGAGAGGGATGACGGTGAGAGCGAAGTGTGGGCTGCTCTCAAAGCACTTACACTTCTCCCCCATTGCCACCCCCTCAGTCAGAGCCCCAGAAGGCTCCTCGGATCGCGATGGCTGAGTCTGCCCCTGCACAGTTGCAGGAGGAGCAGACTTTGGCGGGGCCATCAGAGGCTCCAGAACCCAGAGGACGTCCGCCAAGAGTGTCTAAGCAGTTGCAGCAGGGAAGTGAGCAGGCTGCCTCTACCTCTGCTGAAGCCACAGGGGTAGCACCTCGTAGAAGCACGCAAAAGAGAAAGAGAAAGATGACACACAAGTAGATTCACAAGGGTAGCCACTTGGGTGTTTTAGTCAATGTTAATGGCAAGTTTCCGTTTATGTACTGTCAACCATTAAAATCTTTATTTTCACCACTTTCCCGTCTTGGACACATTTGTGCGCACCTTTGGAAGTGGCTTAGTGAGTTACCGTGAATGGTGAGACATAACGGTACCTCCACCAATGGTGAATGGATTAGTCATTGTGGGGATGGTTTATGGTGTTGCTGTGGGGTGGTGCCAACCTGGCGCAGCATGGGGCAGTCATATGGGTGTACAGTATAAAGTTAAGTGAATCTGGCCATGATGAGACCATCCCTGGCCTGCCGGACAGCAATGTGCTCTGGTGCTGATGCCCTCTGTCCTGTGCAGCATCAGGTGGTTGCGGAGAAGGTTGGTGGTGCTGTTGTTGGTGCTGCTGGTGTGCCTGGTGCTACTGGTGTTGGGGCTCATCGTGGTCAGATTCTGAGGACCAAGGTGAGACAGTATAAATGGCACCCATGCTGATGGAATAGATGGCAGGCCAAGTAAGGTTGACAGAAGCAATCTGTCAATGGTGAGAGAGGTTCTTCCAATGAGGTGATACTGGATGGAGACTCCATTCATGGCCAGCTAACTATTCATATCTGGAGACCCGGTCTAATAAATCAATGGAGGCATTGCTGGGCACAGAAGCAACGGTTGTTTTCTGGTCTTAGTGGGTTCACATGATAAAATAGCAATTCACTAATCAGCAGTGCCATGGGAATCCACTCATATCATATAAAAGTGATAATATATGTATCACATAATATTGGGTTTAGCAGCACAGCTATATAACAATATGTTCAAATGATATTTTTTTTTGGTCAGACTGTATGTCTGACACACACAGAAACCCATCACCATGTTTTGGAGAATCTATTGTTTCTGTCTGCCAAATGTGGAGTGTACATTCTCTCCCAATAGGGACACATCCCACTTTCCTAAGTCCAGAGAGCACAGGTTGGCATAGCCAGGGCTTAGGGACCCCTCAGTTTGCGTAGGATACTACTGATGAGCTAAATGTGCACAGTCTACCATCACAGGGCACTGGTAGACTTCTCGCTGCTTATCCAGCTAGGTCCAATTTATCATTTTGGGCATTAGCTTGCAGTGTTACTTGGAGATAAGTGGGAAGAATCCCAGCCTCCAGTGAAAGATTTACCCCCTCCAGGTTCCATTAGAGGATGGGCTGGCTAGTCAATCATCAACAGTAATTAATAGTGTCATAGGTTGCCTGGCTTAGGTATCAGATTACCCACTCTGCCACAGAGGGTTGACTTGAATCTGAGCTCCATTGGCAGGCGTGTCAGCTTGGCATCATCTCAACCCCAAGGAGAACAGTTCGTCAAACAATGTATCTATAATTTATATCTATGTATATACACAATCAGTATATGTTTTATTAAACATGACCTCTATAAAACCCCATTTATAAGCTATAATATAAACCAACCATGCTTCTTATAACAACACTATAAGTATTTATAATACAATAAAATAGTCAGTGTATGTTATATGTTATGGTCAGTAATTGTTGCACTAAAGGAACCAGAGGGTTGAATTTCCTTGGGGGTTCTCCCAATCGTCCTCCTTGACTTTGGAGGAAGATCCGCAGAAATGCGGTGAAACGATGTAAATTACATCATTTACGTTGTTTCTCTGGAGTTTCCGCAGATCTTCTACCGAAGTTACTCCAGACAATCACCTGCGGAAATTGAATACCCAGGTAGTTTAGTTCGGTGTAATCTATTAATTATTCATCTTCACATATGTCACAGGATACATATCTGAACTGCTAACATTTTTCAACTATTCGTAATTAACATAAAATCAATTATTCTCAGCCTATTCTTAGCTAAAACCTGAAGCACTAACCTGGGGTAGTAGATGGTTCTATGAATGCTGTCTTTAGAAATTACTGTATTTTGTTGCGATGATCTGAACATTGATTCTTTGAACAGATACAGGGCCGTTGTTCCTGCCCCCCGCACTCCACCGCTGACCCAGGTGTTGGAAAGGCCTCAGTACACCCAGATTTGGTGGGCCAGGTCACTTATATGACCCAGTTGCACCCCCACCCGCCCCCCCTCCCCGCACTCCCCCCCTGTGCAGGCTCTTCTTCAATTTACCACGAGGCCTTTAAGTCTGCTTCTTCTTGGCATTCCTCCAAATTGGCACCCCGCCACTGGAAAAACAGAAAAATGAGGTGGAACGCCTGGGAGCGTCCCAACCCTCCATTTCCCACCTCCCCTCCCCCCACCACCTCCCCCCCACCCCCCACACCCCCGCTGCCCCACCCACCTCATTTGAATGACTGTACTTTGCCGGCATCTATTGCAGATGCAGGTACTCCACATTCCCATCTTGGTAGAAGCCTGGGAAATCCCAGAACAATAAAACAGGATAGAGATCCTGCATCACAGATCTTCATCCCTATTTCCTGTCATTAGCGTTCCAAGGAATAAATGTTCCCCATAAGGTATTAACTGGAAAATCATCCTCAAACAGTTCACACTTAACTGCTGTAAGTGGATTTCTTCCCCTCCCCAATTGATTCTGCTTCTCTCCTGAAGGCACAGGCTTTTTCTGGTGCAAACTTCCTCCAGCAGCCTTCTTGTATCTCACCTTAGTGGCCATTTCTTTTGTGTTCAACCCTGGAATCACAGCTAACCCCCATCCTATCATCGCCCAACGTCTAACCCATACACTTTCCATAATGAGTCAGCAGATAATGATTAGGATCAGGCGCCTGAGCTCAATTTTCCTTTCCCTTAACCAATGGTGCTGAGGACAATTGTAGTACCCCCTACCACCATCCTGGCTGAGATCAGCTGACTGAGCACAGAACGTAGGACCTACGTCAGCCCATCATCTGCTGAAACCTTCATCTCTGCAGTTATCACCTCCAGACTCAACTATTCCAGTGCTCTCCTGGCCGGCCTCCCATCCACTACCCTCCGCAAACTACACCTCATCCAAAACTCTGCTGCCCTTATGCTATCCCGCACCAAGTCCTCAAATTTAAAATCCTCATCCTTGTGTCTAAATCACTTAATGGCCTCACCCTTCCCTATCTCTGTAACCTCCTCCAGCCCTGTAACTCACTCCCCAAACTCTCCAATCCTCTGACTCTGGCCTATTGTACATCCCCCCTCCCTTTGTCCCATCATTGGCAGCTATGCATTCAGCTGCCTAAGGTCCATATGCTGGAATTCCCTCCCTAAACCCCTACTCCTCTCCACATTCCTCTCCTCTTTGACCAAGCTTTTGATCGTCCCTCTTAATATTTCCTTTGGCTTGGCATCCAGTTTACCTCATCCCTTAAGGCATTTTTCTATGTTAAAGGTGCTATATAAATTCAAGTTGTTGTTGCTCCTCTGCCTGATCTGAATGACTTCAGCAGCAGACAGAGGAAGCAGCCACCAGGGCAGCTAAGGAGTATTTATATAGGACCTTCCCTCAAGGGGGACCTAAAAAAGGTTTTTAAAATTTACGAAAAGGTTTGATAAGGTAGATGTAGAGATGTTTCCACTTGTGGGGGAGACCAAAACCTGGGACCATAAATATAAGCTAGTCACCAATATATCAATGGAGAATTCAGGAGAAACTTCTTTACCCAGAGAGTGCTTAGAATGTGGAACTTGCTACCACAAGGAGTAGTTGAGGTGATTAGTATAGATACATTTAAGGGGAAGCTAGATAAGCACATGAGGGAGAAAGAAATAGAAGGATCTGCTGATAGGGTGAGATGAAGAGCAGTGGGAGGAGGCTCGTGTGGAGCATAAACGCCGGCATGGACTGGTTGGGCCGAATGGCCTGTTACTGTGCCGTATATCCTATCTAATCCTAATGGCCTGTTTCTGTGCTGTGGACTCTGTGGGGGGAATTTTAATGCCCCCCCCCCCCCCCCACGACAAGTGTAAGAGAGTCGGGTGCAGGGAGGGGTTAAATCGGTAAATCTGTGAAGCCTGACCCCCAACCCGACGCGAACATGTCTACTTCTGATTTAACTGCAGTGGCTTTGGGGGCATTCGAGTAACCTGCTATAGAGAGGTGGGTCCATGATTATAATCTGTTAATGAGGCTCCATTCCTCAGATTTTGGCAGCTATTTGAATTTAACACTGGCCGGACAGGTTTCCCAGGGCTCGGGAAACCTGGCAGCTAAAGGAAGGCGGGAGCAGCCGGATCCAGCAGGTAGTGCACTGCTTGTCGCCTGAAAGCCCCTCAAAAATCTTCTGCGGCGATCAACCGATCCCCGCGATCTGCTGACCCTCCCCACTTTGCCCCAATCTTTCCCTCCCTCCCTCCCTCCTCGCTACCGCGCTCTGAGACCCCCAACCTTACACCAATCTTTTCCAATTGCCGGGGCTGCGGCCTTCTACCGCTTTTTCCTCCCAGCAGCCGACCAGCCTGTCAATCTGGCCAGCTGCCGGGCAGGAAACAGATTTTTTTAAATTATAATGAGGTCCTACCGTTAAATCCGGCAGGACCTCCACGTTCCCGGGATTTCCGGGTTTCTTCCCCCCCCTCCCAGAAAACATGCTCCCCCGCTCCCTCCTTGTCTCCCCGTAAATATCCCGGGGCCTGTGTAACTCTGTGTAACTCTATGTAAGTGTTTGCCTGCTATTATCACCAACAGTAATTAGGCTTAAATAGGTTGGGTAGTTTCCACGATTGGGTACACTGTATCATGGCCTGTGAAAGCAGTGGGCTCAATGTATCAAATGGTCTATTCTTGTTCCATGCTTTCTTATGTTCCTTACCCAAGGCATCACGGTGGCATAGTGGTTAGCACTGGTGCCTCACAGCGCCAGAGACCCGGGTTCGAATCTGACCTCGGGTAACTGTCTGTGTGGAGTTTGCACATTCTCCCCGTGTCTGCGTGGGTTTCCTCCGGGTGCTCCGGTTTCCTCCCACAGTCCAAAAATGTGCGGGTTAGGTTGATTTGGCTATGATAAATTGACCCTTAGTGTTAGGGGGGTATTAAATATGTGGGGTTATGGGGATAGGATGGGATATGTTAGGGGGAATTAAATACGTGGGGTTACAGGGGTAGGGTGGGATATGTGTACTGTGGGGATTAAAGCAGGGACAGGGTACTGGATTTGGATGATCAGCCATGATCGTATTGAATGGTGGAGCAGGCTCGATGGGCCGAATGGCCTACTCCTGCTCCTAGATTCTATGTTTCTATGCATTGCCCGAACTCTTTAAACGTGTGACATATAAACTGCATAATCGCACCAGGGCTGAGTACAGCCGATGCCTCTCTGCAACACAAAATCGAAATCTAAATGCACTGCTCAGTAACACAAATTGAACTGCCTTCACCAAGAAGCAACTGCTTGCTGGCTTTCGAATAATAATAATTTCAAACAGACCTGAGTTTTTGCAAGCTGCAACTCAAATCATCGGTGTGTGGCATCAGTCCTGTGGAACATCTAAATTCATTCTAAAAAGGGGTCTAAGTGATACTGTGGGATTACAGGAAAGATCCCCTTGTTTTTAGCTGACTTTTCAGAGTGTTCAACTAAATAAAAAATCAGGTGGCTTTTTAAAAGTGTCCTCCCCAACTTCAATCAATGCATAATACACGGCTGCAAAGGGAATGGTCTCGTCTCCAGGGTCCGGAGACAGTACTGAAGCCAACACTTTGATCTCTTCATATTCTCACAGATTTAACAAGTCCACATATTCAAATCACGTGGTGTTGGTCCCTAGTCATTTCACTGTCTTTATGTTTAAATTCATGTCCATTCCAGCAAAATACTTGGCAGCTGTACGGTACATAGAGGGAGACTGAGCGTTCACATGAAACGACAGTGGTCATTCTATAAACTGCTATCTGTAAGTAATAGACTAATGCTGTCAGCAATGGATTTACTTTTTAATTGAGAAACCTAGGTGAAGGGGAAAGCTGCTATTTAGGTCTTCTGATTTCAGAGGTTAACCCAATAAATCCTGATAATTAGCCCCTAAAAGGTTAATTCCAAAATTTGGGTTATACCCAAAGCTTCTGTGCTGAGTTAGCTGAGGTCAGCAGAGGTGGAGGTAGGGACGCTACAACCCACTGGCACTAAAGTTCCATAGTGTGAAGTCTCAGGAAAGAATGTTTTAGAGTAGGAAAAAGTGCGCTAAGTCCTGTTTATAACACAGAGTGAATGCAGGGAACAGGAGAAGCAAGTAGGCAGCATATTTGGAGCTTAGGAGGAATGAGAGAGGGAAATTCTGTGCAGCAAGGACCTTAGTAGTAATGATAAAATAGAGGGAAACAAGAAAGGTTGAGAGAGATTGCAGTGTACCGAACAAGTTTTGTCTTTTGTCAACCTTTGTTACAGTGTCTCACATGCATATTTCATGGATTTCTCTTCATCATTTTAAAAGCATAAATGTTCGACTCCAGAAGACATATACAGAAATCAGCTTGATCCTATAAGCAAGTTTGTACCCCCAAAGACCAGTGAGCTTCAAATTGCTATAAACGCATACCTTGATATAAAATAACCAAAATCTCTATTCAAATTATAACTGGTCTCTATGGGGATTACCTCCCACTCAACAGGTGCAAAGATTCAGCGGCAGAAGGAGATAGTCAGCATATGCACCCAGGCTATTTCCCACCGTCCAGTTGCAGACACATGAATCAGGTGCCTGACTTCAACCAGTGCTCTGCCTCCTGCTGGCACTCAAGGCAATCTGGCCCCGGGTGGTAAGAACAGGCCATGTGTGTTTTTTTGAAAATGAAATAATTAAAGTCCTTGACTGTGGGCAAAATGCGCACAGCTGGGATCCTGGCTTCACTGAGGGCACGAGCCAGCTTCTTCTGGGTGGGGATTTAAAAAAAATGTTAAGTGTTCAGAGTGGTTTTAAAGGTTGGTTTGAATTGGTCTCAATGTCATTCAAAAAGTAAAATGTAAAAAAAAATCATGCCTGGGTGGTCTGTGGCTACAGGGACATCAGCAGTGGTCTGGAAACTGGCCTTGTACCCATCCGTTCAACTACAGGCATCAGGCAAGTTGCTCAAAGAAAAGGGGGAAAAATTACAAACAAAAAAAGGGAAGCTTACTCAAAATCCCCTTAAAAAAGTTTTTTAAAAAACGTAAGTAGAAATTGGGGTACAGATGACGGGTACTTCCCTCTCTGGGTGCTAAAGGGGCAAAAGCTGCCCCATCTCCCCAAAGACAGAGTACACAATCTTTTGGAAGATACCAGCCGTTATTTTAATGGCCGTTAATAATGAGTTACAGTCAAAGGGGCTGATTGTGAATTGTACCTTCTTGTTCTAATAAATACTCCAAAGTAAGTTGGCCCATTTAAAAAAGAAACATGGATTGCCAGTGTTGGGATTTCAGGAGGGCTGCCTGCCAAGAATGTGGAATGTTTATTGTCTTGCTCTTTCTGTTTGTAATTTAGTGTGCACGTCACAGCATCTTCTTCAGCTTCCGCAAATATCCAACATGGAATAACGAACAGGCCAATCCTTTAAAATCATTTGCTATGGCAAGTTCCAGGTTTGATCCTAATTAGCTTTGTATTGAGTTATCGGAGTGGCACTAAAACTACCCTCGGGCACCTGAGCGAGGGAGACAAAAAATATTTCAGCCAGGAGTTTGGCTTCTGATTGACATCCAGTGACGCCCACAGGAAAGTGCGTGTGCAGAATTCAGGTGAGAACAAAATTGGACTCAGCTATGCTGCCATCCACAGTGGATAACCCACCAATACTCACTATCTAAGACACACAATGAATCAGACAGAATAATACAATATTTTTGTTATGATAAAACTTCTGACTTATTGTGAGCAATGCCAAGGGAAACTCAGTTAGAATATATTAAAAGCAGTACATCAGTGCATTGAAAGCAACTGAACCAATCAAATCACTCAAAAATAAATTCAAAATCCTTTTGGCCACAATAAATCAAAAGTGTGTAACTATAAGAAGTGACAGAAATGTACCAACCAAAAACAAAATGGAAACTAAATCATTCACTTTTCTCAAAACATTTTTCAAAAGCCTTTCTGTGATTATTTTTTTTCTCACAAAGTGAAATAATCAGGGTTCAACACAAAGCTGCTACCGTAACAAACACGCAAAAAATGACATATTTCGCAATAATATGGTTAAACATGGCTGTAAAATTGTCTTTTGTATCTGAGTACCTCATGAATGTTTTTACTTGAAGACCTGAGCCTCTCTCAAAGGCCTGCGCTTGAACTTGATGTTTTTCCCAAAACTATCACTTGTGCCTGCAATTCCCATAATGCCACAATCTGAATGCGTGCAGAATTTCTCAGCGTGCATTAATATGACTTTCTCTCTAGAATAGAATCATAGAATGGTTACAGCACAGTAGGAGGCCATTCGGCCCATCAAGCCTGTGCTGGCTCTCTGGAAGAGCACTTCACCTAGTCCCCAATCCACTGCCCTTTCCCTGTAGCCCTGCAAATCTTTTTCCCTCAAGTATTTATCCAATTCCCTTTGAAAGCCACGATTGAATCTGCCTCCAAAACCCTTTCAGGCAGTGCATTCCAGATCATAACCACTCGCTGCGTAAAAAAGTTTTTCCTCATGTCGCCTTTGATTCTTCTGCCAATCACCTTAAATCTGTGTCCTCTGGTTCTCGACCCTTCTGCCAACGTGAACAGTTTCTCTCTATCTACTCTGTCTAGAGCCCTCATGATTTTGAGCACCTCTATCAAATCTCCTCTCAATCTTCTCTGCTCTAAGGAGAACAACCCCAGCTTCTCCAGTCTATTCACGTAACTGAAGTCCCTCATCCCTGGAACCATTCCTGTAAATCTTTTCTGCACCATCTCTAAAGCCTTCACATCCTTCCTAAAGTGCGGTGCCCAGAATTGGACACAATACTCCAGTTGTGGTCGAACCAGTGTTTTATAAAGGTTCATCATAACTTCTTTGCTTTTGTACTCTATGGGTTGGATTTTGTGAATGGAGACGAGTTGGAGGTGGGACTGCTGCTTGTCGGGTCTATGTCCCGCCTCCATCATCTTCTGGCCAACCAGCGGGATTTTCCCCTGATTGACCTTGTTAAGCCCGCCCTGCGGGCTCAGCAGGCCAATTAGGGGGAAGTCACTGACAGAGCATGTCAACATCTGACATGCTATCTGTCAAGGCTTCTTGAAAGAAGAAATGTCAGCATTTGACAGCTCTGTGAAGCTGTCAAACACTGACATTCTGTGTAGTTTGATGAGCTCTTGTGTTCAGGACTCATCAAACCTTTCAACTTTGTAGATTTCAGACGACTGTTGGTTCGGAGGATCCAACAGCCAGTCTGTGAAATCTACAAGGAAGATGTCGGGACTCCCGATCCAGGGTGGATGAAGGCTGTAGACAGAAACCAAGGTAAGTGAACATTTTTTAACACTTAACACTCACCTTACATACTTACCACTGCACACTTGCACCCATCACTCAACTCTACATCTTACTTTCAGGCCCCTCCGACCCCCGCAGACCTCCTACTCGACTTCCCCAACCCGGCGGGGTTCTCCGAGGTCGGGAAGCCTTCACCTGAAAAGTTAAAATGGGACTAATCCTTTTTTCTGCCTGTTAACTACCTGTTAACAGGCTGTTAAAAGTATTTAATCCCTTTCCCGCCTCCAGGAGACGGGACCCGAAGCAGCACATCTTCCCGTCTCCTGGCAAAAGGGCACGGAGGCGGGATGGGGCGGTTTTGCCATCCGCCCCCACTTTCTGCAACTTTACCGGCAGTCCTGCCTCCATACCCGCCTTCTCGGGGCTGAGAAAATCCAGCCCTATGCCTCTATTTATGAAAATGAGAAGTCGCACAACACCAGGTTATAGTCCAACAGATTTATTTAAAATTACAAGCTTTCGGAGCTGTCGCTCCTTCCTCAGGTAGAGTAGCTGTGAGAGAATCTCCCAGAATTCACAATATAAACACAGAAAAAATGTATTCAAATCTTTCCCTACATCAAAGACACACTAAGAGCACAGCCAAGACAATGAGATGTGTCCCAGGGGGTCCAACGTGTCAAAACACCTGCTGGCTGCATATCCTCTGCAGTTGACTTTGGTTCTTGTGTTAGTTTTTTTTTAAAAAAGGCTGGAAAGACCGGCCATGATGTCAAGTCACGTTCTGTATCGTGACATGAACCCAATATCGCGATTGAGGCCATTTATGAAGCCCAGGATCCTGTATGCTTTTTTAACCTTCAACGATTTGTGCATATGTACCCCCAGGTCTCTCTGTTCCTGCACCCCCCTTAGAATTGTACCCTTTAGTTTATATTACCTCTCCTCGTTCTTCCTACCAAAATGTATCACTTCACAGTTTTCTGCGTTAAATTTCATCTGCCACGTGTCCACCCATTCCACCAGCCTGTCTACGTCCTCTTGAAGTCTGTCCCTATCTTCCTCACTGTTCCCTATACTTCCAAAATTTATGTCATCCGCAAATTTTGAAATAGTGCCCTGTACACCTTAGTCCAAGTTATTAAAATATATCAAGAAAGGCAGTGGTCCTAATACTGACTTGGTGTGTTTCCTCATTCTATAACAAGATTTCTAATTGTTTTGTTTTTCCAAATGATTTGAAAACGAGCTGCAGAATGAATGATAAAAATGTATTTGATGTAAAGTTTAACATTATCAAATGTTTAGTTTACTTTTGAAAGAATGACTATCTCAGAAATAGGCAGAAAGGGATTGATTATATCTTCCGTGCTCTCTATTGCTTATACTGGTAATTCAAAAACAATGATGATTTACGTAGAAAGACATAGGGCTCGATTTTGTCATTGGGGCGGGCTGGGGTCGTGTCATCCACTTTTTGTGTTAGCCACCCGACCCCAATTGGATGTGGGAGAATTATTCGATTTTCCCCTAATTGGGCAATTGAGTTCCAGCATGTGGGAACCCATGACCCAATTAGTGTTTTCAGTCTGAAAGTCACCTCTGATGATGTCATCATTGCTGCTGCATTTAAGGTCTGCAAAGACTGGGAAGCTTTTGCTGTGAGAGGGACCTGGAGGCAAAATCAGCAGCCCTAAGTCTGCTCCCAGAATTTTTGACCACCGCCACCGCCACTACCACTACTACTCCAGGCTCCAAAGTTCCACAACAATGGTTATGACTGCTAAAAGTTCTCCCAGAATGATGATTGATCAAATCTCCTTCTTAATGCAGCTGATAGTCAGCAATCCAAGTGTGCTACCACCAGGTTTCACCGTCGTGTTGTTAAAATCAGAAAGGCCTCTCAAAATGGGATTATAGAGGCAATTAAGTGGTTGTTAAGGGCCTTAAGGGCCTATCCCGCCTCTTGGAGGCGGGACGGAGACGGGATGAGAAACCACGCATTTGGGAAAATTGCTTGGAGGCGGGGTCAGGGCCCGCCCGCCATTTTTTGCAATTTTAACACCCCACACGCCTCCATTCCCACCTCCTCGGGCCTGGCAAAATCGAGCCCATAGAAGTTACAACACAAAAACAGGCCACTCACCCCATATTGGTGTTTAACCTCCACATGAACTAATCACATTTATCCATCCTGTTCCCATATCCCTTCAACACCTTTTCCTTTATCTACCTATCCAATCTAATCTTGAATGGTGACATGAGCTCATTTTAACCTAACTTTCCATAAAATTGAGCAGGGTATAAAACAGGCGGTCAATCAGATCCCATTAGTTTCCTGCCGGGCGGATTAGGTGATAATTGCCACCATAGTTTCTGTCTCAACCACTAACCATGGAAGTGAATTCCACATCATCACTGCTCTCTGCGTAAAGAAGTTTCTCCTGCCCTATGTTCTAAATCTCTTACATTTAATTTTGTATCTATGGACCCTCATTCTTGACCTGTCAACTACTGGAAAAAGTCTGCTTCCATCTACCCTGCCCCATTGTTTCATAATTATAAACACATATATCATATAGAATCACAGAAATTTACAGCACCGAAGGAGACCATTCGGCCCATAATCTGCATTGTTCTACAAAACAAGATCCAATTTTTCAAGTATTTCTTTGTATTTGTATTTCCTCATACCAGACAGCATCCTAGTGAATCTGTGCTGTGCCCTCTTTAAAGCCTCAATATCCTTCTTAAAATGTGGAGCCCAATACTGCACACAATACTCTGAGGTCTTATTAAGATTTTATATTGGCTCATTATTACCTCTTGGCTTTTCTATTCTAGAATTCCATTAGCTTTTTTTTACATCCTTAATCAATCTGAGCTGCTGTCTTCACTTACCTGTTAACCTTTACTCCCAGTCCCTCTGCTCTTCCACAGCACCAAGCTACTTCCATTCAGAATATAATTAGTGCTGTTTTTTAAATATCAAAATGCATTATTTCATACTTACAGACATTGAATGCTATCTGCCACTTTTTAGCCAACTTATCCCTTTTCAGCTTCTAAGGAATTTACTATACCTCCTATTTTGGTATCATCTGCAAATGTTGACACCATTCCCTCTAGTCCTGTAACCAAATAGCTGATACACATAGTGAACTTAAGTGGCCCCAAAACTGAACCCTGTGAGACACCACAACCCACTTCCAGCCACTCAAAAAACTGCCCTTAACTCCTACTTTCCCTTTTAACAATTTTTAAATTTAGTTTGCTATCTTCCCCTTAATTCCATACCCTTTAATCTCCTATGTGATACCCTGTTAAAGGCTTTCCTAAAGTCCATGTACACAACATCCACGACATCTACCATGTTTGTTACCTCCTCAAAGAATTTGTCAAGCACGATCATCTCTTTTGAAATTTGTGCAACTTCTAGATACATGGTCATTTCATACTTAAAGACTAAAATTTTCCCTACCACGGATATAAAGTTAACTCGCTTGTAATTACTATTTATATGACTTCTCATCCTCAGTGATTTCAACCACCATCTCAATTCATCATTCTCTCTCTCCTCTGAGTTCACTAGCCTCCTATCCTCCCTTAATCTCTCCCTCCATGTAAACTCCCCAACCCATATTCACGGCCATCCCCTCGACCTTGCCATCTCTCGTGGCCTCGCTACTCCCATCGTGTCAATTGCAGATAAGGCCATCTCTGACCATTTCCTCGTATCACTCTCCACCCACATTCACCTTTCACCCCACCACCCACCCCCCGACACTACTTACTTCTGTGTCCGCCCCTGGAAAAAACTCTCTCCCAACTCTCTTACAACTGCACTTATGAAATCCCAACTGTCCAGCCTCTGGCCCTCCATTCACCATGACATTTCTGCAGCTACCAATCTGCTCAACCACACCCTCACCACTATCTTTGATGCCCTAGTCCCTATGAAAACAATTACCCTCTCTCACCCTGGCCGCTCTCCCTGGTACGGCTCTCATCTTCACTCCCTTAAGTCCAAGGGACGCAGACATGAATGGATATGGCGGACAACTGGTTTAGCCATTCACTGCCAGATCTGGCTGGACCACATAAAGCATTATGGGGCCCCGCTCTCGTCTGCCAAAATTGCACACTATTCCAGAATCATTCTGGAATGCAAAGATAAATCCCGGCTTCTATTCTCTACTGCTAACCGTCTTCTTAAACCCCTCTCCCCTGTCACCTCCACCCTCACCTCCGATAACAAGAGTAAGGAGCTCATGGACTTCGTTGTCTCTAAGATTGAGACCAACTGTTCAGCTGCCTCTGCCACTTCCCTTCCTTCCCCTAGCCCACTGGGCCAAACTTCCTCTAAGGTTCCCCCCTGCCCTAGCCCTGAACTCACATCTTTCTCCAGTTTCTCTCCGATCTCTGCTCATGACCTCTCTGCGCTCATCTTGTCCATGAGACCCACCTCGACCCTATTCCCACCAAACTGTGACCACCCAACTTCCTTTTCTGGCTCCCATGTTAGCTGATATTGTTAACGGTTCTCTCTCCTCAGGTACTGTCCCCCTCTCCCTCAAATCTGCCGTCATCACCCCTCTCCTCAAAAAACCAACCCTTGATCCCTCTACCGTTGCAAACTACTGCCCCATCTCCAACCTCCCTTTCCTCTCCAAAGTCTTGAACGTGTTGTCGCCTCCCAAATCCGTGCCCATCTTTCCCGCAATTCCATGTTTGAATCCCTCCAATCAGGTTTCCGCCCTTGCCACAGTACCGAAATGGCTCTCATCAAAGTCACAAATGACATCCTTTGTGACTGTGACAAAGGTAAACTATCACTCCTCGTCCTTCTTGGCTTGTCTGCAGCCTTTGACACAGTTGACCACTCTATCCTTCTCCAACGCCTCTCCACCGTCGTCCAGCTGGATGGGACTGCACTCGCCTGGTTCCATTCTTATCTATCTAATCGTAACCAGAGAATCTCCTGCAACGGCTTCTCCTACCGCTCCTGCATCGTTACCTCTGGTGTCCCCCAAGGATCTATCCTTGGCCCCCTCCTATTTCTCATCTACATGCTGCCCCTTGGCAACATCATCCGAAAACACAGCGTCAGTTTCCACATGTACGCTGACGACACCCAGCTCTACCTCACTACCTCTTCACTCAACCCCTCCACGGTGTCTAAATTGTCAGACTGCTTGTCTGACATACAGTTCTGGATGAGCAAAAATTTTCTCCAATTAAATATTGGGAAGACCGAAGCCATTGTTTTCGGTCCCCGCCACAAACTCCATTCCCTAGCCACTGACTCCATCCCTCTCCCTAATATCTGTCTGAGGCTGAACCACACTGTTCGCAACCTTGGTGTCATATCTGACCCTGAAATGAGCTTCCGACCACATATCCGCAACATTACAAAGACCGCTGCTGAAACCCTCATCCATGTCTTTGTTACCTCTAGACTTGACTATTCCAGCGCACTCCTGGCTGGCCTCCCACATTCTACCCTATGTAAACTTGAGGTCATCCAAAACTCGGCTGCCTGTGTCCTAACTCGCACCAAGTCCCGTTCACCCATCACCCCTGTGCTCACTGACCTATGTTGGCTCCCGGTTAAGCAACACCTCGATTTCAAAATTCTCATCCTTGTTTTCAAATCCCTTCATGGCCTCGCCCTTCCTATCTCTGTAATCTCCTCCAGCCCTACAACCCCCCGAGATATCTGCGTTCCTCTAATTCTGCCCTCTTGAGCATCCTGATTATAATCGCTCAACCTTTGGTGGCCGTGCCTTCTGTTGCCTGGGCCCTAAGCTCTGGAATTCCCTGCCTAAACCTGTCTGCCTTGCCACCTCTCTTTCCTCCTTTAAGACGCTCCTTAAAACCTACCTCTTTGACCAAGCTTTTGGTCACCTGCCCTAATTTATCCTTATGTGGCTCGGTGTCAAATTTTTTGTCTTAAAATACTCCAGTGCAGCGCCTTGGGATGTTTTCCTACGTTAAAGGCGCTATATAAATACAAGTTGTTGTTGTTATACTGAAAATTCAAAAACAATGACTGTTTACACAAAATATTTTATTTTTCAAATATTGAACTATTTCTTTCCTCAGCCTGTCACAGGATTTCTGTATTTCTTTGTACTTCCAAATGATTTGAAAATAAGATGGCAGATTAATTTAAGAAACATTTTTGAGCAAAATGTTTCTCACCAAAACTATTACTAATTACTACTTTTACTTAAGAGAGTGTCCAGTAAAGAAAGCGGCAAAGACAGATGATTTACAGCACCCGTGCTTTATTTTGTTTGCACTTTGAAATCCAAAACAATTGTTTATAAAAAGATTTATTTATGCCACGTGCTTGCTATAGGCAGAGTGTATTGTCACCGAATCACAATTATAAATAGCATGAAAGGTATGAACACCAAGAAAAAATTGCATTCTTTCAGCTTTTTATACCATGAGCCTCAAATTAAGTTAATTAGTCTCAAATTGATTGCAGATTAGCAGCAATTCGAATTTATGAGCTTAAAGAGTCAAGGCATCTTAAACGCAGATCCACCTGAGCAGCAGAATAATACGTTGTGCATTGCATGGTATAACCTACTTACTCTTAACAGTGTATCCTCCAGCTTATCACGAATAATGCCACCGGAGATCAGTTAGTAAAAGAAATAAAATGAAAACACACAAATGCTGGAAAAGACATTTACATTTCGAATCGAGTCCTTTTGTCAAGTCTCCACCTGGAAAATTAAATTGCTTTTGCTAACCAGATGCTGATGGACCTGTTGTACATTTCCAGCATTTTGATGTTTTTTCTTCCAACTCTTGCAATAGCAATCCTCTACTGATCCAGGATACCTAGCTGGCATTGGTATGTGGTTTACCCCTTCCCAATTGATGTACTGATTTTGATAAATTAAGGCTGTTCTTTGCTGTTCTCACTCTTGTAATTAAGGAGAGATTCAGGGAATGCCATTACAAAGCAAATGGGAGGAGGTAACGAGCATGCCTTTGAACAAACATCCCCATGAAGTCCTAACCAATCCGCTATCCCCTCTCCCTAACTAATGTACTGAACATCAGCATAAGCTGTAAGGATCCTCCACAGATCACGGGTATTGTTCGTACGTGTCAGCCTCTCATTACATAATGTAAGTTGAGAAAATAGAACATTGGGTGAAAAGTATATACTACTCTATCTAACCACATACTGAACCTATAAATCTGCAGATAAAAAGTTAGACAGAAACTGGGGAAAGGGCAGAGCAGATGCATTGAGTTCTTCGAAGAAAAAAAGGCCATAATATATTTAAAAAACTTCACCTGTATCCTCTAAAGACACCTTACAACATGAGGAAAGGGAAGGATTTAATATAACACTATTATTATAGAGAGATGGCCCATTTCACTCATGGTTATTACTTCTAGAAATTTATGATGCTATGGAAATTGTTCAAACTTTTATAGATTCTCACTATTGGACTCCCCTCAACTTTTAAAGTGCTCAACCGGAACAGTGTAGAATACTGAGCGGGCCGACCATCTCTACACAATTCACTTCTGCTGTCAGGATAGTGTTGTCTCAAGGTATTTACCATTGGTCGGATTTACTCTTTTTCATTACTTTGAGTTAAAGTGGAACAAAGAGATTTCTGATGTTAACTCAGTGAAGCTCTGAAAAACCCTGGTGCAGTTTATTCCTTTCCTTTTTCTCGCCTCCTCTCCCTTTTCAAACATCCTTTCCTAAAGATGGTGATGTACAGGCACTGGCAGACCTCAAATAAATTGCCACTCTCCATGTGCGAGCCTGGGCATGGAGTGTCGCTCGATATCAACACTTGAACACCTTTCATACACCTTTGATCAGGACTTGGAATCCAGGCTGATTTTTCCCTTTCCAGCCCAGGGGGCATTGAGGCCAGTTATAGCGCCCCACCACCCGAGATCAACAAACCCACGGGCAACACGGTGGCATAGTGGTTAGCACTGGTGCCTCACAGCGCCAGGGACCCGGGTTCGAATCTGACCTCGGGTAACTGTCTGTGTGGAGTTTGCACATTCTCCCCGTGTCTGCGTGGGTTTCCTCCGGGTGCTCCGGTTTCCTCCCACAGTCCAAAAATGTGCGGGTTAGGTTGATTTGGCTATGATAAATTGACCCTTAGTGTTAGGGGGGGATTAAATATGTGGGGTTATGAGGATAGGATGGGATATGTTAGGGGGAATTAAATATGTGGGGTTACGGGGGTAGGGTGGGATAGGTGCAGGCTCGATGTGGGGATTCTGTGTGAGAAAGCAGGGACAGGGTACTGGATTTGGATGATCAGACATGATCGTATTGAATGGTGGAGCGGGCCGAATGGCCTACTCCTGCTCCTAGTTTCTATGTTTCTATGTTTCTAAACCCGATCAGACTAGGGGTCAAACCCGGGACTTTCCTGATCCGTGCAGCTTAGTACCACACTGGATGGTGCATTTTCCTACTGAGCCAGCAGGAAACAAAATTAAGAATCAAAGTAATGACTCGTTCAGTTTTTAAAAATCACATTTGTAATGGAAAATCAATTGCTGTGAGGTTGAACTGTAACAGGCTTATAGTATTTATAAATTACAACCAATAAGGAACTAGCACTGGCACGATTGATACAAAAGCTATTGTGAAGAATCCTAACAAAGCAAACCCCAACTCAGAGAAAACAATATGTGACAGAGTCTGTCACAACTGTGAGTTTTGGTGGTTTTAATTCCTAAACTTAAAAATAACATAAATTGCAGTTCGAAGCATCTGACTGCAATAATATTCGGACTCGAGAGAACTATAAAGTTTTCATCCAAGTCATGGGGGCAATTAACTCAACTCCAAACACCTTCAGTCACGAAATCCAAGTGCAGCCAAATCCTTTCTCACAGATAGGTGTGAGCAGCTTGACTGCCTCCGTGTGCAGAGGCTTTAGCCGCAATAATCTGGCTTTCATGTGAAATTTTGTCGTGCTGTACGTCCTCTCGCAGGGCTCAATGTTTGATCTAGGGTGCCTAGGAGGCATTGGTATGCGGTTTACCCCTTTCCAAACCGATGTACTAATCTTGATAAATTAAGGTTTTTCTTTGCTCCCCTCACAGTTGTAATTAAAGAGATTCAAGGAATGCCATTACAAAGCAACTGAGAGGATGTAAACAGCATGCCTTTAAGCAAACATCCCCAAGCATTCCTAACCATATCATTGTTTACCCAGAAAGCAGCTGAGGGGCTTCTAAATAGCCCTGCCCCCTCGTCCAAAGATTTCTCCTGATGGCCCCGCGCATTTTGGAACGAAGCCACGTCGACCAGGAAGGGCCTGGGCTAGGGTTCAAAACAAAATTAGCCAGGGTTCGCACTTCTGATCACTATCCCGTAAGACCTGCTGGAAAATGCACGTGTGTATGATGCTGTGTGGGGACAGGATCGGACTCAGCTGTAACATTCACCATGGGAAATCCAACTGCTGCCGCTCAGTATCGTGACTCTCTCGTGAACAGTGGTCACTTGGAGAAGACCGCAGACAAGACAGCACCCACAAAACCTTACCGCAATAATAGTTAGCGCCCTTAGGAGGTGGGGGGAGGAACTAACTAACAGAAAAATATTGGGGCTGTAACTGGTCCTGCATCTAAAAGGAGTTCAATGCGTCTGACCGATAAACCCAGAGCTATCAGAGAGTCTTGGATAACACCTTATGGATTCATTAACAGTTTGATAATTATGCAGAAAATTATCTTTATGAGGTAATTACTAAGGGAGTTTTTTTTCTAATTTTCTCCCTTCCCCTCCTGAAGGCTCCACATGTGCAGTGATGGGCCTAGTGCTGACAGTGAGTGTCAGCTGGTTGTTTAATTGCACAGGACATCACAGTCTTGCCCAATTGTGTCCTCACCCAACAAACACCCATGTGCGCTTTACAGCAAAGGTCCATGGGTAGTAATCAGCAGCTCAAACCTCGGCTGTGTTTTGCCCCCCACCCTAGCCACTGTCACCCCCTCCCCCCCACACTGCGCCCCCCCCCCCCCCCCCCCCCCCCACCAACATTTTCCAAGTGTCTATAACACTGCCAGGATGAGGGAATTGATTTTAGGAATGGAAACATGGGGGTCTGGCACAGAGATTCGACCTCCCACTATTTGTGCTACAGATCTGCTAAATGTAAAATTTACTGATGTTAATCCAACTCCCTTATACTCTCAGTATCACCGAGTTCTCTCTAAAGTAATTTCCATAAGTATACGGCATTTTAACAACATTTAAAAAAAATCAACTGAAGCAATCAGAAGAAAACCAAAAGGATATTAATGTTAATCATAATTCATTGCAGCTGATTTTTAAGAGTCCGATTGGTGAGACTCTAGGGTGGAAATTGGTATGTGTCGCGGCCGTTTTCCGGGTTTAAAATGGATGCAAAGCATACCAATTTAGCAGTCTGTGGGGCCTGTTTTTAAGGTGTCCTGGGCAGCCACCTAAAACAAGCGTTAAGGCAGGCCCTAGGCCTGTCCCACTCAGAATTCTTCACCGGCCCTTACGGACGACAACAAAATTTTATAACAATTCTCTTTTTTTTAAGAAAACTTTCCTGCAGAGCTAGGAGGACCAGGAGCGCTCCCCCGACTCCACAGGCATCGCAATCATTCCCCCCCCAACCCCTCCATAACCCGCTCCACCCACCCCCTCCCGGGACTTACCTGAGGGCCACTGTCGGCGGAGCAGGCAACCCGAAATTGATTTTTCCCATCGGGCGAGCTCCCTGTGGAGGCACAACAACAGTTTGGCCCGAGTGTGTAGGTGGGGCCCGAGGCCCAATTGCTGCCGATCCTCGGGCCTCTGTCTTCGGGCGCGTCTCGTTGAACCGAGACTCTGTTCTGGTGGACGTAAAAGATCCCAAGGCACTATTTGAAGAATACTAACCCATCAACCAACACCACCAAAAACAGATAGACTGATTATTTATCTCATTGCTGTTTGCAGGACCTTGCTGTGCACAAATTGATTGCCATGTTTGCCTACAAAGCAAGGGTGACTACACTTCAAAAGCAATTTATTGCCTGTGAAGCTCTTTGAGATGTCCTGAGGATATGAAAGGTTGTATGTAAATGCAGGTTCTTTCTTTATACAAATCACTTGCACGTGCACCTTATTGTGTTTATAATGGGATCAGACACTGATGGCCAGTAATATGATTGATTGCATTACTGCATTACAGACCATGTCTGATATTACAGGTATATTAGGTACTGTGCTTGCTACAGAAAGAAGATATTCTGGGTGGCTCAAGCCTAATGCTGATGCTAAGACCAGTAAAAACTGCCACCCCCCACACCCCCGCCCCCCACAAATTAAACTGAGACACTGTCACGAATAACAACTTGCGCACAGAAAAGATTTAGAAAAGTTGTTACAATCTGTGTAATAGACGTTCACAACATCCTGCATCTGAATCGCGTCATGTCAGGAACTGATATGAGTTTGTGCAGTTAACGGTTACTAGTTAACAGTGTTTACGGAACTGGCCCACGGGAATCACTGTCTACGTGAGAAGGGGAGAAGGAGGAGGAGGGCAGAAAAGTGGAGGAAACTGGCGAAAATAGAAACTGGACTGAGACCGTCCAAATTAAATTCATGGAGAAAACTAACAGCCAACTCAAGGAGACTTTCAATACATCAGTGAATAGAGACAGACCTTCACCCCTCAGTCTATACTGGATCCAAACCCAGGTCCCAGAGGTTAAAAGGCAATGCCTAACCCACTACACTACCCAGTGCCATAAAAATCCATAATTTTACAACGAGAAAGCCATGGCGTTTCTTTAAGTAAATTATAAGATTATGTTTTGTTGTGACAACTTAAGAACACCCAACTAGATAAATTGGCCGTTTGTTGCAAATAGGAACTGAGTGTTCTTTCCCCCCTTCCAATTTTACTCCCTCCTGTCCCCTTCTCTCCTGAAGGTAGTGAATCATGCTCGGTTAAAGTTCCACATTTGCCATCTACCCTCCTCCATCTTATCCAAGTAGCCTATTTTCATGTGTGAGCCCAAGGAATGAGTGTCACCAGGCCATTTGACCATGGGCAGCATCACATCTGAGCCCAATCTCCTCACCCAACATCCACACTTGCAAGCATTCGAACAGGGACCACTGGATTGTAATTAGGAATGGGAATCCGGGTCTGATGTTTCCCTTTCCCTAACTGAGGGCTGCTGAAGCCAACTGTAGCACCCCAAATAATCCTTAAACATTCACCACCGGCGCACTGTGGCTGCAGTGTGTACTATCTCCAGGATGCACTGCAGCAACTCTTCAACAGCACCTCCGAAACCCGTGATCTCCACAACCTAGAAGGACCAGGGCAGCAGATGCATGGGAACACCATCACCTCCAAGTCATACACCATCCTGACTTGGACATATATCACCGTTCCTTTGTCGTCACTGGAACCCTCTACCTAACAGCATTGTGGGAGTACCTTCACCACACGGATTGATGCGGTTCAAGGAGGCGGCCGATCACCACCTTTTCAAGGGCAACTAGGGATGGGCAATAAATGCTGGCCTTGCCAGTGACGCCCATATCCCAAGGATCAATTAAAGAAAATGCTGCCCCTTTAGGATTAGCTAACTCAGCACAGATTGAATGTGGAAGCTCCTAGTCTGTAAGGATCAATACCTCTCTGCTGATGCATTCAACCACTGAGCCATCAATTATCAGTTCTACTCACAATGCATGTATGAGTCTTAAATAGCCCTGCCTCCTTTTTCTTGCAACTTCTCTTGACAATTCAGATATCAAGAGTGCACAGCTCACAAGTATAAGCTGCATTATTTCACCGCAGTTTCATATGGTAAATTATAAACTGATAAACAAAAATTATGCCATAAATCCTACTCCGAACATATTGAATTTGAGAAACAATAAAACAAGAGACATGTGTGCTCTCTGACCTGGTTATTTTACAAAAATTCACTGCTCCAAGTATCATCTTATTTCTCTTTTTTTAATAAAAAAAAAAGCTCATCTGGCATGTTCAGAATAATTTGTACAAGTCTAAGTCTGTTTAATTTCAATTTACAACTGACCTTTGCAATCTAATTAGATGTATACAAAACTTTTCCATTACACAACATCGAAAGTTGAGCATTACAAGATTACTTTAGCTAATCATTTCTTAACTACAGACCCATTCAGAGCAGATACAAAGAAAATTACAAACAGACATATGAATTCCCATCTCTAGCTCATACAGTAAGGTTATTTTAAAGTATTAGTCAAATCCAGCTCAGTGGTGGAATAAGGATTCTTAAAATACAAATGCGCTCAATTAGAGATCATATAGTCATTTTACCAAAATTGATGTCTTTCTCTCATGATTCTCTACTGTTTGTGTTTTTGTTAGTCTGTAATTTTTTTGATGCTTGGCGGTTTAGAATAATAATTTTAACATTATTTTTAATCCTTGCTGTAGGCTGCATTCCATTGCAAAATTGGCCATTCCAACTCACCACCATCCAGAGCAGTTTTCCCTCACTAATCCCAAGTAGTGTCTAGTGTCTTGCATGAGGGCCAACGGCAGAAATGCTCCAACCCGTTGCAGAACAGAGTGATGGGGCACTAGTCTGTGGTTGCTGATCCCCACACAGTGAACTCCCAAGTGAGCAGCGGCTGAGAAGAGTCCCTGGCATTTACACACCAGTGAGATGCAGTCTGGGTCCTCAAACTTTTCTGAGCAGCTGTTTTTCTCTCTTACAAATTTGAGTCCTGTGTAAATTATGTGATGATATCCTTACATTCTATTGATAATGATGCATTTCATTAATGGAGATTCCAGCTTTCCACTAATATTCATCGACTTGAAATGTGGATTTAGACGGTTAAACCCCACTGAAGAAAAAGAGAGAGCACTAAAGAGGGAATTAAAAGAGAAACAAAGAGAGAGTCCTACTGTAATGTCACAAATGTGATTAGAAATTTCAAATTTCTAATGTTTAAAAAGTAAACCTGGGGCTCTCTTGCTGATTCAGTGGGTAAATGCATTGTGTAGTGTGGTATTGAGTCAGGAAGATCCCAGGCTTGATCTCTGATTCATGCTGAGTTAGTTGATCTCAGCCAAGGTGGCGGTGGACTGCTTACAAATGGCCTCAGTGCGGGCGGACAGGGGAGAGAATTTAGCCGGGGTTCCCACTCCTGATCATTATCTCATGATTCCTGTTGGGATGTGCAGGTCTTCTGGACATTGGATGGGGGCAGGACTGGGCTGAGTTGGGGCGCGTCTCCCCTCCATGTTTGAATAGGCTGCCAAGTCTAGGCTCAGGCTTGAGCAAGGTACTGGAAGGCAGCCAGCATCGTGAAACAACATCCCAGCACGGGTCAACACCTTTGGGAGAGACGGGGAGAATTTTCAACTGACTGCCATCCCTGGCATTGGTTGGCACAAGCTTTCGTTCACAGGTCCTACTTCAAAACTAAAGATTATTCTGTACACCTTTTCATGATTTTGACATGTAATGTGACTGAATGTCTAGATGCTTCCTGTAATTTAATCATCAGCTCCACTAAAGATGGATAAATGAAAAAATTGCAGAAAAAAAATATTTAAACCTCAGGGGGTAAAAATTGAGTCACGCCCCATTTGGGGCGCTAACCTCGCCGGGGCGCGACTTTTAGCGCCCCGAAAAAATTAGCGGCCCCGCGCCGGAACTTCAGTGGTTGCGCCCCAAGAGGGAAGCGAGGCGCCACTGGAAGCACCCCGCATCCCTCTTGGGGCGCTGCGAGTGAATATCCTGGCGCTACGTGCCGCAGCGCCACGCGCTGCGGCACGTCGCGCCGCGGTATTGCAGGCCTTCCTCCCCTTCTTAAAGGGGAGGGACCCTGCGCAGCGCGAACCGGGGCCCAGCTGGGCCCCCAGGGATCGGGAGTGCCGGCAAAAGAGCCCGGCACTCAAGAGAAGTGCCGGGCTCTTGGAGCGCAGCCGGCACTTCACGGTGGGGGGGCTTCACGGGGGCCGGGGACAGCAACGGGGGCAGGTGCTGGCAGGCGGCCAGCAACAAAAATGGCCGCCTGCCACCTCCCCTTTAAATATCGCCGCCCCGGCCGCACGTACGCCTCCCTGAACCCGTCGGACATAGCGTCTGGCGGTAAATCAGGGGGCGCGACTGAAGATCACGGCCGGGGCGCGAGCGGGGTGCTGCGCACGGCGATGACGTCATCGCCGGCGGCGCGGCGCTACCGGCTGCCGCCGCCGCTAACCTCCCACTAAATTTTTCGGGAGGCGTGGGCGGCGCTGCGCCCGGGCGTTAGCTGCTTTACGCCCCATTAGCGCCCTCTTAAGGCGCTAACGGGAGGCGCAAGCAGCTGAATTTTTCCCCCCTGTTTCTCTGAGACCTACCTGTTTAAACTTCGCCTTAGAAAAAGAATGTTTTAGAAAAATAAATGCGCAGGTTGAATCTCGAGAAGCTCTGCACTTTCTCTTACCAAGGATCGAATGTCTTGGAGCATGTTTTATCTGCAGTCAGATTTCTAACTGGAAGCAAATATTCCATACACAATAAACTGCTTAAAAAGGTTTGTTCTCTTTACATCTCAAGCAATGTCCAGGGAGTTTGCAGGGAGTGTGCAGTGAGTTTACTTGTAGTGTGCGTTTCATCGTTGAAGGTTCACTTTGAAGCCGAAGCTATTTGGGGCAAACACTGCAGATCCCCATCCGATTTTCTCCCCTCCCCTCCTGAAGACACGAGGGACGAGTTTTCTGGGACGGGTGGAAATGAGGTGCAACATGCGGGCAGGTCGCTGAAATTGTGCTGCGGTTGATGTCCCTTCTCTGCACCCCGATTTCCTCTTGGGGCTCAATAATGTGGTGTGGACGTTTCATTGGCATGTGATGGGGTCTCCTATCAGGCACAGTCACAAGGGCACAGAAAGCTGAAATGCTGATGCAGCCTGATGCAGGCTCGGGGCCATGGCCTCAGGCCTCCTTTAAGCAGGTGACACAGCTCTTGGATGAGCTCCCTGTAAACCAGAGCATTGCTCCTCTGAAAGTCCAGGAAGGGCGGTCTGGGCCTGTCAACCTGCCCAGCTGGGTACCTCTCAGTCGGTGCCCTCCTCTTCTGATGTTGTCTCATCGCCTTGGCAATCAACAGAGCTGCCTGCTCATCCTCCTCTTCTTCCTCCTCCAGGTGGCACAGGTAAAGGGCAGCCCCATCCTACAGCTTGTACTGATGTCCTCCCACCTGCCACCTCTTCCCAATAACTTTTTTTTAATCTTTAATTTGTCACATATTGTTTTGTACACTAATTTAATTTTTCATTTATGTTTCAGCTAATGTCTGGAACATTAACGTGCAGCTGTTTAAAATGTTTATCCTGTATTTTCTGGATCAGACCCCAGTGGGAATGTTCATGTAATGAGGGAAGCAGAAGAATCATTGTTACCAATATCACAGAGAACCTGCTGCGCAGAAGAAACCTTTTCCAATAGTCCTGTAGAACAGGAAGATCCTTCAAGAAGACGAGATCTGTAAATTGGCTCCAAAAGCACCAACACTGATTCCACCTCAGAGAACACTACGGCTTTAACTGGAAGCTACGCCAGGTGCAGTGCCCTTCGTAAGTCACTTAGCTTAATGCTGGGAGCTGCTTTGAAAGCCCCCAAATCTCCTGCTTTAAGTGGTACAATATGAAATGAAGCATGCCAGGAAGATCAGCAGGCACCAGAGCCGGATTGGCCACATCTGCCATGATGCCACCAACCATATCTGCATGCCCCGGCACATCAACTTGACAACGACCACGGGGAAGTAACTCCGCAGGTTCCAGATCAGCATGGAGCCGCTTGCAGATCTGTTTCATCTGCTACAAGGTATTCCTGCAGCCAACCTTCCCCAGCGGTGAATGTGCAACAGATTGCCCGGCAACAATTTGTGGCATGTGCATTTGCGCCATGCAGCTGGTAAATGGTAGGGCTACCTGGTGGCTTCCTTAGGAGTTGCAATTTCTTCCACATCCGTTCGCAGGTCTGTGGGTTGAGCGTACGGCATTGAACTCGGTCTCTACCACTCCCCAACACCCCCCCCCCCACATGCTGCAAAGCTGTCCACTGGGTAGACTGTCCTGGACAGTCTACCTTCCTTACATTACACTATGCCTTGGTCACATTTCCTTGCTCCATGTATAATTTTGCCAGCCAGCGGTATTTGGCAGCCATGATTTTGATCCATACAACCTTTAGAAGGGCTTTTTAAAAATCACCTTCACTGATACTGCTTTTATAAAGGCTATACAAATTTCTATCCCCAGGTACCTTTAATTGGCTGCATTCCTTATTAATTTTCCCACAATGTAATATAACACGCAATTTACCGCATATCTTCCAGGCAAGCTTCCAGCCCAATATTGGCCAGAAACCTTCCTGCGTAAATCTGAATATATTAAATCGGCCGACTACGGAAATCTCATCATCATGATGTTGGCCAGCGTGGCAGGTGGAAAGCCTGCTGCACTCTGATCTGTTGCTTTAGCACCAGGACTGGAAAATTTCCCACCGCACCTTTCACGCTGCACTGTGCCCAGTATTCGTATCGGCCTGCCAGATTCACTGTTAGATGGTCCAGGAACAAATGGCCATGGTCACAGTTTTCATAATTAAAGGACACCGCCTTCATTTAAAAAACGTGTTTTAATAAACCTTGCTCTGCTTGGGGAGGTAGAAAAGCCAAAAGATTATTTTTGTCACAATCATGCAAGTGGCGTTTCATGAAAAAAAATCCCCAGGTTTTCATCAAGTTGATGTCCTTTAAAATAATTGAAAAAAGATATTTGGGGCTGAAATTCTGGGATCCGTGCTCTGCTGCCGGAAGTGCAATGGAACTATTGACACTGTTGACCTTCTCCCAGAGCGGATGACCCGCGTCTGTCGAGGCACATCAAAGGCGCATGCAGCAAGAAAGTGGTGAATCTCGAGACCCTTAACAGGCTAAAGAGATTATTTAAATAAATGCATCCTTCCCAAAGGGGATCAAAGATTTGCCGCTATTTGGGATCGATTACCTTTTCTCTCTCTGAAGTCTGAGGCCTTTTTAAGGACTAGTACACAACCCACACTTGCTCTAATACAAAAGCAAAATGCTGCGGATGCTGAAAATCTGAAATAAAAACAGAAAATGCTGGAAATACTCAGCAGGTCAGGCAGCATCTGTGGAGAGAGAAACAGAGTTAACGTTTCAGGTCGATGGTTCTGACGAAGGGTCATCGACCTGAAATGTTAACTCTGTTTCTCTCTCCACAGATGCTGCCTGACCTGCTGAGTATTTCCAGCATTTTCTGTTTTTATTCCACACTTGCTCTAGGCAGGCATAACTTCTGCTAGGCCTAACTGGTGGGCGCTGGCCGGAATTCGCAGAGTAGCCTAGGAACGTGCCCACACATGGCCCCAAAGCTGGATGTGGACAAGGTGAAGTGGATGAAAGCATCGGCGCACATCCCCGATCCAAACTTGGGCCACAGCGTAAACGAGGCACAAACCCAGCCAGTCTGGGTTCCAGCTCACCTTTTAAGCCCTCCCCTGAGCCAGGGATTTCAGCCCCATTCAGTGTAACTGAGGCGGAGTACTTCTTTAAGTTGGTTGTGGGGGTGATGGGCGACAGGGAACAAGAGGGTCCTGCCTCTTGTCTTGTCCTAATTCACTGTCCTGTTTGTTGGGTTCACTCTCCTTGTCTGGCTTCAGGCAGGTCACTGTTGTTTGCTATATTTCCCATACCTTGCCAGAACGCGTGATGAGGGGCTTAAATTCAAGAGGCGAGATTTACCGCTTTGGTGAGAAGCTGATGTAAAGTTAGCGCAGTGAGCGTCTCATCTGTCTGACCTCCCTGCAGCCAACCTAACGGCTTTGCCCAGCCTCAAGGTGAAAGAGGGAAGAAAACAGCTGCCGCTGGCCTCGGGTGCCTGCTGCAGTGGAGGAACGCGGCTGCCTGTTGGGCACCTGAAGTGAAGGGTCAGATTTAAAAAACACACTGAAAAAATCGCAGGGTGCAGGAGTGCAATTGATTGTGGGCCGATTGATTGCAGTCGTTTAAGAGGCCTTTTATATATTAAATCCCCTCCCGCCCACCATAGCGCACTGGATGGTGGGCAGGAGAGGATCGTGTTGCTATGGCGATATGAGGAAAAATATGACCTATGATGCATGAGATCATTACCATGTGGTGCGAATATACCCCTCCACAGCTGGATTGAAATATTTAACAGCTGCCATTTCTCCTGGAAGAAAATCCTGGAATTGGTGCCGATCGTCAGGAGGCTGACGGAATAGCTCCTAAGCCGATTTGCCATCCCAGAACCAAGCGAAAGCAAACCCCGCAAGGTGCCCCAAACTACCTGGTATCTCCTGGGGTCACAGCTGAACGAAAATTGGCATACAGTACAAGGGAGCTGTCCTAAGAAATTATAATTAGTAAGTAAGAAAAACTTAAAAACATACGGATGAATTAAAAAAAACTGAAACACTGTACCTGGTAGCACTGGACTCCCAGAGCTATGGCCACTGTGTTCCTCAAACTCAGAGAGTGCCAGTGCTTGGCTGGGAATGGGGTGGAGCACATACATCAGGACCAAATCAAAGGGGGATATAACTGGGCAGGTCAGTCCCAAACCCACAGAAGCTCACTGGCCATTGGCTGACTATAACCATTATAGAGCGAAACATGCCTCCAGGTGATCCTGCTGCCCTGGTTCAGGGAGAAAGTGTGCCGTCAGGAACCAAAGGACAGGATGCAGCGGGGGGAAAAATAACATTTAAAAAAGCAAGACTAGTTTCTCCCTCCTGATCGAATGTATCCACATGTGGATGTAATTTCAGTTTGATGCAGTGTGTTTCCATAAAGTGCACTTTCTCACTATTAAACTTCGTGGGAAACACAAAGGTTTTGAAATGCTTTTTGACCATTGGGGTATAGGAACACCAATGACTCACAAAATGGGAAGAGTATTTACTCAGCGAGACCCAGTTTGTTTCCAGACTATTCCCAATTGTGCTGTGTTCTGTAACAACAACAGAGGGGGAAATACTTTTTAAATTGCATTTACATTTTAAGGTAAGCAGTTCCTGATTAATACTTGGAAATAGCTTTATAAAATGTAATTTAATATACTGGGGCGGGTGAGGGGGTTCTACTAGTTTTATACATTGATTTCTTCCACGTTTATAGCCTCTGTATAATATATAAGATGTATTTTGATGTACATTAACCTCACTTTGATTTTCTAACCCTATCTGGATTTTCTTCTTTTATTAATTTCCAATATTCTCCTTAATCTCCCCCTTCATCCCTTCAAGGCCCAGGCTTATGCCAGGATTCTGTTCCACAGGCGTTAGCCAATCTCTGGCACCTCACCTAAATGACCATTCTTCATGTTTGACGTTTAACAGTGAATACTGGAAGGCTGTTGCACATTGCGGGGCATCACAGGGGAGCCCAATCCTGTCCCTACTCAATGTCCAAATGTGGACACATTCCAGCAGAGTGGGGTCGGGGGTGGGGTGGGGGCGGGGGTAACGTCACTGGATAGCAATCAGGAACAGGAACCCCATCTGATTCCAGCCCCACCCCACCCCCACTGCCCCTTCCAAGGCAAGAGGTGCTGAGGCCAATTGTAGCAATCCAACTGCTGCACCATCTGAGACTAGCTAACTCAGCAAAGACCAGACCCAGGGTCCTTCCTGGTCTGTATGGCTCAGTCTATACCAGGCAATCATTTACCCACTGAGCATCAAGTCCACAAACCCTAATGCCACAGCTATACTGCACTTTGGAGGACAAACTGGCCCTGAAAAAGTCTAAATCCTAACTTTGAACTGCGACAAGACTGAGTTAATTAATCCAGTCAGAATCAGTGCCAGTGTAAACAGAACCTAGTTCAGAACGGACACTGAATCCGAGAAGAAGACAAGTGTGAGTTACAAATGGTGGCTCCAGGCATAAGGAAGTCCCTGTGTCACAGAGTGACACTGGAGCACAATAAGAGGGGTTCGCAGCCACTCCGAGTGTGATAATTCAGACACGCTCCACGTTCCAAACTCCGTGGCACTGCCACTGTGCCACAGCGGTCCTGACCGTGCCACCTCCGGGAATGGTAGATCGAATCAGCTGACCAACATGTGTAGAGATCTAAGTGAAATCCCTAACTTACACGGACTGGTACTTCACAGTAACGGGCGTTCCAGGGTTATAGATATCCTTCCAGTCCCGGGACAGCCAAATAATTGAGCTTCTATTATATTTGCATACTTCGCGGCTGAATGGGTGCTTTCTCGTTAGCAGCCCCCTTGGTGGGATGACCATGCGTTTGCATCTAAGTAACACCACCCACATATTCAGACTGTGCTCCTCTCTGACTGTGATCTGTGTGTTTAACTGGTAAGTGCAAGCACCCCTTCATATGTGGTTTAACAGGAACTTATGCATTAAATGTTCTCTTATTATAACTTTCAACTGTTTTCATCTTTCATCTCATCATTGAGGACATGCATCAAATTAAATTGCATCAAGACCATATTGGCTTAATTCCTGATGGAGTAACATTTTACAACGTATTTATATATCAATTGTATATTATGAGACAAAGAAATACAGTGCGACGTGATGTGGTGTTGCTTTTTAGTATGACAGTCGTTTATTTTAAGCCTTGAATCAATCCATTCACAACAAATGATATTTCTCTCTTAAAATGAAGGTTATATGACTCATGGGCTAAACTCAGCAAGACTGCACTCTGACTAGACAACAGTACAAGTTGGAGATAGAGCTAAGACAGTCTGGCTCTGATTCTCTATCTCCGCCCCTGTTCAATGAGGCAGCACAGCCTTGCTGACTTTGCTCTCAGGCGGCATTGAAGATCTCACCAGGCTCAATGGGGGCAAAATTCGGCTCCTTTGCACCTACCGTTAGAGCCTCCGGGGGGGGCACTAACGGGGCGCAAAGGGGTTATCGCCCGGGGGGGGGGGGGGCCATAATAGCGCCTCCTGAGAAATTCCGTGGGGTGCTGCTGAGGCGCTAGCCAATAGCGCCGCGCCCCGCCGGTAGCGTCCCGGTGCCGGGCTGCAACCACGGCACCACGCCGCCGTGGTGGCCTAGTGTGGGCCATCGGAGGCCCTGCAGAGCTCGCAGCATCCCTCCCCTTTAACGGAAGGGGAGGGGCGATGAAACGCTCTCAGCACTACGCAGAGCGGCCGCATAGCGCTCCAGCGTTTGAGCGCTTTGCGCCCCCGACACCGCCCCGAGAGGAAGTAAAGCACCCGAGATAGCGCTCCACTTCCTCTCCGGGGTGGTAAGCCGAATTTAGCGGTCGGGGCGCTAATTCGGTTACCGCCCCCAAACGGGGTATAACCAAATTTCGCGCCCATAGTTCCATAAACTTGACTGGAACAAAAATACCCTCTCAACTCCCTGGATATCGCACTGAGTAAGTGCACTGTCCGGTGTGGTGAGGAGCAACACAGAGCACGAAGGCGCCTGGTCAGTGCTGAGTTACGGTGATCTCAGCTGCAACATCAATGAGGGCGAGGGTGGGCGATGACAACCATAATTGGCCTCAGCATCCCCAGGTTTGAAAAGCAGAAAATCATCCAGGACTGTTGCTCCAAGCCATTATTTAGAAAGACACGGATTAATCAAGGATAGTCAGCACGGATTTGTTAAGGGAAGGTCGTGTCTGACAAACTTGATTGAATTTTTTGAGGAGGTAACAAGGAGGGTAGATGAGGGTAGTGCGTTTGATGTAATGTATATGGACTTTAGCAAGGCTTTTGATAAGGTTCCACATGGCAGACTGGTCACAAAGTTAAAAGCCCATGGGATCCAGGGCAAAGTGTCAAGTTGGATTCAAAACTGGCTCGGAGACAGAAGCAGAGGGTAATGGTTGATGGGTGTTTTTGTGACTGTAAGGCTGTTTCCAGTGGGGTTCCGCAGGGCTCAGTACTAGGTCCCTTGCTTTTTGTGGTATATATCAATGATCTAGACTTGAATATAGGGGGTATGATTAAGAAGTTTGCAGATGATATTAAAATCAGCTGTGCGGTTGATACTGAAGAAGGAAGCTGTAGACTGCAGGAAGATATCAATAAATTGGTCAGGTGGGCAGAACAGTGGCAAATGGAATTAAATCTGGAGAAGTGTGAGGTCATGCATTTGGGGAGGGCTAACAAGGAAAGGGAATACACATTAAATGGTAGGACACTGAGTAGTGTAGAGGAACAAAGGGACCTTGGAGTGCATGTCCACAGATCCCTGAAGGTACAGTAACAGGCCAGGTAGATAAGGTGGTTAAGAAGGCATACGGAATGCTTGCCTTTATTAGCCAGGGCATAGAATACAAGAGCAGGGGGGTTATGCTTCAACTGTATAAAACACTAGTTAGGCCTCAGCTAGAGTACTGCGTGCAGTTCTGGTCACCACATTACAGGAAAGATGTGATTGCACTAGAGAGGGTACAGAGGAGATTTACAAGGATGTTGCTGGGAGTAGAGAATCTTAGCTATGAGGAAAGACTGGATAGGCTGGGTCTGTTTTCCTTGGAACAGAGGAGGCTGAGGGGAGACCTTATTGAGGTGTATAAAATTATGAGGGGCATAGATAAAGTGGATAGAAAGGACATATTTCCCTTAGCAGAGGGGTCAAAAACCAGGGGGCACAGATTTAGAGTAATTGGTGGAAGGTTTAGAGGGGATTTGAGGGGAAATTTCTTCACCCAGAGGGTTGTGGGGGTCTGGAACTCGCTGCCTGAAAGGGTGGTAGAGGCAGGAACCCTAACCACATTTAAAAAGTAATTGGATGTGCACTTGGGATGTTCTAACCTGCAGGGCTATGGACCAAGAGCTGGGAAGTGGGATTAGGCTGGATAGCTCTTTGTTGCGGACACGATGGGCCGAAATGGCCTCCTTCCGTGCTGTAACTTTCTATGATTCTATGATTATGCAGTGAACCCCCCGCCCTCTGCTGGAAAGCACATGTGTGGGAACATCGGGTGAGGACAGACTCAAGTGCCACAGTGATGCTCTCTGCCGTTTAATTGCTGTGTGAAGAAAGGCCACCTCGGTGAAGTAACAGGAGGCTGCTGATACCCTTGGAGCCTTATCCCAGAGACAGTGACCACCTTCCAGTAAAGGAGAATAGAGGGAAAAAGAAATTTAATAATAATACCATTTGATTTTGCAGCGTTTCCATGGCCACGTCACATTTGACAAGTGGCTGACTTCTCTCCTCCTCGACTCGAAACAAAAATCACAGTTTTAATACAAAGTGCAAACTCGGACTACCTGTCCTAAAGCCACAGCGGAATACCAGCTCCATTGTGGCTGATGCTGCTTGAATGGCAAAAATATTATAATATGATTAAAATTCATCCTTCAGAACTCATAGCCGTGATTCCGCAGCATTGCTGTACTAGCGCCAGACCCGAGAGGATGTCTAGGCTGCATGTCAGTCATTGAACCAGTTTATGTCATGACTCAAGAATGAAACGTCAACCCAGACAGTGCCCGATTGGAGCTCCTGTTTTCTTTAAAAGCTACTATAATCCATAGTGAGCCTGAGGTGCTGACTGCTGTAATTAATTTAACAAGGCGCGGGGCTGAAAAGATTTAGTCAGCTGCCATCGAGAGATCTTTCCTGAGCACCCTTGTTAGACACTTTACTGTCTATCTCAGTTGTCGCAAGCCAAGCAGCTCGGTGCAGTAGCAAAGTACAGCAGGCACTGATTTAGGAGGGTGAGTAATGCTGCTCAAATGAAATACTCATCGATTACCACCTCTGCACAAAGTATACCTCAATACAACAGATGCTCGCTGCTCTCTTTTATAGGCACTATTCATTATTTCCCATTGCTGTATGTATGCCACCTGTTGTACGTTTAGGAGAAAAGCATTTTAAAAATTAATAGATTATAACTTATTTATGTCACTTTGGGATTTTCACCTTTACCACCTGGGTGGAGTAGAGAGAGTAAAATCTGACGGGGAGTCTAAACAACCCCGACAGTTCCGCCCGATTTTCCTTCTATTGAAATGAATGGAAGGAAAATCTGGTCAGTTCTGTTGGGGACATACAATTCTTCCCGCCAGGTTTTCCTTTCTACGCTCCATCTGGGCAATGCTTAAAGCCCAAGCCGTAAAGACAAGAAATCTGTCCCTTTCATTCTCTAGCTATTTCCAACAGTGATTTATGGTTTCATTTATTTACATTAACACATTTTGCCCAATACACCATTTTTGCTTGTTTTTTTTTGCCCTACAGTACTTCGTATTTTCAAGGTGACTTAGTCACACCTATTGTATAAAAGTTTTCTTCCATTTCACAGTTCAGGCTGTTTTTGAAGTTTCTGGTCTTTCCGCCCAAGTTTGCAAGACCATCGCCTTGAAATTCCTGATGGTGACATTAGCAAATAGACAATTAAAATATTCAGATGACATTCCTTTGTCTGCCATTTCAACGCAGGCATTACCTGTTCATTTAAAATAGGTTAGTGCTACCACAAAAATAGCAGGGGAATGCAATACAAATGCATGAAGTACTTATCTACTAATGGGTATAAGTGACAAAAGGCAATCTATAAATACATATTAATATTTTACATATATAATATATTTAACTACTAGTGTGCATTTGTCGCACTTCAGATGTCACCCTCGAAAATGTTTAAAGTTTGTAAAAAAATAAAGAAAGCCAGCTATTTCCTCTGGTTTTTCTAGTCTTCATAACCTGATCTCTCTCCAGGGCTAGGAGCTGGGGATTTACAAGCATCTGCCAATCTACAGAACCTTCCCTTGACAATTAGCTGCTAATTCAGGAGTGTCCAGTCTCTATAGCCCTCGACACCCAGGTAACTCAGTCCAGTTTACATTGTATTTGTAATTCACCGGTTTGTTCTGCTTGAATTTTGTCATTCTATTGGCCTTGAAAGGGCTAATTTTAGCACTGTTGCCTTACTGGTAGATAAATCCTAATCGGAACACCACGATCACCAAGATTATATCCGGTGCTTCAGATATATGCAAACTAACAGGAACATTGACTTAAACGTTACATGTGGCCCCCAATGCTCCAGGATACACACTTGTGTGGCCCACAAAAAAGAAAGACTTACATTTATATAGCGCCTTTCACGACCACTGGATGTCTCAAAGCGCTTTACAGCCAATGAAGTACAGGAAACGCTTTGGTATCCGGCACCGACGGGACCGGGATGGTGCCGGTTGATTAAAAATTCCGGATAACGGAGAGGTATATCTACCGAGGCTATTTTTAACAAACAAAAATAAAAAAATCAAGAAATGTGCAGTATAATTGGGTACTCCCCTACAGAATGTTGTGTTAAATGGATGGTGGAAGATGCTTGATTAAGTACAGTAATGCCAGTTGAGGGTAATCCATAACTCTAAGTTTTGTTTTACTGTTAAGTAATTAAACGACTGTATACTGTAGTTTTCGGAGTATGAATTCTGCCGGTTATTAGAGAGTTCCGGATATTTAGGTGCCGTTTAAACGAGAGTTTCCTGTACTTTTGGAGTGTAGTCACTGTTGCAATGTGGGAAACACGGCAGCCAATGTGCACACAGCAAGCTCCCACAAACAGCAATGTGATAATGACCAGAAAAACTGTTTTTGTTATGTTGACTGAGGGATAAATATTGGCCAGGACACCGGGGATAATTCCCCTGCTCTTCGAAATAGTGCCATGAGATCTTTTACGTCCACCTGAGATAGCAGATGGGGCCTCAGTTTAACATCTCATCGAAAGACGGCACCTCCGACAGTGCAGCACTCCCTCAGCACTGCACTGGAGTGTCAGCCTAGATTTATGTGCTCAAGTCCCTGCAGTGGGACTGTGAACCTACAACCTTCTGACTCAGAAGCGAGTGAGCTACCCAGTGAGCCACAGCTGACACAAAGTCAAAAGATTGGACACCGCTGCTCTAACTGACCTCAGCATGTGCTGTTTAGACCACTTGATTCTGAACAATGGCCTTAAAGGCACCACATTAAACACACCTCAATCTTAGCAGCTGAACATCATAACCCTGTGTCTACCCATCAGCACCATGGGAGATCAGCTTGTAATTTTTAGCTCTTCTTGCAGTGAAGTATGGCAAAGATCTGGTGTTCTGCTTGTACCCAGCACGAGCTGCTTCAAATGATCAGGATTTTGGCCCCACAAACAAAAATGTTCCTTTTACTGGAATTCAAAGTGTTCTTATAAACCTTCATCACTCTGGTGTTTGAGACCACTTATTTCTGGAGTGAACTTGCACTGGTTAACATTGACTTCAGCACACATGTCAGATGTTTTCTCATCTGTTACATAAGAAGAACTCACAGAGGAAACTGGATTTAAAGGGATCGCAGTGCAATTGAATCAACATTAAGCTCTTCCAATAGCTCAGTAGGTAAATGCAGGACGCCAGGTTTGTTCCGTAGTCAATACTGACATAGCTAATCACACCTGGCGCAGCAGTAAGAGCCCCAGGTTTGGTCAAGGTAAGAAAGGGAAAAAAACAGCCAGGGTTCTGGCTCCTGGTCGTAATCCTGTGGCCCCTGTTGGAAAGTGCATGCGTGTGGACATAGACATAGAGGAGATGGAGACAGGATCGAGCCTGGCTATAATGCCCCCCATGGTAGAATAGGCCACCGACACGCACTGTTCTAAGCTTACCCATGAAATATGAACATTTGGGTAAGGCACCAGAGAGATTTCATACCTGTGAAATTGTCAGTGACTCAAGAGGAGGAGAAATAGGGGGGATTGGTGGGGGGGGCATTGGGATGTGTACAAAAAATTAGCATTGAGAACAAAAACAAAAAGGGTGCAAGCTTCAAATGAGGTGTTTAACTGGCCCTCTTGCCTACAGTACTGGTGCTGTTTGAGCAGCCACAGCTGTTTCACACATACACATGCACTGGGCTCCACACTTCACACCATGCCTCGCATTGAATGTCTCTATACAACTGGGTCCTTATTTTCTTTTTACAATACAGTAAACAAGGAAACCGGCCATCAATTATTAGTGCAGAGTATATCTAAATTTCAGAGCCATGAAGAGATTTTTGTTAAATGAAGCAGATTGCTTTATGCCAACAATAACAGACGGTGTTGTTAAATATAAATCAAGTGGTACAGACATTTCATGCTTGACTCATTTGGCGCTTTAGACAAACGCAGACCAGCCTGGCAGAGCTTGGAGCGTCTCAGAATGTGTGACTAATATAACTTCATAAGATATTATTTCTGATTTATCATCTCAGTCTCACCACATGAAGAAAAACAGAAAACCAAGAATTCCTTGATGATCTCTGCATAAGATCTAGTCCACTATGTTTCACTCCACAGAAGACTGTACGAGTGAAAAAATACCTTCAAATAATACATCCAGCTAAACTCCCTCCATTTTTCCTGAAGGCACTGGCTTTTCTTGGCATACAGTTCAATGGGTGCTGCCTATTGACCATCCATCATGTGGTTTATATTGTGGCCTTGATGGTAGAACCTAGATATTCCAATCAAGGTTATTTCAACACCAGCGTTAATCCGTTCAAAATATATGGCCGATCAGAAAACCTAGGCCTGAGTGTCAGCGGGTTATTTAACGATGGCACATCACAGCCAACCCAATTTTGACCGTATCAGATATGTCCGCAGCCACAAAATTCCAGCAGGAGTCACTAGCAAACGATCAGGAGCTGATTTTTTTCCTTTTTTAGCCCAGGGGCACTGATACCAATCGCAACAAACCAACCGCTGCCCCAGCATAGAAATGGATCAAATCTTAATAGTCACCAACTGCTTATTCCCAAGTCCTCATGCGAGGGGCTCTGGCAAAGGCTTTGACATATCTACAATGAGGCTGGATTCCCCTCCAGGATATTCAGTGGCAGGAGGGTGTAGGCCAGAGCCCTCCCTCCTTGAAACCATTTCCCCTTTTTGCCACAAATCCACTTTACAGCTGTCCTGGATCTTATACATGGGATGGAGGAAGTTGTTCCGTTGCTTGCCTAGAAGGTCTGAGCCATGCCACAAAATATCGTTCATTGGGACTTTGCTGTCATTGGAGAACGTGCTCTTCATCCCTTCTCAGAGTGGTCCCAAAGGATTTTGTTCAGGTTGAAGCCAGAATCCACCAGAACTCCAGGTGCTGATGTGAATCAACAATTGGAAGAGATAAAATTGCACTGGGGATACCTAGCATCATGTCCCACTTATTAGTTCATTGCTCAAGATGGCGAATGGATGGTACTGGATCCAGGTGTAAATCTACCAATAGCAACAGATCATCTTTAAAAAGCAGTGCCACACTCTGAGGTGTTTACTTACGATGCAACCTAACATCATTGAACAAGATGGACAATCTTATCTTACTCCTCTTCCACGAAAGATTAGTTTGGTGAATCTTTTAACTTTGGAGAGCAGGGAGAAAGTTTGCAGAACTTTCTCTCAGGAGAACGTAAGAACATAAAAAATAGGAGTAGGAGTAGGCCATAGGGCCAATATTCCTCCTAATTTTTTTTTGGGTGCATGACCCCTTTAAGGGGCTGCGTGGCCCATTCACAGGAACGTTGCATACGGCCTCTCGAGCTTGCTCTGCCATTCAATAAGATCCTGGCTGAACTTGTACATCAACTCCACTTACTCGCTCTGTCCCCATATCCCTTGATTCCCTTAGTGCCCAAAAATCTAGCGATCTAGGTCTTGAATATACTCAACGACTGAGCCTCCACAGCCCTCTGGGATAGAGAATTCCAAAGATTCACAACCCTCTGAGTGAAGAAATTTCTCCTCATCTCAGTCCTAAATGGCTGACCCCTTATCCTGAGACTATGACCCCTAGTTCTAGACTCTCCAGCCAGGGAAAACAGCCACTCCTCATTAACCCTGTCAAGCCCTCTAATAATTTTATACAATTCAATGAGATCGCCTCTCATTTTTCTAAACTCCAGAGAATATAGGCCCATTCTACCCAATCACTCCTCATAGGACAGCCCTCTCATCCCAGCAATCAATCTAGTTTTCCTTCGCTGCACCCCCTCTAAGGCAAGTATATCCTTCCTTAGGTAAGGAGACCAAAATTGTACACAGTACTCCAGGTGTGGTCTCACCAAAGCCCTATATAATTGCAGCAAGACTTCCTTACTCTTATACTGCAACTCCTGTGCAATAAAGGCTAACATACCATTTGCTTTCCTAATTGTTTGCTGTACATGCATGTTAACTTTCCATGATTCGTGTACAAGGACACCCAAATCCCTCTGAATGTCAACATTTACTAGTCTCTCACCATTTAAAAAATATTCTGCTTTTTCATTCTTCCTACCAAAGTGGATAATTTCATACTTCCCCACATTATACTCCAACTGCCATGTTCTTGTCCAATCACTGAACCAGTCTATATCCCTTTGCAGCCTCTTTATGTCCTCCTCACAGCTTACTTCCCCACCTAGCTTTGTAACATCAGCAAATTTGGATATATTACACTCGGTCCCCTCATCTAAGTCACTGATATAAATTGTAAATAGCTGAGGCCCAAGCATTGATCCTTGCGGCACTTTACTAGTCACACCCAACCATCCCGAAAATGACCCGTTTATTCCTACTATCTGTTTTCTGTCGTTAACCAATCCTCAATCCATGCTAATATATTACCCCTAATTGCATGAGCCCTGATCTTGTGTAACAACTTCTTGTGTGGCATCTTATCGAATGCCTTCTGAAAATCCAAATATACTACATCCACTGGTTCCCCGTTATCTACCCTGCAAGTTATACCCTCAAAAGCTCTAATAGATTTTTCAAACATAATTTCCCTTTCATCCTCGGAGATTAAATAACTTCATAAATAAGGTTCATGACTGGGTAGATTGTACATGGTCTTGGAAGGAGCAGGATCAATGGTCCACATGGCCTTTTCTTGTTACATAGTATTGCATAGTATTTACAGCACAGAAACAGGCCATTCGGCCCAACAGTTCCATGCTCCACATGAGCCTCCTCCCACTCCTCTTGGGAGTAAGTCCTTCAAATGCCAGCAAGGAGCCAGATGGTAAAACTTAAAGTAATTCTGTGCCTCTAATACACTCATTAATTCTCCCAATTTAATAATTAAAGCAGCCTGTGAAGGTCTTTGAATTACAGAGCAGCTCTTTCAGATCTTGCTGTCCAGGTCACTAGATGCTTCTCTAATATTACAGAGTACACTACATAGTATTTACAGTACAGAAACAGGCCATTCGGCCCAACAGTTCCATGCTGGTGTTTATGCTCCGCACGAGCCTCCTCCCACTCCTCTTGGGAGTAAGTCCTTCAAATTTAGAGACAGTGGCTAAGGATTTATCTGGTACCATTTGATTACTATCTCCTCTAAGGTTTATTAGGGCAGTGCAAAGTATTACAAAGTATTTACAGCACAGAAACAGGGCATTCAGCCCAACAGGTCCATTCCAGTGTTTATGCTCCACACGAGCCTCCTCCCATCTTTCTTCATGTAATCCCAACAACATATCCTTCTATTCCTTTCTCCCTCATGTATTTATCTAGCTTCCCCTTAAATGCATCTATGCTAGTCACCTCAACTACTCCTTGTGGTAATGAATTCCACTTTCTAACCATTCTCTGGGTAAAGAAGATTGTCCTGAATTCCCTATTGGATTTATTAGTGACTAGCTTGTATTTATAGCCCCAAGTTCTGGTCTTGCCCAGAAGTGGAAACATCTTCTCTACGTTTACACTATAATAATCTTAAAGACCTCTACCAAGTCATCCCTCAATCTTTTCTTTTCTAGAGAAAAGAGCCCCAGCCTGCTCAATCTTTCCTGGTAGATATAACCTCTCAGTTCTGGTATCATTCTAGTAAATCTGTTTTGCACCTTCTCCAGTGCCTCTATATCCTTTTTATAATATGGTGACCTGAACTGTTCATAGTACTCCAAGTGTGTTCTAACCAAGGCTCTATACAAGTTTAACATAACTTCTCTGCTTTTTAATTGTATCCCTCTAGAAATGCTTTGTTTGCTTTTTTATGGCCTTATTAACCTGCAACACTACTTTTAGTGATCTATGTATCTGTACCCCCAGATTCCTCTGCTCCTTCCATGTTTTCTTATTCAGACTCAACTGCAAATAATCTCAATAATGCTCTCCGGCAGCTGGACATAGTACCAGATCACCCAGCTACCCCAGTCAACCAACACAAGAGGCACCACTAACAGCTGCTGCTGGAGCCCTGGCCGTTCCCCATCCTCCCTTCATGAGGAGCAGCATGAAGGAGAGGGGCAGAAATAGGAACAAAAAGGAATGGAAATTATTTTTAAATGTTTTGTTTTGAAAAATAACCAAAAAAATAAATTGACACAAACGATATTTGATTAAATATGGATGGGCCCTAAGTCACGTCTAAGGAGATTTACTGACCAATTTGTAATCTTTGAAACAGATACGCAGGTGAAAACTTCGAGTGATAATCTTCATCAAAACTGCCTTCTATCTTTTTTCCTCCTTTTTTGCCAAAATATTCACTCTTCTTTAGAAGGCACTGAATCTACGCTGGGGTACAACTCCTCGGGCACTAGCTGATCTCATCTATTTCCTCCAAATGATCATTCTTCATGAGTTAGCCTAGACAGAGTCAGTGGGCTGTTGTACCATGGGGGGCTTCTCAAATGGATCCAGTCCTCATTCAACAGACAACACGCGCAAGCACTCACACACGCATACACTTCAAGCAGGAATCATCAGGTAGTGAGCAGAAGCAGGTACCTCTCTGATTCATTGGCACTGAGGCCAACTGTATCATGCTCTACATCCACAATAGCTGAAATCAGCTGATTGGGCACAAACTGGGAATCATGGTCCTTACATTTCAGCTACTCAATGCCTCAATCTGCTGAAGCACCAGGCGATCCTGCTCATTGGGATCCAGTTCTAATGAAAGTTCACACCTGAAACTTTAACCAGTCTTTCTTTTTCAGATGTTGGCCAACCCGTTGAGCATTTTCTGTTTCTATTTCCGATTTCTAGCATTTGTGGTTTTTCATTTCATCTCCACAGTTTGTAACCTTCTCTAACTGTATTGGACACTGTTTGTACAATCTCCTGCAGAGAAAGGCTTCTCCTACAGGATGACTCAATGAAATGGTATATTTTTTAAATTTCATTATTCAATACATAAATAACTTAGTCACTGCTTAAGACGTCTGAGAAACTGAAATTGAAATATTGCAAATTACTATTGTAGTGCAAGCTGGAATAGACAGCAGAGATTTTATTCTATTTTCTATTTCTGTGCTCATCAAGGTGAGGGGTGTCAATGCAGGTAAAGGAACACTTTCCATTTTGGGCACCCATCAAGCACTTCATGGTCAGGTATACCATGGGTTAGCTACAACATAAAGCTTTTTCTCTGTACACCATCAATGGGCTTAAGCCAAACCCCAGAAAAGCATCTCCTACTGCACTAATGCTACATTTCCCTTTCCAACACCAGCCATTCTGTGGTGTTTGAGCTTGCCAATTGAAAGACAGTTTAGAACTAGGCGGTGAGCACTTTTGTACTGTGGAGCGCCTTAGGGCGTTTTACTACGTTAAAGACACTTTATAAATGCAAGTTGTTCTTGTAGGTCGATACCCACTGGGAACTGAATCAAGAGTTCCAAGATTCATTTCACTTGGCACCTTTTCAGCCAGCAGAAAGAGATGAAACTGCAATGTATACTCTCCAATGGTCCTGAACCAGGTAGACAGTTGAGTCCCCATCCAGCCAAGCCTGGTCAGATTTTCCCATTTAGTGCCCTGAAATGAACAGGCTAACCATGTCAAGTATTGACTCAGTTGGTAGCAATCTTGTCTGAGTCAGTTGTGTGTTCAAGTCCCACTCTATGACTTAATAACATTCCAGGGCAGTACTAAGGGAGTGCTGCATCACTGAAGATACATCTATTGGGTGGAGTTAAACTAGGGTCATGTTTCCTGTTCTGGTGGCTATTAAATACTCTGTAGCATTATTCAAAGAGCAGAGAGTTGAAATGCTCAATAGCCCTCCCTTACCCAATTTCACTAAAAACTATTAATTGGTCATTCAGTTCACTGCCGTTTGTGGGTTCCTGCTGCCTACAGAATGACTGCCACATTTGCTTAGCAACACTCATGGTGTTTGAAGTGATATAGATGTTTCTGAGAGATGTGAAAATGTGCTATATAAATCTGGTGCATTTTTTACATCTGATCATTAAGTGTGGTTAAAATTACACACCACAGTGTAGACTTACACTTCACGGTGTAGAGTTACATGCCACGGTGCAGAGTTACAGGACAGGTTTTGAGTTACACGTCACGGTATAGAGGTACAGGTCACGGTGTAGAGTTACGGGTCACGGTGTAGCGTTACGGGTCACGGTGTAGAGTTACGGGTCACGGTGTAGAGTTACGGGTCACGGTGTAGAGTTACAGGTCACGGTGTAGAGTTACAGGTCACAGTGTAGAGTTACAAGTCACGATGTAGAGTGACAGACCATGGTGTAGAGTTACAGGTCACGTTGTAGAGTTACACATCATGGTGTAGAGTTACACGTTACGGTGTAGAGTTACTGAACAGGTTTTGAGTTACAGGTCACGTTGTAGAGTTACACACCATGGTGTAGAGTTACAGGTCACAGTGTGGAGTTACAGGTAATGGTGTAGAGTTACAGGTCACGGTGTAGAGGTACACATCACGGTGTAGCGTTACATGTCACGATGTAGAGTTACAAGTCACGGTGTAGAGTTACAGGTCACGGTGTAGAGGTACACATCACGGTGTAGCGTTACACGTCACGGTGTAGAGTTACAGGTCACGGTGTAGAGTTACAGGTCACGGTGTAGAGTTACAGGTCACGGTGCAGAGTTACAGGTTACGGTGTAGAGTTACAGGTCACGGTATAGAGTTACAGGTCACGGTGTAGAGTTACAAGACACGGTGCAGAGTTACGGGTCACGGTGTAGAATTACAGGTCATGGTGGAGAGTTACAGATCACGGTGTAGAGGTACACATCACGGTGTAGCGTTACATGTCACGATGTAGAGTTACAAGTCACGGTGTAGAGTTACAGGTCACGGTGTAGAGGTACACATCACGGTGCAGCGTTACACGTCACGGTGTAGAGTTACAGGTCACGGTGTAGAGTTACAAGACACGGTGCAGAGTTACAGGTCACAATGTAGAGGTACAGGTCACGATGTAGAGTTACAGGTTACGGTGTAGAGGTACAGGTCACAGTGTAGAGGTACAGGTCACAGTGTAGAGGTACAGGTCACGGTTTGGAGCTACACGTCACGGTGTAGAGTTACAGGTCACGGTGTAACGCTACACGTCATGGTGTAGAGTTACAGATCACGGTGTAGAGATACACGTCACGGTGTAGAATTACAGGTCACGGTGTAGAGTTACAGGACAGGTTTTCAGTTACAGATCACGTTGTAGAGTTACAGGTCACGTTGTAGAGTTACACACCACGGTGTAGAGTTACAGGTCATGGTGTAGAGTTACAGGTCACGGTGTAGAGTTACATGTCACGGTGTAGAGCAACACATCATGGTGTAGAGCTACACATCATGGATTAGAGTTACAGGTCATGGTGTAGAATTACACATTACGGTGTATCGGTACACGTCACGGTGTAGCGTTACATGTCACGGTGGAGAGTTACTGAACAGGTTTTGATTTACAGGTCACGTTGTAGAGTTACAGGTTACAGTGTAGAGTTACACATCACAGTGTCGAGTTACAGGTCACGGTGTAGATCTACATGTCATGGTGTAGAGTTACAGGTCACGTTGTAGTGTTACAAGTCACGGTGTAGAGTTACAGGACAGGTTTTGAGTTACAGGTCACGTTGTAGAGTTACAGGTCACATTGTAGAGTTACACACCACGGTGTAGAGTTACAGGTCATGGTGTAGAGCTACAGGTCATGGTGTAGAGTTACAGGTCACGGTGTAGAGTTACATGTCACGGTGTAGAGCTACACATCATGGTGTAGAGCTACACATCATGGATTAGAGTTACAGGTCATGGTGTAGAATTACACATTACGGTGTCTCGGTACACATCACGGTGTAGCGTTACACGTCACGGTGGAGAGTTACTGAACAGGTTTTGAGTTACAGGTCACGTTGTAGAGTTACAGGTTACAGTGTAGAGTTACACATCACGGTGTAGAGTTACAGTTCACGGTGTAGATCTACATGTCATGGTGTAGAGTTACAGGTCACGTTGTAGTGTTACAAGTCACGGTGTAGAGTTACATGTCACGGTGTAGAGCTACACAACATGGTGTAGAGCTACACATCATGGATTAGAGTTACAGTTCATGGTGTAGAATTACTGGTCATAGTGTAGAGTTACATGTCACGATGTAGAGTGACACACCATGGTGTAGAGTTACAGGTCACGGTGTAGTGTTACAAGTCACGGTGTAGCGTTACATGTCACGGTGTAGAGCTACACATCGTGGTTTAGAGTTACAGGTCACGGTGTAGAATTACAGGTCACGGTGTAGAGTTACACACCACGGTGTAGAGTTACAGGACAGGTTTTGAGTTACAGGTCACGTTGTAGAGTTACAGGTCACGGTGTAGAGTTACAGGTCAAGGTGTCGAGTTACGGGTCACAATGTAGAGTTACAGGTCACAATGTAGAGTTACAGGTCACGGTGGAGAGGTACAGGTCACGGTGCAGAGTTACAGGTCACGGTGCAGAGTTACAGGTCACGGTGCAGAGTTACAGGTCACAATGTAGAGTTACAGGTAATGGTGTAGACTTACAAGTCACGGTGTAGAGTTACAAGTCACGGTGTAGAGTTACAAGTCACGGTGTAGAGCTACAGGTCACGGTGTAGAGTTACATGTCATGGTGTAGAGCTACAAGACAGGTTTTGAGTTACATGTCACGATGTAGAGTTACAAGTCACGGTGTAGCGTTACACGTCATGGTGTAGTGTTGCACGTCACAGTGTAGAGTTACATGTCACGGTGTAGAGTTACAGGTCACGGTGTAGAGTTACAGGTCACGGTGTAGAGTTACATTTCACGGTGCAGAGTTACAGGACAGGTTTTGAGTTACACGTCATGGTATAGAGGTACAGGTCACGGTGTAGAGTTACATGTCACGGTGTAGAGTTACATGTCACGGTGCAGAGTTACAGGACAGGTTTTGAGTTACACGTCATGGTATAGAGGTACAGGTCACGGTGTAGAGTTACGGGTCACGGTGTAGCATTACGGGTCACGGTGTAGAGTTACGGGTCACGGTGTAGAGTTACGGGTCACAGTGTAGAGTTACGGGTCACGGTGTAGAGTTACGGGTCACAGTGTAGAGTTACAAGTCACGATATAGAGTGACAGACCATGGTGTAGAGTTACAGGTCACGTTGTAGAGTTACACATCATGGTGTAGAGTTACACGTTACGGTGTAGAGTTACTGAACAGGTTTTGAGTTACAGGTCACGTTGTAGAGTTACACACCATGGTGTAGAGTTACAGGTCACAGTGTGGAGTTACAGGTAATGGTGCAGAGTTACAGGTCACGGTGTAGAGTTACAAGTCACGGTGTAGAGTTACAGGTCACGGTGTAGAGGTACACATCACGGTGTAGCGTTACATGTCATGATGTAGAGTTACAAGTCACGGTGTAGCGTTACAGGTCACGGTGTAGAGTTACAGGTCACGGTGTAGAGTTACAGGTCACGGTGTAGAGTTACAGGACACGGTGTAGAGTTACAGGACACGGTGTAGAGTTACAGGACACGGTGCAGAGTTACAGGTTACGGTGTAGAGTTACAGGTCACGGTATAGAGTTACAGGTCACGGTGTAGAGTTACAGGTCACGGTGCAGAGTTACGGGTCACGGTGTAGAATTACAGGTCATGGTGGAGAGTTACAGATCACGGTGTGGCGTTACACGTCATGGTGTAGAGTTACAGGTCACGGTGTAGCTCCACATGTCATGGTGTAGAGCTACATGTCGTGGTTTACAATTACAGGTCACGGTGTAGAGTTACAGGTCACGTTGTAGAGGTACACATCATGGTGTAGAGTTACAGGTCACGGTGTAGAGTTACAGGACAGGTTTTGAGTTACAGGTCACGGTGTAGCGTTACACACCATGGTGTAGAGTTACAGGTCACGGTGTAGAGTTACAGGACAGGTTTTGTGTTACAGGTCACGGTGTAGAGTTACAGGTCACGGTGTAGAGTTACACATCACGGTGTAGAGTTACAGGTCACGGTGGAGAGTTACAGGTCACGGTGCAGAGTTACAGGACAGGTTTTGAGTTACAGGTCACGGTGTAGAGTTACACGCTACGGTGTAGTTACAAGTCATGGTGTAGTATTACAAATCACGGTGTAGTATTACACGTCACGGTATAGAGGTACAGGTCACGGTATAGAGGTACAGGTCACGGTGTAGAGTTACAGGTCACGGTGTAGAGTTACAGGTCACGATGTAGAGGTACAGGTCACGATGTAGAGGTACAGGTCACGGTGTAGAGTTACAGGTCACGGTGTAGAGGTACAGGTCACGGTGTAGAGGTACAGGTCACGGTGTAGAGGTACAGGTCACGGTTTGGAGCTACACGTCACGGTGTAGAGTTACAGGTCATGGTGTAACGTTACACGTCACGGTGTAGAGTTACAGATCACGGTGTAGAGATACACGTCACGGTGTGGAATTACACACCATGGTGTAGAGTTACAGGACAGGTTTTGAGTTACAGGTCACGTTGTAGAGTTACAGGTCACGTTGTAGAGTTACAGGTCACGTTGTAGAGTTACACACCACGGTGTAGAGTTACAGGTCATGGTGTAGAGTTACAGGTCACGGTGTAGAGTTACATGTCACGGTGTAGAGCAACACATCATGGTGTAGAGCTACACATCATGGATTAGAGTTACAGGTCATGGTGTAGAATTACACATTACGGTGTATCGGTACACGTCACGGTGTAGCGTTACATGTCACGGTGGAGAGTTACTGAACAGGTTTTGATTTACAGGTCACGTTGTAGAGTTACAGGTTACAGTGTAGAGTTACACATCACAGTGTCGAGTTACAGGTCACGGTGTAGATCTACATGTCATGGTGTAGAGTTACAGGTCACGTTGTAGTGTTACAAGTCACGGTGTAGAGTTACAGGACAGGTTTTGAGTTACAGGTCACGTTGTAGAGTTACAGGTCACATTGTAGAGTTACACACCACGGTGTAGAGTTACAGGTCATGGTGTAGAGCTACAGGTCATGGTGTAGAGTTACAAGTCACGGTGTAGAGTTACAAGTCACGGTGTAGAGTTACAAGTCACGGTGTAGAGCTACAGGTCACGGTGTAGAGTTACATGTCATGGTGTAGAGCTACAAGACAGGTTTTGAGTTACATGTCACGATGTAGAGTTACAAGTCACGGTGTAGCGTTACACGTCATGGTGTAGTGTTGCACGTCACAGTGTAGAGTTACATGTCACGGTGTAGAGTTACAGGTCACGGTGTAGAGTTACAGGTCACGGTGTAGAGTTACATGTCACGGTGCAGAGTTACAGGACAGGTTTTGAGTTACACGTCATGGTATAGAGGTACAGGTCACGGTGTAGAGTTACGGGTCACGGTGTAGCATTACGGGTCACGGTGTAGAGTTACGGGTCACGGTGTAGAGTTACGGGTCACAGTGTAGAGTTACGGGTCACGGTGTAGAGTTACGGGTCACAGTGTAGAGTTACAAGTCACGATATAGAGTGACAGACCATGGTGTAGAGTTACAGGTCACGTTGTAGAGTTACACATCATGGTGTAGAGTTACACGTTACGGTGTAGAGTTACTGAACAGGTTTTGAGTTACAGGTCACGTTGTAGAGTTACACACCATGGTGTAGAGTTACAGGTCACAGTGTGGAGTTACAGGTAATGGTGCAGAGTTACAGGTCACGGTGTAGAGTTACAAGTCACGGTGTAGAGTTACAGGTCACGGTGTAGAGGTACACATCACGGTGTAGCGTTACATGTCACGATGTAGAGTTACAAGTCACGGTGTAGCGTTACAGGTCACGGTGTAGAGTTACAGGACACGGTGTAGAGTTACAGGACACGGTGCAGAGTTACAGGTTACGGTGTAGAGTTACAGGTCACGGTATAGAGTTACAGGTCACGGTGTAGAGTTACAGGTCACGGTGCAGAGTTACGGGTCACGGTGTAGAATTACAGGTCATGGTGGAGAGTTACAGATCACGGTGTGGCGTTACACGTCATGGTGTAGAGTTACAGGTCACGGTGTAGCTCCACATGTCATGGTGTAGAGCTACATGTCGTGGTTTACAATTACAGGTCACGGTGTAGAGTTACAGGTTACGTTGTAGAGGTACACATCATGGTGTAGAGTTACAGGTCACGGTGTAGAGTTACAGGACAGGTTTTGAGTTACAGGTCACAGTGTAGAGTTACACACCATGGTGTAGAGTTACAGGTCACGGTGTAGAGTTACAGGACAGGTTTTGTGTTACAGGTCACGGTGTAGAGTTACAGGTCACCGTGTAGAGTTACACATCACGGTGTAGAGTTACAGGTCACGGTGGAGAGTTACAGGTCACGGTGCAGAGTTACAGGACAGGTTTTGAGTTACAGGTCACGGTGTAGAGTTACACGCTACGGTGTAGTTACAAGTCATGGTGCAGTATTACAAATCACGGTGTAGTATTACACGTCACGGTATAGAGGTACAGGTCACGGTATAGAGGTACAGGTCACGGTGTAGAGTTACAGGTCACGGTGTAGAGTTACAGGTCACGATGTAGAGGTACAGGTCACGATGTAGAGGTACAGGTCACGGTGTAGAGTTACAGGTCACGGTGTAGAGGTACAGGTCACGGTGTAGAGGTACAGGTCACGGTGTAGAGGTACAGGTCACGGTTTGGAGCTACACGTCACGGTGTAGAGTTACAGGTCATGGTGTAACGTTACACGTCACGGTGTAGAGTTACAGATCACGGTGTAGAGATACACGTCACGGTGTGGAATTACACACCATGGTGTAGAGTTACAGGACAGGTTTTGAGTTACAGGTCACGTTGTAGAGTTACAGGTCACGTTGTAGAGTTACAGGTCACGTTGTAGAGTTACACACCACGGTGTAGAGTTACAGGTCATGGTGTAGAGTTACAGGTCACGGTGTAGAGTTACATGTCACGGTGTAGAGCAACACATCATGGTGTAGAGCTACACATCATGGATTAGAGTTACAGGTCATGGTGTAGAATTACACATTACGGTGTATCGGTACACGTCACGGTGTAGCGTTACATGTCACGGTGGAGAGTTACTGAACAGGTTTTGATTTACAGGTCACGTTGTAGAGTTACAGGTTACAGTGTAGAGTTACACATCACAGTGTCGAGTTACAGGTCACGGTGTAGATCTACATGTCATGGTGTAGAGTTACAGGTCACGTTGTAGTGTTACAAGTCACGGTGTAGAGTTACAGGACAGGTTTTGAGTTACAGGTCACGTTGTAGAGTTACAGGTCACATTGTAGAGTTACACACCACGGTGTAGAGTTACAGGTCATGGTGTAGAGCTACAGGTCATGGTGTAGAGTTACAGGTCACGGTGTAGAGTTACATGTCACGGTGTAGAGCTACACATCATGGTGTAGAGCTACACATCATGGATTAGAGTTACAGGTCATGGTGTAGAATTACACATTACGGTGTCTCGGTACACATCACGGTGTAGCGTTACACGTCACGGTGGAGAGTTACTGAACAGGTTTTGAGTTACAGGTCACGTTGTAGAGTTACAGGTTACAGTGTAGAGTTACACATCACGGTGTAGAGTTACAGGTCACGGTGTAGATCTACATGTCATGGTGTAGAGTTACAGGTCACGTTGTAGTGTTACAAGTCATGGTGTAGAGTTACATGTCACGGTGTAGAGCTACACAACATGGTGTAGAGCTACACATCATGGATTAGAGTTACAGTTCATGGTGTAGAATTACTGGTCATAGTGTAGAGTTACATGTCACGGTGTAGAGTTACACACCACGGTGTAGAGTTACAGGACAGGTTTTGAGTTACAGGTCACGTTGTAGAGTTACAGGTCACGGTGTAGAGTTACAGGTCACGGTGTCGAGTTACAGGTCACAATGTAGAGTTACAGGTCACAATGTAGAGTTACAGGTCACAATGTAGAGTTACAGGTCACGGTGGAGAGGTACAGGTCACGGTGCAGAGTTACAGGTCACGGTGCAGAGTTACAGGTCACGGTGCAGAGTTACAGGTCACAATGTAGAGTTACACGTCACGGTGGAGAGGTACAGGTCACGGTGCAGAGTTACACGTCACGGTGCAGAGTTTCACGGCACGGTGTAGAGTTACAAGTCACGGTGCAGCGTTACACGTCACGGTGTAGAGTTACAGGTCACGGTGTAGCGTTACACGTCACGGTGTAGCGTTACACGTCACGGTGTAGAGTTACACGTCACGGTGCAGAGTTTCACGTCACGGTGTAGAGCTACAGGTCATGGTGCAGAGTTAAAGGACAGGTTTTAAGTTACAGTTCACGGTGTAGAGTTACATGTCATGGTGCAGAGTGACAGGACAGGTTTTGAGTTACAAGTCGCGGTGTAGAGTTACAGGTCACGGTGTAGAGTTACAGGTCATGGTGTAGAGTTACTAGACAGGTTTTCAGTTACAGGACACGGTGTAGAGTTACAGGACAGGTTTTCAGTTACAAGTCGCGGTGTAGAGTTACAGGTCACGGTGTAGAGTTACACGTCACTGTGTAGAGTTACAGGTCACGGTGTAGAGTTACACGTCACGGTGTATAGTTATACCTCATGGTGTAGAGTTACAGGTCACGTTGTAGAGTTACACATCATGGTGTAGAGTTACAGGTCATGGTGTAGAGTTACAGGACAGGTTTTGAGTTACAGGTCACGGTGTAGAGTTACACACCATGGTGTAGAGTTACAGGACAGGTTTTGAGTTACAGGTCACGGTGTAGAGTTACAGGTCACGGTGTAGCGTTACACGTCACGGTGCAGAGTTACAGGACAGCTTTTGAGTTACAGGTCACAGTGTAGAGTTACAGGTCACGGTGTAGAGTGACACGTCACGGTGTAGAGTTACAGGTCACGGTGGAGAGTTACAGGTCACGGTGGAGAGTTACAGTTCACGGTGTAGAGTTACAGGTCACGGTGCAGAGTTACAGGTCACGGTGCAGAGTTACAGGTCATGGTGTAGAGTTACACGCTACGGTGTAGAGTTACAGGTCACGGTGTAGTATTACAAATCACGGTGTAGTATTACACGTCACGGTATAGAGGTACAGGTCATGGTGTAGAGTTACAGGTCACGATGTAGAGGTACAGGTCACGATGTAGAGTTACAGGTCACGGTGTAGAGGTACAGGTCACGGTGTAGAGGTACAGGTCACGGTGTAGAGGTACAGGTCACGGTGTAGAGGTACAGGTCACGGTGTAGAGGTACAGGTCACGGTTTGGAGCTACACGTCACGGTGTAGAGTTACAGGTCATGGTGTAACGTTACATGTCACGGTGTAGAGTTACAGATCACGGTGTAGAGATACACGTCATGGTGTAGAATTACAGGTCACGGTGTAGAGTTACAGGACAGGTTTTGAGTTACAGGTCACGTTGTAGAGTTACAGGTCACGGTGTAGAGTTACAGGTCACGGTGTAGCATTACACGTCACGGTGCAGAGTTACAGGACAGGTTTTGAGTTACAGGTCATGGTGTAGAGTTACACGCCACGGTGTAGAGTTACAGGTCACGGTGTAGAGTTACAGGTCACGGTGTCAAATTACAGGTCACGGTGTCGAGTTACAGGTCACGGTATAGAGGTACAGGTCACGGTGTAGAGTTACAGGTCACGGTGTAGAGTTACAGGTCACGATGTAGAGGTACAGGTCACGATGTAGAGTTACAGGTCACGGTGTAGAGGTACAGGTCACGGTGTAGAGGTACAGGTCACGGTGTAGAGGTACAGGTCACGGTGTAGAGGTACAGGTCACGGTTTGGAGCTACACGTCACGGTGTAGAGTTACAGGTCATGGTGTAACGTTACATGTCACGGTGTAGAGTTACAGATCACGGTGTAGAGATACACGTCATGGTGTAGAATTACAGGTCACGGTGGAGAGTTACAGTTCACGGTGTAGAGTTACAGGTCACGGTGCAGAGTTACAGGTCACGGTGCAGAGTTACAGGTCATGGTGTAGAGTTACACGCTACGGTGTAGAGTTACAGGTCACGGTGTAGTATTACAAATCACGGTGTAGTATTACACGTCACGGTATAGAGGTACAGGTCACGGTATAGAGGTACAGGTCACGGTGTAGAGTTACAGGTCATGGTGTAGAGTTACAGGTCACGATGTAGAGGTACAGGTCACGATGTAGAGTTACAGGTCACGGTGTAGAGGTACAGGTCACGGTGTAGAGGTACAGGTCACGGTGTAGAGGTACAGGTCACGGTGTAGAGGTACAGGTCACGGTGTAGAGGTACAGGTCACGGTTTGGAGCTACACGTCACGGTGTAGAGTTACAGGTCATGGTGTAACGTTACATGTCACGGTGTAGAGTTACAGATCACGGTGTAGAGATACACGTCATGGTGTAGAATTACAGGTCACGGTGTAGAGTTACAGGACAGGTTTTGAGTTACAGGTCACGTTGTAGAGTTACAGGTCACGGTGTAGAGTTACAGGTCACGGTGTAGCATTACACGTCACGGTGCAGAGTTACAGGACAGGTTTTGAGTTACAGGTCATGGTGTAGAGTTACACGCCACGGTGTAGAGTTACAAGTCATGGTGTAGTATTACAAATCACGGTGTAGTATTACACGTCACGGTATAGAGGTACAGGTCACGGTGTAGTTACAGGTCACGGTGTAGAGTTACAGGTCACGGTGTAGAGTTACAGGTCACGGTGTCAAATTACAGGTCACGGTGTCGAGTTACAGGTCACGGTATAGAGTTACAGGTCACGGTGTAGAGTTACAGGTCACGATGTAGAGGTACAGGTCACAATGTAGAGTTACAGGTTACGGTGTAGAGGTACAGGTCACGGTGTAGAAGTACAGGTCACGGTGTAGAGTTACAGGTCACGGTTTGGAGCTACACGTCACGGTGTAGAGTTACAGGTCATGGTATAACGCTACACGTCATGGTGTAGAGTTACAGATCTCGGTGTAGAGATACACGTCACGGTGTAGAATTACAGGTCACGGTGTAAAGTTACAGGACAGGTTTTCAGTTACAGGTCACGTTGTAGAGTTACAGGTCACGTTGTAGAGTTACACACCATGGTGTAGAGCTACAGGTCATGGTGTAGAGTTACAGGTCACGGTGTAGAGTTACATGTCACGGTGTAGAGCTACACATCATGGTGTAGAGCTACACATCATGGATTAGAGTTACAGGTCATGGTGTAGAATTACACATTACGGTGTATCGGTACACATCACGGTGTAGCGTTACACGTCACGGTGGAGAGTTACTGAACAGGTTTTGAGTTACAGGTCACGTTGTAGAGTTACAGGTTACAGTGTAGAGTTACACATCACGGTGTAGAGTTACAGGTCACGGTGTAGATCTACATGTCATGGTGTAGAGTTACAGGTCACGTTGTAGTGTTACAAGTCACGGTGTAGAGTTACATGTCACGGTGTAGAGCTACACAACATGGTGTAGAGCTACACATCATGGATTAGAGTTACAGTTCATGGTGTAGAATTACTGGTCATAGTGTAGAGTTACATGTCACGATGTAGAGTGACACACCATGGTGTAGAGTTACAGGTCACGGTGTAGTGTTACAAGTCACGGTGTAGCGTTACATGTCACGGTGTAGAGCGACACGTCGTGGTTTAGAGTTACAGGTCACGGTGTAGAATTACAGGTCACGGTGTAGAGTTACACACCACGGTGTAGAGTTACAGGACAGGTTTTGAGTTACAGGTCACGTTGTAGAGTTACAGGTCACGGTGTAGAGTTACAGGTCACGGTGTCGAGTTACAGGTCACAATGTAGAGTTACAGGTCACAATGTAGAGTTACAGGTCACGGTGGAGAGGTACAGGTCACGGTGCAGAGTTACAGGTCACGGTGCAGAGTTACAGGTCACGGTGCAGAGTTACAGGTCACAATGTAGAGTTACAGGTAATGGTGTAGAGTTACAAGTCACGGTGTAGAGCTACAGGTCACGGTGTAGAGTTACATGTCACGGTGTAGAGTTACAGGTCACGGTGTAGAGTTACAGGTCACGGTGTAGAGTTACAGGACAGGTTTTGAGTTGCAGGTCACGGTGTAGCATCACACGTCACGTTGTAGAGTTACAGGTCACGGTGCAGAGTTACAGGTCACAATGTAGAGTTACAGGTCACAATGTAGAGTTACAGGTCACAATGTAGAGTTACAGGTCACGGTGGAGAGGTACAGGTCACGGTGCAGAGTTACACGTCACAGTGCAGAGTTACACGTCACGGTGCAGAGTTTCACGGCACGGTGTAGAGTTACAAGTCACGGTGCAGCGTTACACGTCACGGTGTAGAGTTACAGGTCACGGTGTAGCGTTACACGTCACGGTGTAGCGTTACACGTCACGGTGTAGAGTTACACGTCACGGTGCAGAGTTTCACGTCACGGTGTAGAGCTACAGGTCATGGTGCAGAGTTAAAGGACAGGTTTTAAGTTACAGTTCACGGTGTAGAGTTACATGTCATGGTGCAGAGTGACAGGACAGGTTTTGAGTTACAAGTCGCGGTGTAGAGTTACAGGTCATGGTGTAGAGTTACTAGACAGGTTTTCAGTTACAGGACACGGTGTAGAGTTACAGGACAGGTTTTCAGTTACAAGTCGCGGTGTAGAGTTACAGGTCACGGTGTAGAGTTACACGTCACTGTGTAGAGTTACAGGTCACGGTGTAGAGTTACACGTCACGGTGTATAGTTATACCTCATGGTGTAGAGTTACAGGTCACGTTGTAGAGTTACACATCATGGTGTAGAGTTACAGGTCATGGTGTAGAGTTACAGGACAGGTTTTGAGTTACAGGTCACGGTGTAGAGTTACACACCATGGTGTAGAGTTACAGGACAGGTTTTGAGTTACAGGTCACGGTGTAGAGTTACAGGTCACGGTGTAGCGTTACACGTCACGGTGTAGAGTTACAGGACAGCTTTTGAGTTACAGGTCACGGTGTAGAGTTACAGGTCACGGTGTAGAGTGACACGTCACGGTGTAGAGTTACAGGTCACGGTGGAGAGTTACAGGTCACGGTGGAGAGTTACAGTTCACGGTGTAGTAGTTACAGGTCACGGTGCAGAGTTACAGGTCACGGTGCAGAGTTACAGGTCATGGTGTAGAGTTACTACGCTACGGTGTAGAGTTACACGGTCACGGTGTAGTATTACAAATCACGGTGTAGTATTACACGTCACGTATAGAGGGTACAGTCACGGTATAGAGGTACAGGTCACGGTGTAGAGTTACAGGTCATGGGTAGAGTTACAGGTCACGGTGTAGAGGTACAGGTCACGGTGTAGAGTTACAGGTCACGGTGTAGAGGTACAGGTCACGGTGTAGAGGTACAGGTCACGGTGTAGAGGTACAGGTCACGGTGTAGAGGTACAGGTCACGGTGTAGAGGTACAGGTCACGGTTTGGAGCTACACGTCACGGTGTAGAGTTACAGGTCATGGTGTACGTTACATGTCACGGTGTAGAGTTACAGATCACGGTGTAGAGATACACGTCATGGTGTAGAATTACAGGTCACGGTGTAGAGTTACAGGACAGGTTTTGAGTTACAGGTCACGTTGTAGAGTTACAGGTCACGGTGTAGAGTTACAGGTCACGGTGTAGCATTACACGTCACGGTGCAGAGTTACAGGACAGGTTTTGAGTTACAGGTCATGGTGTAGAGTTACACGCCACGGTGTAGAGTTACAAGTCATGGTGTAGTATTACAAATCACGGTGTAGTATTACACGTCACGGTATAGAGGTACAGGTCACGGTGTAGTTACAGGTCACGGTGTAGAGTTACAGGTCACGGTGTAGAGTTACAGGTCACGGTGTCAAATTACAGGTCACGGTGTAGAGTTACAGGTCACGGTGTAGAGTTACAGGTCACGGTGTAGAGTTACAGGTCACGATGTAGAGGTACAGGTCACAATGTAGAGTTACAGGTTACGGTGTAGAGGTACAGGTCACGGTGTAGAAGTACAGGTCACGGTGTAGAGTTACAGGTCACGGTTTGGAGCTACACGTCACGGTGTAGAGTTACAGGTCATGGTATAACGCTACACGTCATGGTGTAGAGTTACAGATCTCGGTGTAGAGATACACGTCACGGTGTAGAATTACAGGTCACGGTGTAAAGTTATAGGACAGGTTTTCAGTTACAGGTCACATTGTAGAGTTACAGGTCACGTTGTAGAGTTACACACCATGGTGTAGAGTTACAGGTCATGGTGTAGAGTTACAGGTCACGGTGTAGAGTTACATGTCACGGTGTAGAGCTACACATCATGGTGTAGAGCTACACATCATGGATTAGAGTTGCAGGTCATGGTGTAGAATTACACATTACGGTGTATCGGTACACGTCACGGTGTAGCGTTACATGTCACGGTGGAGAGTTACTGAACAGGTTTTGAGTTACAGGTCACGTAGAGTTACAGGTTACAGTGTAGAGTTACACATCACAGTGTCGAGTTACAGGTCACGGTGTAGATCTACATGTCATGGTGTAGAGTTACAGGTCACGTTGTAGTGTTACAAGTCACAGTGTAGAGTTACAGGACAGGTTTTGAGTTACAGGTCACGTTGTAGAGTTACAGGTCACGTTGTAGAGTTACACACCACGGTGTAGAGTTACAGGTCATGGTGTAGAGCTACAGGTCATGGTGTAGAGTTACAGGTCACGGTGTAGAGTTACATGTCACGGTGTAGAGCTACACATCATGGTGTAGAGCTACACATCATGGATTAGAGTTACAGGTCATGGTGTAGAATTACACATTACGGTGTATCGGTACACATCACGGTGTAGCGTTACACGTCACGGTGGAGAGTTACTGAACAGGTTTTGAGTTACAGGTCACGTTGTAGAGTTACAGGTTACAGTGTAGAGTTACACATCACGGTGTAGAGTTACAGGTCACGGTGTAGATCTACATGTCATGGTGTAGAGTTACAGGTCACGTTGTAGTGTTACAAGTCACGGTGTAGAGTTACATGTCACGGTGTAGAGCTACACAACATGGTGTAGAGCTACACATCATGGATTAGAGTTACAGTTCATGGTGTAGAATTACTGGTCATAGTGTAGAGTTACATGTCACGATGTAGAGTGACACACCATGGTGTAGAGTTACAGGTCACGGTGTAGTGTTACAAGTCACGGTGTAGCGTTACATGTCACGGTGTAGAGCTACACGTCGTGGTTTAGAGTTACAGGTCACGGTGTAGAATTACAGGTCACGGTGTAGAGTTACACACCACGGTGTAGAGTTACAGGACAGGTTTTGAGTTACAGGTCACGTTGTAGAGTTACAGGTCACGGTGTAGAGTTACAGGTCACGGTGTCGAGTTACAGGTCACAATGTAGAGTTACAGGTCACAATGTAGAGTTACAGGTCACGGTGGAGAGGTACAGGTCACGGTGCAGAGTTACAGGTCACGGTGCAGAGTTACAGGTCACGGTGCAGAGTTACAGGTCACAATGTAGAGTTACAGGTAATGGTGTAGAGTTACAAGTCACGGTGTAGAGTTACAAGTCACGGTGTCGAGCTACAGGTCACGGTGTAGAGTTACATGTCACGGTGTAGAGTTACAGGTCACGGTGTAGAGTTACAGGTCACGGTGTAGAGTTACGGGTCACGGTGTAGCATTACAGGTCACGGTGTAGAGTTACGGGTCACGGTGTAGAGTTACGGGTCACAGTGTAGAGTTACGGGTCATGGTGTAGAGTTACGGGTCACAGTGTAGAGTTACAAGTCACGATATAGAGTGACAGACCATGGTGTAGAGTTACAGGTCACGTTGTAGAGTTACACATCATGGTGTAGAGTTACACGTTACGGTGTAGAGTTACTGAACAGGTTTTGAGTTACAGGTCACGTTGTAGAGTTACACACCATGGTGTAGAGTTACAGGTCACAGTGTGGAGTTACAGGTAATGGTGTAGAGTTACAGGTCACGGTGTAGAGTTACAAGTCACGGTGTAGAGTTACAGGTCACGGTGTAGAGGTACACATCATGGTGTAGCGTTACATGTCACGATGTAGAGTTACAAGTCACGGTGTAGCGTTACAGGTCACGGTGTAGAGTTACAGGTCACGGTGTAGAGTTACAGGACACGGTGTAGAGTTACAGGACACGGTGCAGAGTTACAGGTTACGGTGTAGAGTTACAGGTCATGGTATAGAGTTACAGGTCACGGTGTAGAGTTACAGGACACGGTGCAGAGTTACGGGTCACGGTGTAGAATTACAGGTCACGGTGCAGAGTTACAGGACAGGTTTTGAGTTACAGGTCACGGTGTAGAGTTACACGCTACGGTGTAGTTACAAGTCATGGTGTAGTATTACAAATCATGGTGTAGTATTACACGTCACGGTGTAGAGGTACAGGTCACGATGTAGAGGTACAGGTCACGGTGTAGAGTTACAGGTCACGGTGTAGAGGTACAAGTCACGGTGTAGAGGTACAGGTCACGGTGTAGAGGTACAGGTCACGGTTTGGAGCTACACGTCACGGTGTAGAGTTACAGGTCATGGTGTAACGTTACACGTCACGGTGTAGAGTTACAGATCACGGTGTAGAGATACACGTCACGGTGTGGAATTACAGGTCACGGTGTAGAGTTACAGGACAGGTTTTGAGTTACAGGACAGGTTTTGAGTTACAGGTCACGGTGTAGAGTTACAGGTCACGGTGTAGAGTTACAGGTCACGGTGTAGAGTTACAGGTCACGGTGTAGCGTTACACGTCACGGTGCAGAGTTACAGGACAGGTTTTGAGTTACAGGTCACGGTGTAGAGTTACAAGTCATGGTGTAGTATTACAAATCATGGTGTAGTATTACACGTCACGGTGTAGAGGTACAGGTCACGATGTAGAGGTACAGGTCACGGTGTAGAGTTACAGGTCACGGTGTAGAGGTACAAGTCACGGTGTAGAGGTACAGGTCACGGTGTAGAGGTACAGGTCACGGTTTGGAGCTACACGTCACGGTGTAGAGTTACAGGTCATGGTGTAACGTTACACGTCACGGTGTAGAGTTACAGATCACGGTGTAGAGATACACGTCACGGTGTGGAATTACAGGTCACGGTGTAGAGTTACAGGACAGGTTTTGAGTTACAGGACAGGTTTTGAGTTACAGGTCACGGTGTAGAGTTACAGGTCACGGTGTAGAGTTACAGGTCACGGTGTAGAGTTACAGGTCACGGTGTAGCGTTACACGTCACGGTGCAGAGTTACAGGACAGGTTTTGAGTTACAGGTCACGGTGTAGAGTTACAAGTCATGGTGTAGTATTACAAATCACGGTGTAGTATTACACGTCACGGTGTAGAGTTACAGGTCACGGTGTAGAGTTACAGGTCACGGTGTCGAATTACAGGTCACGGTGTAGAGTTACAGGTCACGGTGTAGAGTTACAGGTCACGATGTAGAGGTACAGGTCACGATGTAGAGTTACAGGTCACGGTGTAGAGGTACAGGTCACGGTGTAGAGGTACAGGTCACGGTTTGGAGCTACACGTCACGGTGTAGAGTTACAGGTCATGGTGTAACGTTACACATCACGGTGTAGAGTTACAGATCACGGTGTAGAGATACACGTCACGGTGTAGAATTACAGGTCACGCTGTAGAGTTACAGGACAGGTTTTGAGTTACAGGTCATGGTGTAGAGTTACAGGTCACGGTGTAGAGTTACATGTCACGGTGTAGAGCTACACATCATGGTGTAGAGCTACACATCATGGATTAGAGTTACAGGTCATGGTGTAGAATTACACATTATGGTGTATCGGTACACGTCACGGTGTAGCGTTACACGTCACAGTGGAGAGTTACTGAACAGGTTTTGAGTTACAGGTCACGTTGTAGAGTTACAGGTTACAGTGTAGAGTTACATATCACGGTGTAGAGTTACAGGCCACGGTGTAGATCTACATGTCATGGTGTAGAGTTACAGGTCACGTTGTAGTGTTGCACGTCATGGTGTAGAGTTACAGGTCACGGTGTAGTGTTACAAGTCACGGTGTAGAGTTACATGTCACGGTGTAGAGCTACACAACATGGTGTAGAGCTATACATCATGGATTAGAGTTACAGTTCATGGTGTAGAATTACTGGTCATAGTGTAGAGTTACATGTCACGATGTAGTGTGACACACCATGGTGTAGAGTTACAGGTCACGGTGTAGCGTTACATGTCACGGTGTAGAGCTACACGTAGTGGTTTAGAGTTACAGGTCACGGTGTAGAATTACAGGTCACGGTGTAGAGTTACACACCACGGTGTAGAGTTATAGGACAGGTTTTGAGTTACAGGTCACGTTGTAGAGTTACAGGTCACGGTGTAGAGTTACAGGTCACGGTGTAGAGTTACAGGTCACGGAGTAGAGTTACAGGTCATGGTGTAGAGTGACACACCATGGTGTAGAGTTACAGGTCACGTTGTAGAGTTACACATCATGGTGTAGAGTTACATGTCATGGTGTAGAGTTACAGGTCACGATGTAGAGTGACAAACCATGATGTAGAGTTACAGGTCACGATCTGGAGTTACACATCATGGTGTAGAATTACACATTACGGTGTATCGTTACACATCACGGTGTAGAGTTACTGAACAGGTTTTGAGTTACAGGTCACGTTGTAGAGTTACAGTTACAGTGTAGAGTTACACACCATGGTGCAGAGTTACAGGTCACAGTGTAGAGTTACACGTCACGGTGTAGTGTTACACGTCATGGTGTAGAGTTACAGGTCATGGTGTAGTGTTACAGGTCATGGTGTAGAGTTACAGGTCACGGTGTAGAGTTACAAGTCACGGTGTAGCGTTACATGTTACAGTGTAGAGTTACATGTCACGGTGTAGAATTACAGGTCACGTTGTAGAGTTACACACCATGGTGTAGTGTTACACGTCATGGTGTAGAGTTACAGGTCACGGTGTAGAGTTACAGATCACGGTGTAGAGTTACATATCATGGTGTAGAGTTACACGTTACGGTGTAGAGTTACAGATCACGGTGTAGAGTTACATATTATGGTGTAGAGTTACACGTTACGGTGTAGAGTTACAAGTCATGGTGTAGTATTACAAATCACGGTGTAGTATTACACGTCACGGTATAGAGGTACAGGTCACGGTATAGAGGTACAGGTCACGGTGTAGAGTTACAGGTCACGGTGTAGAGTTACAGGTCACGATGTAGAGGTACAGGTCACGATGTAGAGGTACAGGTCACGGTGTCGAGGTACAGGTCACGGTGTAGAGGTACAGGTCACGGTGTAGAGGTACAGGTCACGGTTTGGAGCTACACGTCACGGTGTAGAGTTACACGTCACGGTGTAGAGTTACAGATCACGGTGTAGAGATACACGTCACGGTGTGGAATTACAGGTCACGGTGTAGAGTTACAGGACAGGTTTTGAGTTACAGGACAGGTTTTGAGTTACAGGTCACGGTGTAGAGTTACAGGTCACGGTGTAGAGTTACAGGACACGGTGTAGAGTTACAGGTCACGGTGTAGAGTTACAGGTCATGGTGTAGCGTTACAGGACAGGTTTTGAGTTACAGGTCACGGTGTAGAGTTACAAGTCATGGTGTAGTATTACAAATCACGGTGTAGTATTACACGTCACGGTGTAGAGTTACACATCACGGTGTAGAGTTGCACGTCACGGTGTAGAGTTACAGGTCACACTGTAGAGTTACAGGACAGGTTTGAATTACAGGTCACGGTGTAGAGTTACAGGTCACGGTGTAGAGTTACAGGTCACGGTGTAGAGTTACAGGTCACAGTGTAGAGGTACAAGTCACGGTGTAGAGTTACAGGTCACGGTGTGGAGTTACAGGTCACGGTGTAACGTTACACGTCATGTTGTAGAGTTACAGGTCACGCTGTAGAGTTACACATCACGGTGTAGAGTTGCACGTCATGGTGTAGAGTTACAGGTCATGGTGTAGAGTTACACACCATGGTGTAGAGTTACAGGTCACGGTGTAGATTTACAGGTCATGGTGTAGAGTTACAGGTCACGGTGTAGAGTTACAGGTCACGGGGTAGAGTTATATGTCACGGGGTAGTGTTACAGGTCACGGGGTAGAGTTACAGGTCACGCTGTAGAGTTACACATCACGGTGTAGAGTTGCACGTCATGGTGTAGAGTTACAGGTCATGGTGTAGAGTTACACACCATGGTGTAGAGTTACAGGTCACGGTGTAGAGTTACAGGTCATGGTGTAGAGTTACAGGTCACGGTGTAGAGTTACAGGTCACGGGGTAGAGTTATATGTCACGGGGTAGTGTTACAGGTCACGGGGTAGTGTTACAGGTCACGGGGTAGAGTTACAGGTCACGCTGTCGAGTTACAGGTCATGGTGCAGATTTACAGGACAGGTTTTGAGTTACAGATCACGGTGTAGATTTATACGTCACGGTGTAGTGTTACACGTTATGTTGTAGAGGTACAGGTTACACTGTAGAGTTACACATCACGGTGTAGAGTTGCACGTCACGGTGTAAAGTACAGGTCACAGTGTAGAGTTGCACGTCACGGTGTAGAGTTACAGGTCACAGTGTAGAGTTACATGTCACGGTGTAGAGTTACAGGACAGGTTTGAGTTACAGGTCACGGTGTAGCGTTACAGGTCATGGTGTAGTGTTACAGGTCACGGTGTAGCGTTACAGGACAGGTTTTAAGTTACAGTTCACGGTGTAGAGTTACATGTCACGGTGTAGAGTTACAGGTCACGGTGTAGAGTTACAGGTCACGGTGTAGAGTTACAGGTCACGGTGTAGAGTTACTGGACAGGTTTCGAGTTACAAGTCGCGGTGTAGAGTTACAGGACAGGTTTTGAGTTACAGGTCACGGTGTAGAGTTAGAGGTCACGGTGTAGAGTTATAGGTCACGGTGTAGAGTTATAGGTCACGGTGTAGAGTTATCGGTCACGGTGTAGAGTTATCGGTCACGGTGTAGCGTTACAGGTCATGGTGTAGAGTTAGAGGTCCGGTGTGGAGTTACAGGACAGGTTTTGAGTTACAGGTCACGGTGTAGAGTTACAGGTCACGGTGTAGAGTTCCACGTCACAGTGTAGAGTTACAAGTCACGGTGTAGAGTTACAGGACAGGTTTTGAGTTGCAGGTCACGGTGTAGCATCACACGTCACGTTGTAGAGTTACAGGTCATGGTGCAGAGTTACAGGTCACAATGTAGAGTTACAGGTCACAATGTAGAGTTACAGGTCACAATGTAGAGTTACAGGTCACGGTGGAGAGGTACAGGTCACGGTGCAGAGTTACACGTCACAGTGCAGAGTTACAAGTCACGGTGTAGCGTTACACGTCACGGTGTAGAGTTACAGGTCACGGTGTAGCGTTACACGTCACGGTGTAGCGTTACACGTCATGGTGTAGAGTTACACGTCACGGTGCAGAGTTTCACGTCACGGTGTAGAGCTACAGGTCATGGTGCAGAGTTACAGGACAGGTTTTAAGTTACAGTTCATGGTGTAGAGTTACATGTCACGGTGCAGAGTGACAGGACAGGTTTTGAGTTACAAGTCGCGGTGTAGAGTTACAGGTCACGGTGTAGAGTTACACGTCACTGTGTAGAGTTACAGGTCACGGTGTAGAGTTACACGTCACGGTGTATAGTTATACCTCACGGTGTAGAGTTACAGGTCATGGTGTAGAGTTACAGGACACGGTCTAGAGTTATAAGTCATGGTGTAGAGTTACAGATCATGGTGTAGAGTTACAGGACACGGTGTAGAGTTACAGGACAGGTTTTGAGTTACAAGTCGCGGTGTAGAGTTACAGGTCACGGTTAGAGTTACACGTCACGGTGTAGCATTACACTTCACGGTGTAGAGTTACAAGTCACGGTGTAGCATTACACGTCACGGTGTAGAGTTACACGTCATGGTGTAGAGTTACAGGTCATGGTGCAGAGTTACAGGACAGGTTTTAAGTTAATGTTCACGGTGTAGAGTTACATGTCACGGTGTAGAGTTACTGGACAGGTTTTGAGTTACAAGTCGCGGTGTAGAGTTACAGGACAGGTTTTAAGTTACAGTTCACGGTGTAGAGTTACAGGTCACGGTGTAGAGTTACTGGACAGGGTTTGAGTTACAAGTCGCGGTGTAGAGTTACAGGACAGGTTTTGAGTTACAAGTCGCGGTGTAGAGTTACAGGTCACGGTGTAGAGTTATAGGTCACGGTGTAGAGTTATCGGTCACGGTGTAGCGTTACAGGTCACGGTGTAGAGTTACAGGTCATGGTGTAGAGTTACAGGTCATGGTGTAGAGTTACAAGTCACGGTGTAGAGTTACAGGACAGGTTTTGAGTTACAGGTCACGGTGTAGAGTTACAGGTCACGGTGTTAAGTTATACGTCACGGTGTAGCGTTACACGTTATCTTGTAGAGTTACAGGTTACGCTGTAGAGTTACACATCACGGTGTAGAGTTGCACGTCACGGTGTAGAGTTACAGGTCACAGTGTAGAGTTGCACGTCACGGTGTAGAGTTACAGGTCACAGTGTAGAGTTACATGTCACGGTGTAGAGTTACAGGACAGGTTTGAGTTACAGGTCACGGTGTAGCGTTACAGGACAGGTTTTAAGTTACAGTTCACGGTGTAGAGTTACAGTTCACGTTGTAGAGTTACACGTCACGGTGTAGAGTTACAGGTCACGGTGTAGAGTTACTGGACAGGTTTTGAGTTACAAGTCGCGGTGTAGAGTTACAGGACAGGTTTTGAGTTGCACGTCACGGTGTAGAGTTACAGGTCACAGTGTAGAGTTACATGTCACGGTGTAGAGTTACAGGACAGGTTTGAGTTACAGGTCACGGTGTAGCGTTACAGGACAGGTTTTAAGTTACAGTTCACGGTGTAGAGTTACAGGTCACGGTGTAGAGTTACAAGTCACAGTGTAGAGTTACAGGTCACGGTGTAGAGTTACACGTCACGGTGTAGAGTGACAGGACAGGTTTTGAGTTACAGGTCACGGTGTAGAGTTAGAGGTCACGGTGTAGAGTTATAGGTCACGGTGTAGAGTTATAGGTCACGGTGTAGAGTTATCGGTCACGGTGTAGAGTTATCGGTCACGGTGTAGAGTTATCGGTCACGGTGTAGAGTTACAGGTCATGGTGTAGAGTTACAGGTCACGGTGTAGAGTTACAGGACAGGTTTTGAGTTACAGGTCACGGTGTAGAGTTACAGGTCACGGTGTAGAGTTCCACGTCACGGTGTAGAGTTACAAATCACGGTGTAGAGTTACAGGACAGGTTTTGAGTTACAGGTCACGGTGTAGCATCACACGTCACGTTGTAGAGTTACAGGTCACGGTGCAGAGTTACAGGTCACAATGTAGAGTTACAGGTCACAATGTAGAGTTACAGGTCACGGTGGAGAGGTACAGGTCACGGTGCAGAGTTACATGTCACGGTGCAGAGTTACACGTCACGGTGCAGAGTTTCACGGCACGGTGTAGAGTTACAAGTCACGGTGTAGCGTTACACGTCACGGTGTAGAGTTACAGGTCACGGTGTAGCGTTACACGTCACGGTGTAGTGTTACACGTCACGGTGTAGAGTTACACGTCACGGTGCAGAGTTTCACGTCACGGTGTAGAGTTACAGGTCATGGTGCAGAGTTACAGGACAGGTTTTACGTTACAGTTCACGGTGTAGAGTTACATGTCACGGTGCAGAGTGACAGGACAGGTTTTGAGTTACAAGTCGCGGTGTAGAGTTACAGGTCACGGTGTGGAGTTACAGGTCATGGTGTAGAGTTACAGGACACGGTGTAGAGTTACAGGACAGGTTTTGAGTTACAAGTCGCGGTGTAGAGTTACAGGTCACGGTTAGAGTTACACGTCACGGTGTAGCATTACACATCACGGTGTAGAGTTACAAGTCACGGTGTAGCGTTACACATCACGGTGTAGAGTTACACGTCACGGTGTAGAGTTACAGATCATGGTGCAGAGTTACAGGACAGGTTTTAAGTTACAGTTCACGGTGTAGTTACATGTCACGGTGTAGAGTTACTGGACAGGTTTTGAGTTACAAGTCGCGGTGTAGAGTTACAGGACAGGTTTTAAGTTACAGTTCACGGTGTAGAGTTACAGGTCACGGTGTAGAGTTACTGGACAGGTTTTGAGTTACAAGTCGCGGTGTAGAGTTACAGGACAGGTTTTGAGTTACAAGTCGCGGTGTAGAGTTACAGGTCACGGTGTAGAGGTACAGGTCACGGTGTAGAGTTACACGTCACGGTGTAGAGTGACAGGACAGGTTTTGAGTTACAGGTCACGGTGTAGAGTTAGAGGTCACGGTGTAGAGTGACACGTCACAGTGTAGAGTTACAGGTCACGGTGTATAATTACCCGTCACGGTGTAGAGTTACAGGTCATGGTGTAGAGTTACACGTCACGGTGTAGAGTGACAGGACAGGTTTTGAGTTACAGGTCACGGTGTAGAGTTATAGGTCACGGTGTAGCGTTACAAGTCATGGTGTAGAGTTACAGGGCACGGTGTAGAGTGACAGGACAGGTTTTGAGTTACAGGTCACGGTGTGGAGTTACAGGTCACGGTGTGGAGTTACAGGTCACGGTGGAGAGTTACAGGACAGGTTTTAAGTTACAGGTCACGGTGTAGAGTTACAGTTCACGGTGTAGAGTGACACGTCACAGTGTAGCATTACATGTCACGGTGTAGCGTTACAGGTCACGGTGTAGAGTTACAGGACACTGTGTAGAGTTACAGGACAGGTTTTGAGTTACAAGTCGCGGTGTATAGTTACAGGTCACGGTGTAGAGTTACACACCATGGTGTAGAGTTACACATCACGGTGTAGAGTTACACGTCACGGTGTAGCGTTACACATCACGGTGTAGAGTTACAGGTCATGGTGCAGAGTTACTGGACAGGTTTTGAGTTACAGGACACGGTGTAGAGTTACAGGACAGGTTTTAAGTTACAGTTCACGGTGTAGAGTTACATGTCACGGTGTAGAGTTATACGTCACGGTGTAGAGTGATAGGACAGGTTTTGAGTTACAGGTCACGGTGTAGAGTTATAAATCATGGTGTAGAGTTACAGGTCATGGTGTAGTTACTGAACAGGTTTTGAGTTACAAGTCGCGGTGTAGAGTTACAGGACAGGGTTTGAGTTACACGTCACGGTGTAGAGTTACAGGTCACGGTGTAGAGTTACACGTCACGGTGTAGAGTTACAGGTCACGGTGTAGAGTTATAGGTCACGGTGTAGAGTTATAGGTCACGGTGTAGCGTTACATGTCATGGTGTAGAGTTACAGGTCATGGTGTAGAGTTACAAGTCACGGTGTAGAGTTACAGGACAGGTTTTGAGTTACAGGTCACGGTGTAGAGTTACAGGTCACGGTATACATTTCCACGTCACGGTGTAGAGTTACAAGTCACGGTGTAGAGTTACAAGTCACGGTGTAGAGTTACAGGACAGGTTTTGAGTTACAGGTCACGGTGTAGCATCACACGTCCCGTTGTAGAGTTACAGGTCACAATGTAGAGTTACAGGTAACAATGTAGAGTTACAGGTCACGGTGGAGAGGTACAGGTTACGGTGCAGAGTTACACATCACGGTGCAGAGTTACACGTCACGGTGCAGAGTTTCACGGCACGGTGTAGAGTCACAAGTCACGGTGTAGAGTCACAAGTCACGGTGTAGAGTTACAGGTCACGGTGTAGCGTTACACGTCATGGTGTAGAGTTACACGTCACGGTGCAGAGTTTAACGTCACGGTGTAGAGTTACAGGACAGGTTTTGAGTTACAGGTCACGGTGTAGAGTGACAGGACAGGTTTTGAGTTACAGGTCACAGTGTAGAGTGACAGGACAGGTTTTGAGTTACAAGTCGCGGTGTAGAGTTACAGGTCACGGTGTAGAGTTATAATCATGGTGTAGAGTTACATGTCACGGTGTAGAGTTACTGGACAGGTTTTGAGTTACAGGACACGGTGTAGAGTTACAGGACAGGTTTTGAGTTACAAGTCGCGGTGTAGAGTTACAGGTCACGGTGTAGAGTTACACATCACGGTGTAGAGTTACAGGTCACGGTGTAGAGTTACACGTCACGGTGTAGAGTTACACATCACGGTGTAGAGTTACACGTCACGGTGTGGAGTTACAGGTCACGGTGGAGAGTTACAGGATAGGTTTTAAGTTACAGGTCACGGTGTAGAGTTACAGGTCACGGTGCAGAGTTACAGGTCACTGTGTAGAGTTACAGGTCATGATGTAGAGTTACAGTACAGGTTTTGAGTTACAGGTCACGGTGTAGAGTTGCACGTCACGGCGTAGAGTTACAGGTCACGGTGCAGAGTTACAGGTCACGGTGTAGAGTTACTGATCACGGTGTAGAGTTACACGTCACGGTGCAGAGTTACAGGTCACGGTGCAGAGTTACTGGTCACTGTGTAGAGTTACAGGTCATGTGTAGAGTTACAGGTCATGATGTAGAGTTACAGTACAGGTTTTGAGCTACAGGTCACGGTGTAGAGTTACAGGTCACGGTGTAGAGTTACAGGTCACGGTGTAGAGTTACAGGTCACAGTGTCTAGTTACAGGTCACGGTGTAGAGTTACACGTCACGGTGTAACATCACACGTCACATTGTAGAGTTACAGGTCACGGTGTAGAGTTACATGTCACCGAGTAGAGTTATATGTCACGGTGTAGAGTTACAGGACAGGTTTTGAGTTACAGGTCACTGTGTAGAGTTACACGTCACGGTGTAGCGTCACACGTCACATTGTAGAGTTACAGGTCACGGTGCAGAGTTACAGGTCACGGTGCAGAGTTACAGATCACGGTGTAGAGTTACAGATCACGGTGGAGAGGTACACGTCATGGTGCAGAGTTACACGTCACGGTGTAGAGTGATAGGACAGGTTTTGAGTTACAGGTCACAGTGTAGAATTACAGGTCATGGTGCAGAGTTACAGGACAGGTTTTAAGTTACAGTTCACGGTGTAGAGTTATAAGTCACGGTGTAGAGTTATAGATCACGGTGTAGCGTTACAGGTCATGGTGTAGAGTTACTGGGCAGGTTTGGAGTTACAGATCACGGTGTAGAGTTACAGGACAGGTTTTGAGTTATACGTCACGGTGTAGAGTTACACGTCACGCTGTGGAGTTACAGGTCACGGTGTAGTTACACGTCACGGTGTAAAGTTATTCGTCACAGTGTAGCATTATCCGTCATGGTGTAGAGTTACACGTCACAGTGTAGAGTTACAGGTCATGTCGTAGAGTTACACATCATGGTGTAGCAACACTCCAAGTCTTAACTCTGAGAACAGCTCTCAAACAATTTTGGCATTGCTTCCCAATCATTTTTTCCACTGTTCTTATGTTGAAGTGTTCCAATTTCACAATAATCACTGAGGACATTGTTTAAATCCCATTGCCTTTTCATCATTAATAAATCAAAACTGTTTAACCTTTATCAAGAAAACATTCAAGATCGGAACACAGAAAGTTAATAAACAACAGCCTCTACAATGGGGTTTCAGGAGAAAATGATCAGCATTAACAACGGAATACATAATTACAGAGAATAAAATGATCACAGATGTGAGTCAGATATCTTGCCCCCAGGAAAAATAACATTGCTCTGGGATCACCTGGTCCATTTGTGTGTTTGTGGAAACCAACCAGCCTGATTGGGAATGATCCTTTCACCCTTTCCTTTTCAGTTCTTGTTACTATACGTTTGTAGTTTTCTCTCACTCCTCTGTTCTCCATCCCACGTTACCTCGCAATCATACTATGCTTTTTGCTTTGTGAGCAGACATGGTTGCCATCTCTGCCAGTACCTGGAGGTGGTGCATTTTAAAAAGTACTTAAAGATCTAGGTTAAGGCCCAGGGCCTATAGTATGGAGCAATAACTTGATTGGAGAGAGTAGGAGAGGAGATGTGGTAAATCAGGGAGTAGTGATTCGGTGACACCAAGTTTGGGTTTTAAAAGCCTGCAGTTTGCAAAAGGAAGAGAAGACTATGGGAGGTAAGGGGCTCGAAATCCATCTGGGGCGGTGGTGCAAAACGGTGGGCATCGGATCGGCCGCCGGTTATATGCAGCGCCTGATATTCCATTGACTGCAGTGGAACTGAATATGAGGCATTGCGTCTAACGGGCGGCCGATCCAATACCGCCCGTTTTGCGCCACTGCCCGAGACAAATTTCTAGGCCAAGGAGTTCCACAATTGTTTAATGCATGAGTCTGGGCAATCTTAGCCTGGCTCTCCGTAAAGGTGGGCCTACAGCTGAATAGCACATCGTTTTACAACGTTGCTGCCTCATGTTGTGACATCCACCCATTCCACAGTTGAATAGCCTGCTGATACTTAGGCCTGGATTTTCCCCCACCCAATGAGGATGGTCAGGAATAGGCTTTTGTCCACCACCCAGACCCCCAGCCCAGTTTCCTCCTTGGGCCTCATTAAATCTGCACAGTGGGCTCCTGGCAGGATCTCTGCCACCAAGAGAAAGCCTTCTGCTGCTGAGGAGGGAAATGTGGCAGGACTGCCACCCCAGAAGAGGAGGGAGTCACAATTAACGGGCAGCAGCGCGTGGAAGTCTTCACCAAATGTTTTACTGAAGGCCTTAGATCAGACAGAGGCCGCCAAAAGGTTTGTGCTTGGGACCATTATGGAGGGAAAGGAGGCCACTACTAGGTCCTCTCTCTCTCACTCCAACTAATGAAGTGCCACTAGTAGGTCAAGGACTATCGGCACCACTTTCCTAGCAGTCCCTGGGGTTGGCGGTATCAATGCGAGCAAGAAGGGAAATCAGGCAGCTTGCCTCCCCGCCATCATTTACATGCACTGGGCAGTGAAGGAGCAGCCAGCGGGAAAGGGGAGGAAACTTGAGATCCAGACGGGGATGTGGTGATAGAAGGAATGATGGTGCCTATGGAACTGTACCACAGCACGAGCCAGCAAGTTCAGGAGAGATGGGGAGAGGAGAAAATTGCAGGGGTGGGGGGAGGAATCATGCAGTTCCACAGGGTTAATAAATGAGAATAAATGTGTTAAATAGCCAAAATGCTCGTTTAGAGAATCTCATTTGCATGAAGTGTTTAAACTTCCCCTTTCAACACCTCTTTCTGATTCACTGCACAAATGCTGAGGGCAATACCTTCTTGGCTTGAAGGTAGCATTTAATCATGGACACAACTCGTACTTCAAATTATCATTCAGAGAAGTAGTAGCTACTCCTTGCAGCAGTTATCATCACATAACCCAGCAAATAAACAGACTATGGGAAACTCAACACAAGAGCTAGTGATGAAAAGCATAAAAACGCCAGACAATGCACAAACATGAATAACTCAACCACTCAGACATGCAGCAGCTGAAGGTTGGCAAACGTACTCAGAAAGAGGGAGGTAATGAACGAAAATGAAACTACAGAATATTTATAAATCTTCAGAGCTCCTGACTCTTGCACTGCTGTGTGCAAGGTGCATGGTACTGTTTGTTCAGGGCAGCTGCTCCCTCCCTCCTTATCCCACCATACACCAGCACATTGCCTGACTACTGTCACCACAATTGCCTAGAAATTTAAAAACAAATCTCGCAAATATCATTGCATGATGTAAATAACTTTGGAATCTATTCCACATTCTAAGAACCAGAGAAGCTAATTAACTTGAATGTGTAGATGTATATATTCTGATGAATATGTGTTTTGAATTGATGAGAGTTCTACTCCAAATCTGACAGCTTCTCATTTGTGACGGTTTTAACTCTTAAGTTTGGCAAAATTAAAATTGGATGAATCCAAAAGATGTTCCTACTGTCAGGTCAGTAACGGTGACTCATTTTGGTGCTGCTAACTTTTGAAATGAGCTCCCAGTCAGAAGTCAGGTCTCAGCAGAACTAGACGGCGGCTATTCCTCCAGACTTAATGGCCTCGATATTTACTCGGGGCCGGGAAGAGGGCAAGGGAGGAGAATTTTCAGACGGGAAACGTGGAAGTAAAGGTTTCCTGCACGTCCTGCCGAATTTAACGGGAGGACATCTGTTAAATTTTTTCATCGGGTTTCCCACCGACAAACAGCCAGATTGACATCGCGGGGGTTGTGGGGGGGTGGTGGGGGGGAGGTCAGACATCATTGCGGGAGGGGGATTTAGACATCGTGGGGGGTGAATCAGACATCGTGGGGGGGGGTGGTGTTAGACATTGTGGGAGAGGGTTTTGGACATCATGGGGGGTGGGGGGTGAATCGGCCATCACAGTGGGGGGGAGGGGGGGGAGAGGACGATTGCAGGATCCAATTGCATGGAGGTAAGCTTGTTGAGCCTTGGGGAAACACTCCTGCTCCTCCTGGCCCACAAGCAATGCAATAAAGGCATTTATCTCACGGATCCTGCCCTTCTCGCCTCATTTTACCTGCTGGGATTCCCGACGCCCGGGCATCCCAGCCTCCATGTGTTAAAAATAAAAATTCAGCTAAAATGGAGGATGCAGCCTCCTTAAAAGATTTTAGTGACCGACCCACCTCCATTAAAACCAGAAATGGGCGGGTTGGAATCGGGTTTGAGAATTTCAACATTTTTATCTTCCCACCCACCCCCAATCCACCTGCCATTGGGGTTAAAATTCCCCCTGATGAGTTTGGACGGTAATTGATATTGTTCAATCTGTTTATGTGACCTCTAGTTCAGAGTTTTATTCGATTCCTACTTTGGGATTCCTCAACATTTTATTGCGATTTTGAAAATTTAAATCACGGAAAAAATATATTCAGATCTCTGTATAACCTGAGTGCAAGATAATTACAGACACTTCTCAATGGCTTTACAAAGGAAATCCACTCATTTGCAAGTAGACCACGCATCTGTAATGAGATTGTGCATTTGTTTTTCAAACAAAGGTTCTATTACTTGAAGTCTCTGCAGGAAAGCAGAAGAGTTCATTGAGTTTTTTCTGTTTCTAAAAGATGGGATTGTTCTTAAGAGAAAGTACTCAGCAAACCTTTTTGTTTGGGGAGGGAGGAGAGCAATGTGCCATTTTTATCACAATGAAATCACTCACAAGTGATGCAATGATGAGTTTCAATGAGATTTCTAGCAGCGGGCTGTGTGTAAACAACCAGAAACCAGGTTTGCCAGAGACCTTTTCCATGAAGGCAGTGGCCCCTTTATATATAATGCCTCAGAGCTCTTCATATTGTCTGTACAGCAATCCCCCACGCTCCTAGTTAGAATATTCTACCTTGCACGGTGATGTATTTTCCCCAGACTCCATTTGTTTCCCTCTTCTCCTGAAGGTACTAACTCTTATTGGAATATTGTTCCACGGATGCCGATCGTCTCCCAGTACCACACTCTACTGTCTTTTCTTCAAGCGTTAGCCTTGACAGTAATTAACAATGAGCTGTTTGGCTAATGGGAGGGCAGCGCAGCTGAGCCCGATCGTCTCCTCACTCAGTGTTTACATAACAACAACAACTTCTATTTATATAGCGCCTTTAATGTAGTAAAACGTCCCAAGGCGCTTCACAGGAGCGTTATAAAACAAAATTTAACACCGAGTCACGTAAGGAAATATTAGGGCAGATGACCAAAAGCTTGGTCAAAGAGGTAGGTTTTAAGGAGCATCCTAAAGGAGGAGAGAGAGGTAGAGAGGCGGAGATGTTTAGGGAGGGAATTCCAGAGCTTAGGGCCTTGGCAACAAATGGAGGAGCAATTAAAACCGGGAATGCTCAAGAGGCCAGAATTACAGGTGCATTTTAGATGCCAGCCTTGGCTCAGTGGTAGCACTCTTGTCTTTGAGCCAGAGGGTTATGGGTTCAAGTCTTATTATGGAGACTTGAGCACATAACCTAGGCTGACACTTCAATGTAGTGCTGAGGGAGTCCTGCAGCATCGGAGGTGCTGTCTTTCAGATGAGATGTTAAATGGATGTTAAATCTGCCCTCTCAGGTAGACGTAAAAGCTCCCATGTCACTATTTGAAGAAGAGCAGTTCAGAGAACCTGGGAGGAAAATAGAGTAGAAGATGATGTGATGAGTTTTGAATTCAGTACAGCAAAATTGTAGGGAGGAGAACGATCATTAAAGAAAACATATTTGCTACTTAGAAGGAATAAGAGAGGAAGGTTCAGAGGAGTAATGCCTATACTGATATTGCCCAAACAGACAACAAAGTTGTGATGGAAAATAGTGTTTGGAGACCAGAGGTGATAGGAGATTGCCTATCAGACAATTACATTTTTCTGCAATGAATACAGTCCTGGTGACTGAAGGTATGGGAGTTTAGCCAATGATCTGGCACAAGACACACTTAGTGGCTAGAAATCCCACCCCTCCCCCAATGATTTTCCAGTGAATCTGGGGCAGGTGAGGGTGGAGAACTGCTTGGAAATGCACTCTGTTGCATCTCCACATTTCCCGTTCCCCAGTCCAAATGACAATAAGCCTACCCATGTATGGACGGGCATATGGTAACTAAACATAAATCAGGGAAATACGTTCTCTTCAGAATGCTAGATGCAAGGGATGCCTCGTTCCAGTCGTCCAGCGTTCCAATGGTGGTGAAGGTGATCCAAAGACTTTACAACACGGTAAGACCTGTGCAATCGCTCTCAGAGTGATGCCATGCACTGGCCCAAAGGGCAAGTTTAACATTTCCTAATTTTAAAAATTGTATCTTCAATATCTCCTCTTTATTGCTTGCTTCTGTAAACAGTTCTATTGGAAAATATAGAGAACTGTTTAGCCTCTTGCACAAAGTGCCTGGTATTGCTTGCATTATCTGTCTTCTAAAGAGATGTGATATGTCCTGGATTCCTCTGCACAATTTTCTAATAAAAGGGAGAACTGTTTCCCCTGAGACACACTATGTGCCATATATCATACACGCAAGAGTAAATGTTCCAAGTCCATTCCACAACCGGTGCATATTCAGAAAATCATGGGCAGCAGTCGAGGATTCAGAAAATCTACCACTATAAAGTTACATTTCAGAGGATTATTGGCCTTGAAGCAGGTTGCCAGCTCGTGTAGTGGATGTAGATTCCCTGCAAACGTTCAAAAGGGAGCTGGACAAGTTCTTGGAGGAGGCTGATATGGCTGGTTATAAAAGGTAGGTGGGATGTTGGGTAATGTACCTCATGGTCATTGTTATCTCCTGGAGCTTGTTTTTTTGCTCACCTTTGAGTGTCAGAGAGGTATTTCCCAGAATTCTTTATTCTCCGAATTAGCCGAAGGGTTTATTAACAAATCTGTTTATTTTGCCTCTCCCGGGAGATTACACGGCTGCTGGTAGGGGCGGCGGGGGGAGGGGGGGGGGGTTTGCGGGAGCATTAGGAGTTGTTTTGCTTAGTTGCAACATGGCTCAATCGGAAGACTCGATGGACCAGCTTGTCTTTTTCTGTCTGTCTTTCCGTATGTTCGTAGACAGGTTTGCCAAAGGAAGCTGACTTCTGGGGTGAGGACAAATAAAAACTATTAGGATCAAACCCAGATCATACCACTCCTCACCTCCTTCAGTCTTTCCTTCCCCCAGCAATCCACAGACTTTGAAAACCCAAACTTAACGGATTTGAAATTGCTCAGCCGTGTCAGCAGAATGTAGCTCCAGCAGAATGGCCGCACAATCCACCGGCACCCAGAAACGTGGTTCCTGGTTTTACATGGAGGATTCCAGTGGCCTTGCTTGGGGGCAGAGTCCATCAACCCCAAACAAGACCCCTGATGTGGCGGGGTGGGGGCCGACTCCAGCAGTTCCAGCTTCCTCGGCCTCAAAGGGACCCAAAATATGTTTGAAGGCTGATATGCTTAGCGTGATAAAACATACGGCCTCCTGAAGGGTACAAGTGGGCCTCACCAGGGCATACGACCCAGGGTCAGGATCAGGGCCTGAACCCCTGAAAGTTGGGGAGAATTATTTTTTACACTTCTTAATGGGGCCCAGAGACATGAGGCTACTGGGGTCACAATCCTCCACTTTGTGGGGGGAAGGAACCGGGCACCCCTCCTCTTCCTTCATCTCCTCCGCCCCTCCCCTCCTCCTCCCCCCCTCCCCCCACCCCCCCACACCCCACCCCCCCTCCACCCCACCCCGCCGCTCCCCCCCTCCACTCCACTCCGCCACCCCCCTCTCCTCCTCCGCTCCCCCCCCCTTGCCGCTCCCCCCTCTCCGCGCCCCCCCCCCCCCCTCTGCTGGCCCCATGAAAATTAAGGTCTCTCACCCTGACTACACATACTCCCCCAATTTGGTGTCGTCCACAAATTTAGAAATTGTGTTTTTGATTCCAAGGTCTAAATTATTCATATAAATTGCGAACAGCAGCGGTCCCAGCATTGATCCTTGTGGAACACCACTTCCCTCCTTCTGTGGCGGGGTTAGTGCCAAGAGGCAGCAGCAGGCGTGATTCAGCATAAGGTCCAGGATCATGACCGTGCACATCGAAGGCCTTTTGAAAATCTAGATAAATTACATCTACTGCATTACCCTTGTCTACGCTCTCTGTTACCTCTTCAAAAATTCAATTAGGTTGGTCAAGCAAGACTTTCCCCTTTTGAAATCCATGCTGACTATTTATTATTATATTTTTTATTTCTAGATGTTCTGCTATTTTCTCCTTTAGTAGGGATTCCATTATTTTTCCTACCACCAATGTTAAGTTGACTGGCCTACATGTTCTATCCACCAGTCCTCTGGCACTGCCCCTTTTTCTAACGAATTACTAAATATATGTAGTAATGCCTCTGCTATTTCTTCCCTAGATTCTTTTAAAATGAGCGAATGTAATCCGTCTGGACCAGGGGTTTTATCCTCTTTGAGTTTCATTAGTTTATTTAGTATATCTCCTCATTTTATTTTAAATGCAGTTAACTCATTACTAATCTCATCATCCGATGTCATCTCCACCTGTTCTATCTCCCTGGTAAATACTGAAACAAAGTAATTATTTAATATTTCTGCAATCTCTCTATTGCTGCCTGTGGTATTATCTTCTCCATCACTTAGTGGCCCTATTTCCATCCCGACCTTCCTTTTTTTATTTATGTGCCTGTAAAATATTTTACTGTTTTGTTTTATGTTCCTTGATAATTTAATTTCATAGTTCCTCTTTATCTTCCTAATTGTTTTTTGACTTCTCTCCTAATCCCTTCATATTCTCCCTTATCATGCTCTCCCTGCTGTCCATGCGCTTAATGTATGCCTCTTTCCTTACCATCAATTTTTCCCTTATGGCTTTATTCATCCACGGTGTCTCATTAGTGTTTAGCTTGTTCTTGTTTATTAGCAGAATATATTTTTCCTGGACTCTGTTGAACATTGTTTTAAATGTTTGCCATTGCTGTTCTGCATCATTGTTTGCCAATACTGTTGTCCATTTTATTTTTCCAAGTTCTATTCTCAGCCCCTCAAAATCAGCTTTTCTCCAATCTATTACCCTGGAGCTTGTCATACTTATGTCCTTCTCAATTATTATTTTTTTATTCGTATATGGGATGTGGCCGTCGCTGGCAAGGCCAGCATTTATTGCCCATCCCTAATTGCCCTTGAAAAGGTGGTGGTGAGCCATCTTTTTGAACATTAATAGGAGTGGTATATAGGCCTCCAAATAGTAAAATAGAGGTTGGGGAGGGCATCACGAGGGAAATTAGAGAAGCGTGCAATAAGAGCACAGCTGTCATCATAGGTGACTTTAACTTACATATAGATTGGACTAGCCTAATCAGTAAAAATAATGAGGAGGAGGAATTCCTTGAGTGTTTAAGGGATGGTTATCTGGATCAATATGTCGAGGAACCAACTCGGGAACAGGCTATATTGGACTGGGTACTGTGCAATGAGAAGGGACTAATTAGTAATCTTGTTGTACGGGGACCCTTGGGTCAGAGCGATCATAACATGATCGATTTCTCACTCGAAATGGAGAGCGAAGAAATTGACTCAGAGACTCAGGTCCTGAATTTAAACAAGGGGAATTATGATGCCATTAGACGGGAACTGAGTAGGTCTGATTGGACAACGTTCCTGGGAGGACTGGAGGTAGATAAACAATGGCAAGCATTTAAAGATAGAATGACAAAATTGCAAAAATTGTTTATACCAATCTGGCATAAAAGGAAATCTAAAAAGGTGACTCAACCGTGGATAACAGGGGAAATTAGAGACAGCATAAAATCCAAAGATAGGGCGTATAAAATAGCCAAAAAACGCGCCAGAGCGGAAGATTGGGAACAGTTTAAGATAGAGCAAAGGAGGGCAAAGGGCTTAATCAAGAAGGGCAAAATAGCTTACGAAAGCAAGCTGGCGGAAAATATAAAAACTAACTCCAAAAGCTTTTATAAGTATATCAAGAGGAAAAGACTGGTGAAAACCAAAGTTGGTCCATTGCAGTCAGATACGGGGGAATATATAATGGGAAATAAGGAAATGGCAGACCAACTAAATGCATACTTTGGGTCAGTCTTTACGAAGGAAGACACAAAAAACCTCCCTGGGATATCGGGAAAAATAGGGACATTGGCAAAGGAGGAACTGACGCAAATCAATATCTCTAAGGATATGGTGTTAAGGAAGCTAAAGGGATTGAAGGCGGACAAATCCCCAGGGCCTGATAACATGCATCCTAGGGTACTGAAGGAGGTGGCCCTAGAGATAGCGGATGCACTAAGCATGATTTTTCAGAATTCATTAGACTCGGGAACAGTGCCCATGGATTGGAGGGTAGCTAACGTTACCCCACTATTCAAAAAGGGGGGTAGGGAAAAAGCAGGTAATTACAGACCTGTAAGCCTTACATCAGTTGTGGGCAAAATGCTGGAGTCCATCATTAAGGATGAAATAGCCGAGCACTTAGCAAATGGGGACAGGATAGGACAGAGTCAACATGGATTTACAAAGGGTAAATCGTGCTTGACTAATCTATTGGAATTTTTTGAGGGAGTAACTGGTAAAATAGATGGGGGAGAGCCAGTAGATGTGGTGTACCTGGACTTCCAAAAGGCCTTCGATAAGGTCCCACATAAAAGATTAGCATGGAAAATTGAAGCTCATGGGATAAAGGGGAAAGTATTGACGTGGATAGAGAACTGGCTGTCAGATAGAAAACAGAGAGTTGGAATAAACGGCTCATTTTCTGAATGGCAGGCAGTAACAAGTGGGGTACCACAGGGATCTGTCCTGGGTCCCCAGCTGTTCACAATTTATATTAATGACCTGGATCAGGGAGTCGAATGCAGCATTTCCAAATTTGCAGACGACACTAAACTAGGAGGGGGGGTGGGCTCAGAGGAGGAGACCAGGAAGCTCCAGAGCGATTTGGACAGACTGGGTGATTGGGCGGATAAATGGCAGATGCACTATAATGTGGACAAGTGCGAAGTTATCCACCTTGGGTGCAGGAACGGGAGGGCAAATTATTATTTAAATGGCAATAAATTGGGAGAGGGGGAAGTACAGAGAGACCTGGGTGTTCTTGTACACCAGTCACTGAAGGCGAGCATGCAGGTGCAACAGGCGGTCAAGAAGGCAAACGGTATGCTGGCCTTCATAGCAAAAGGGTTGGAATACAGGAACAGGGATACCTTGCTGCAGCTGTACAGGGCACTGGTGAGACCACACCTCGAGTACTGTGTACAGTTTTGGTCGCCTCATCTGAGGAAAGATGTTCTTGCCATGGAGGGGGTGCAGCGGCGATTCACCAGGCTGATACCAGGAATGGCGGGATTGACCTATGAGGAGAGACTATGTAGTTTAGGGATGTACACACTGGAGTTTAGAAGATTGAGAGGGGACCTCATAGAAGTGTATAAAATTCTGACAGGTCTAGACAGATTAGATGCAGAAGGAATGTTTCCCTTGGCGGGTGAGAACAGAACTAGAGGACATAATTTAAGGATAAGGGCTAAACCATTTAGGACAGAAATGAGGGGGAATTTCTTCACTCAGAGAGTGGTGAACCTGTGGAACTCATTGCCACAGAGGGCAGTGTACGCCAGCTCATTAAATATATTTAAGAGGGAATTAGATATATTTCTACAGGCAAAAGGGGTTAAGGGTTACGGAGAGAAGGCGGGGACGGGATACTGAATTGAAGGATCAGCCATGATCTCATTAAATGGCGGAGCAGGCTCGAAGGGCCGGATGGCCTACTCCTGCTCCTATCTTCTATGTATCTATGTATCTATGTGGTGAAGGTACTCCCACAGTGCTGTTAGGGAGGGAGTTCCAGGATTTTGACCCAGTGACACTGAAGGATCGGCGATATACTTCCAAGTCAGGATGGTGTGTGACTTGGTGGGGAACTATTATCTTAAAGCGTGTTATATTATGGTCACTATTGCCTAGATGTTCCCTTACTTTTACTTCTCTTATCTGCTCTGGTTCATTCCCCATTACTAGATCCAGTAGCGAATCCTCCCTTGTTGGGCTTGTTACCTCGTCACCTCTCCCACCATTTTGAACCTTGGCGGTTGTCCTGCTCTATAGCTCTTGCCAAGGTTTCTCAATTTAAAAAAAGTATTCCCCCTTTAAGGTTATCAAATGATCTCAAATTCTGTGAAACTTTGAATTGCAGAGTGCTTTGTTCAGTACCTATTTTCAGCTTTGTGTAATCTGTTGGAATTTGCCCCATTGTTGAAAAGAAACATGAAGGTGACATTGAGAAATGGCAAATAATGTGGAATTTTCAATGTTTATACTCTTTGTAATTAGTATTTATAATTTTCTCTTCTGGTGCATTTTTTCTTATTATGTTCTCTAAACAAGGATTAAATAAATATTCCTCAATAGGTTTTTGCCTGGGAATTGTGGGCTCTGTCAGAACCTTTTAATCAAATGCTCTGTATTGTTTCATTTATTTTAGCTAAAGTTTCCACACAAAGCATGTCCCGATCTACATTGCTCTAACAATTGTGGAGCAGTACACCAAACTTCAAATACACTAAGAACGTGGAAAATCAAATGAGACTAAACAAGACTACAGGGATTGGACAGGGCAATCAGCTCACAGGGTGCACAATGGCCCGAAGATCGATTTTTGACACCTTCCAACGAGGCTCCATCCACAAAGTAAGCCTTGCCCATAAAAACTAGGCATGTGGGAGAGCTGGCCTGCCGACGTGGGCTTCTTAAAGGCAGTAGATATGTTTTTTGAGACTTTTTTTTGTATTTTCCTGTAACCTTGGCTGCATTTTACTCCATTTGTTAATTGTTTCTTGCTGGGTAGTCCTCCATTTTTGCATTTTTCGGCTGGTGGGGGGGGGGGGGGGTGGTGTTTCACCCTCCACCAATACTTTGCTTCAGTATTGTTGGTTGCTGTTTGGCTTTGATGTCATGGCTTACGAAGAGGTGAGGATTCTTTTGGGGGTTCTGAACATGCTACATAATTGAGATGAGGAAGAGGAGTTTATGAGGAGCCTAAAAATGGAGGTGCAACAACCTGCACGTCATTCTGGTCACACCCATCACTACCTTGGGACCTGCGTTTATAAACCCTTCCAGATGTATCTAGACATGTCAGAAGAGACCTGTCTTTGCCACCTCCGCTTCACAAGACAGGCCACCAGGGAGTTGTGCCATCTGCTGCCCAAAGATCTGCACACAAGAAGTTAAAAAACACCTGGATCAATGACAGCTCTTCCCATAGAGGTTAAGGTTACCATAGCACAAGGCTTTCATGCTACTGGATGCTTCCAAGTCACCGCAGTAGACATTTGCCACATCAGGCACCATGCAGTACACCCGAACATAAAGCAAGTGACAAATTCCATATTTGCTATTTGCAATGGGCAGCAACTTCATTATTTTTCCTATGGAAAAAAGGCATCAGCTACAGAGGATGGAGAGTTTTCAAGTGTACCAGGATTCTCTGGACTGCTAAGAGTTGAACACGGTAGCCATGTGGGCATCAGAGCTCTTCCAATAAATCCCATAGCTATCATGATAGAAAGGGTTTGCATTCAACTGCAGTTCCGATGGTATCTGACCACGTTACAGGAAACTTTCGTTTATCCGGCACCGACGGGACCGGCGTGGTGCCGGTTGATCGAAAGTGCCGGATTACAGAGAGGTATACTTACCAAGGTACGAGAGCCCCGTACACAGCCACAGGCTGAACAATTGGGACCCGGAGAGGGAAGGTAAACGAGACTCCGGCTTTTTCCTCCGTGGCGGCGACAGGTCCGAGTCGGAAGAACGTTGACCCCCCTTTTGTGGGGGCGAAAGGTCAGAATCGGGGTCTTGTCTGTATAATAAAACTTACCTGATTTTTGCCGGTTAAGCGAGAATTCCGGATATTTGGGTGCCGGATAAACGAAAGTTTCCTGTATTATGCACATCCAGGAAGTAGTTATGATGCCCTCATTCCAAGGTGCCCACAGTGAAGAAGAAAAAAAGGTATCCTTTGCATCCAAGGCTGTTGCCCTCACCAAGAAACCTCCTAACATAAGAGGAACACCTGGATGTCTCAGCGGCTGTTCCAAGGCCGTCCTCTCCACCTTCAAGAGCAGCGTGCCATGCAGCTTAGGCACAACAAAAGAGGGTATGATAAAAAGGGAATGGTTTTATGCAGTGCTTCAAATGGTACCTCCCAGAGGATGCGGCAGTTACAAACTTGGGTTTGTGCCATAGTTGATGGGCCCCACAAGAAATGTGTGTGAAAGGATAGAGCACACTTACCTTCATTTTGCTCCTCTTACCAGCAGACTTCTTCCTCATTGATGAGCTCCCTACCATGCAGCTGGCACATGTGCTTTTACAGGAGCATAACCGTCAGCCCCAAATAGAGCCCACGTGCCTTTGGCGCACCCCCTGCAGCACCACCTGCAATCTTATGGCATCCAAGGTAGCAGTGTTGCGCATCTCTCCACTGTGCCATTGTGAACAAATTTGTCTATTTTTCTACTATCTCCATAATGTCCCTTCTTATGGTGAGTCCTTTAAGAGCTGCTGCCTTGCTGGATTTGGCACTCCCCAGTCAAGTGTGATACAGGCCAAGGTCTCTAGGCAGTAGCCCATTAAAAATCTGCCATGGCCTGTGCCCTGATGTACTAGTGTAAATGCACCAGCAGCATGGGCCAACACAACCCCAATTTTGCCTGTCTCTCAAAATTGGGGCTAGTCTTTTCACCTCTGGGATCTGGATTTAAATCTAAATATCACACTGGTACGGTTAAGGCTACTGCTCTGAGGTTGGGGTTTAGAAACATTATTGGGACAGTGTAAAGGGAGCTTTACTCTATCTCTAACTTATGCTGTATTTCAATTGGAAATGCCTGGTGCTGCACAGGGAGCTTTACTTTACATTGAAGCTGTACTCCATCTGACCTTGGAATGCTTGATTAGGCAAAGTGGATGAAGCTTTAATCTACATCTGTCCCATGTTAGAACTCAGAGGGGGGGAATTCTCCTACGCATTCCCACCCGAAATCAGGTGAGATCATGGCAGAGAATATTGACGAATTCAAGTGGTGAGGCCTACCACTACCTCACCGTGCCGGCTGAGACTGCTAATGGCTGTTCCTTCCCCACCCGGTGCAAATAATAATAGGAACGGGGCCTGGGTCTTTCCACCCCAGTTACCCCCACTCCCTAGGACATATGGAAAGTAAGCCCCGAGATGTGGCAGTAAAGGCCCAGAGCACCCCCAATGGAGGGAGAGGGCCTTGTTGTGACCACCTGTCGATTCAGTTTGTTCCAGAGACTTACCTGCTGAAGGCCTTGGTCTAGGCCAAGGGAGACTTCTTTCTGATCTTCAGAGCACTTCTGTCCCTTCAAGGTCCCTTGCCTCCTCTTTTCGTGCTGCAACGATATATGTAATGAGCCTCCACCCAGGAAAATGGATCTGGAGGGGCCAAGGCAGTCCCACTGTGTCCCAAAGAGGAGAATGGCACTCAGAGTGTCCAATCTACAGCCCCCAGGAAATCCAGCCTACGAAGCCAAGCTGACATAGTCCTATTTGCAATTATTCTTATTTACCTGCAGATTTGGAGAGGGTAATTTTTAGTGTAGTTGCCTCATTATTACCATGGCTGCAGTGTGTACTATCTACAGGAAGCAGTACAGCAACTCGCCAAGCCTTCTTCTACAGCACCTCTACCACCTAGAACAATAAGGGCAGCAGGCGCATGGGAACACCACCAGCTCCAAGTTCCCCTCCAAGTCACACACCATCCTGACTTTGAAATATATCGCTGTTTCTTCATCATCGCTGGATCAAAATCCTGGAACTCCCTACCTAACAGCATTGTGAGAACATCTTCACCACATGGACTGTAGTGGTTCAAGAAGGTGACTCACCACCACCTCCTCAAGGGCAACTATGGATGGGCAATAAATGCTGGCCTTGCAGAGAAGCTCACATTCCGAGAAGGATGAAAAATAAAGGACCTTGGATAGGGAACCAGGGGGTCGGGAAAATGGAAACAGAAGTACAGCCACAGGTCTGAGAGGCTTATCACCTCTGCTCTCAGTCTGTCCTGCCTGTTGCCAGAAGATCCCGAGGCCCAAAGATACCGCTGGAGAGGGAAACCAAACCCCTACCTGCAGCCAGTCTCCATCCGCAGGTTGATCCTCAAACCTCCTCAGACCCTAGAGTCCAAGGAGGGTCCTGGCGCATGCCCCACCATCAGACTTTTGGAGCAACCCTGAAGAAAGTGAGGAGGATGACTGCGCCTGTCACTTCCTGCCTCCTTTCAATACTAACGCCTATGGCCACTTACGACCAATCAGGCTTCCCAAGGAAATCCCGGGGCTGCTTAGAGGGGTGGAGATCCGAAATAATGGGTCTCCATCCCCTTTTCCTCTTTGCTGCAGCTGAAACTGAGGGTAATCTCCCCTGCAAACTCTTACTCACCTCGGTGAAGAGCACCAATTTTTTTTTTAATAAACTAATGCCACCAAAATGGTAAATTATTTGGCACAGTACCAGTATCAAATTGTAGAAAATATCACACAGAATGGACAATACACAGGTCCTACGCTGGCTTTGAAAGTTTTCCTGAAAACTTTAAACTTTCCAAAGTGGAAACCATTTATTGAACACCACGTGATGAGACATCAAATTAATGCCACATAATCAGCTCCATACACCCAACCGAAACACAAACCTTAGATCAAAATTGTCTCTTAATGTTTTTCTACCTCCCACATGCACAATTCAATCATCAACATTTAATACTCTAAAGCCAAAGATCTTTTTTTACTGTAATTTAATTAGCGTAAAGCTAACTTATTTACTGTGCCTTACAAGTTTATTACACAATAGTTTCCTCTGTTCCTTTCTGCAATAATTTCGGGTGAATCAGCTCTTGTTTGGTTTCATTGTCTGTGTTTAGCCGGGTTGTGGTTACAGTAGAAATGTCAATTATCCAAAGTAATTGAGAACAGGGATGTCCAGATAATTCCTTTGTTTGGATAATGAAACACCAATCAAGAAAACAGATGCACTGTGCTTTTCCTTTCATTGTGTAAAGTAATGATGTGCTGGGTACTCAGATCTTCGATTCATCATACTCTGAACAACTGTGCATGCATCTGCAAAGTAATTAACTGTACTCTCCCTTCCCACACATCTGTAATACAAAAACTACATCCAGGCACCTGTAATGTAATAAACTGTATCAAACATACAGCTGTACTTTAACAAATTACATCCATGTATTTATCACTTAACAAACTACATCCATGCAGCTGTGCTGCAATAAACTGCTTTAATGCAGTTGTATTACAAGAAACTATTTTTCCCAATTATCGCAGGAGTTCTAAAGGGTCTGTCATCTCTTTCACTCTGTTCCTTCTTCATATCAATGATCTCTGCTGCTCATCATCCTATCCATTCCCTCGCTTAACAATGCATTTTGCAGTTCAACGATGTAATGAAAATCTTGTTTCTTTCAATTCGTCAAAGACTGAGTTTCCTCATTCCTCCAGCAAGTCTACACAACTACCAGAAATTCCTTTTGGTGGTTCCACACTTATTGCTTCTTCATCTATCGATGTTTTTGGACAGCCTCACTATCTTCCTTCATGTCAATTTAAACTCTCACATCTTCTCCACTGCCTTCAAGGAGCTTAGTTTTCTCTTTCATGCCAAACATTTCTTTGCCCCGCAACAACTTTTTAATTCTGCAATGCCATGCTCCCAGTGGGGAGCTGTGCTCGCAGACATTGTGTCTCAGAGGATCAGAACTGGGAATGCAGAGATCAAGGAATTATCCTCTCAGTACTCTACAAAGCCCAAGTCCATCCAAGACTTGAATACTGCTCCCATTTCTGGATTGAGTCTTCTAGTACCTTTCTCTCTCTCTTGGACAGGGTATAAGAAAAAGCTCATCTTCTGAGACACAGGGCTGGATTTTGTGAATGGAGACAAGTTGGAGGCGGGACTGCTGCTTGTCGGGTCTATGTCCCGCTTCCATCATCTTCTGGCCAACCTGCGGGATTTTCCTGATTGACCTTGTTAAGCCCGCCCTGCGGGCTCAGCAGGCCAATTAGAGGGAATTCACTGACAGAGCACGTCAACATCTGACGTGCTATCTGTCAAGACTTCTTGAAAGAAGAAATGTCAGTGTTTGACAGCTCTGTGAAGCTGTCAAACACTGACATTCTGTATAGTTTGATGAGCCCTTGTGTTCAGGACTCATCAATCCTTTCAACTTAGTAGATTTCAGATGACTGTTGGTTCAGAGGATCCAACAGCCAGTCTGTGAAATCTACAAGGAAGATGTCGGGACTCCCAATCCAGAGCGGATGAAGGCTGTAGGCAGAAACCAAGGTAAGTGAACATTTTTTAACACTTAACACTCACCTTACATACTTACCACTCCACACTTGCACCCATCACTCACCTCTACATTGCACTTTCAGGCCCCTCCGACCCCCGCAGACCTCCTACTCGACTCCTCCAACCCGGCGGGGTTCTCCGAGGTCGGGAAGCCTTCACCTGAAAAGGTAAAATGGGACTAATCCTTTTTTCTGCCTGTTAACTACCTGTTAACAGGTGTTAAAAGGATTTAATCCTTTCCCACCTCCAGGAGACGGGACCCGAAGCAGCACATCTTCCCGCCTCCTGGCAAAAGAGCACGGAGGCGGGATGGGGGCGGGTTTGCCATCCGCCCCCACTTTCTGCAACTTTGCCGGCAGTCCCGCCTCCATACCCGCCTCCTTGGGACTGAGAAAATCCAGCCCACAATCTTTCACTCACCTCTAGCATTCAACCTTTTTCTCCACTACAGGCTTTCTTGATTTTCACAATTTTAACAATGCAATTCTGGTCAGTACTCCTCCGATCTTTCCTCTCTTGTTCCTTCTACGCCATCCTGTACGCTGTTCCTTCTCCTTACATCCTTGCTGTGTTGAAATCAAGACTCTTTGCCCAGTCTGCTGCTCTAACGTATTTTTTCCAAGGACCTTCCCTCAATCTTTCCCTCCTCCTACAATCCTCAGACTTTTAATATCCAAGCTTGGTGTTACTTAGCCATTACCTCCTTCTTTACCTTGTCTTCTCTTTTACTCTTTTCAACATTGGTGTTGTTCTACATTATGGAGTTTGGCCCTTCACCTGGATTTCTCAATAAAAAAGACTATACCCAATGAAATATAATGTAATAACTGCACTGAACAAGCATCTGCTTTTTCAACAGTGAAACCAATGTGAAGGGCCTAGGCCACAAAGCCAAAACACGACCATGTCTAAAAAGATTAGGAGAGAAAAGAAGGTAAATCAAGGAGTGATGAGCCAATACAAAACTTGGGTTTTAACTGTGTATTAGGTGTCATCCTTGGCTCACTGGTGCCACTCTTACCTCGAAACACATGAGTACATAATCTAGGCTGATATTTCAGTGTAGTACTGAAGGAGTGCTGCACTGTCAGAGGTGCTGTCTTTCGGATGAGATGTTAAATTGAGGTCTTGTGTGTCCCCTCAGGTGAACATGGGTGAAGACAAGCAGGAGCGTTCTCCTGGTGCCTTGCCCAATATTTATCCCTCAACCAACATCACTAAAACAGATTATCTGGTCATGTACCTCACTGCTGTTTGTGGGACCTTGCTGTGTGCAAACTGGATGCCGCGTTTCCTATATTGCAACAGTGACTGCACTTCAAAAAGTACTTCATTGGCTGTAAAAAGCTTTGGGACATCCTGAGGTCGTGAAAGGCGCTATTTAAATGCAAGCCCTTTCTTTCTTTATTAGAGGAAGGGATGATTGATTGAGGTTGGGGGTTCCACGGATATGAGGTAATGTGGAAGAATGTGTTAAAGCAGGAAAATGTACTCATCATTTCAAAAAAATAAGCTTTTACATATATAATGCAAAAAAAGTCACACAACGTGGGCCTCTGCTCTAATCTCACTTTAGGGAGAAAGAGAAGTGCATGCGTAGCAGTTTATGTGACAGTTTTTTCAATGACTAGCACTTTGCTGAAACTCACTGCTTTGAATTACAAGGATCAATTATGATATTTACTGCATAATAGCACATCACAGGAGACAGGGGATCAGAAGGCAAGATACAGGATGGGTATAATATTTTGCAAAGTCTTTTTTTGCTCAGTTTCTTCATATTTTTAGTGATTTTTTTGTGTTCCTCAATATTAGGGATGTTAGTGATAGGGAATGGATCACCTTCCCAATCAGGTGCTCAGTTTCAGCATCAAGCGCTCCAAGTCAGGTGCTCATAACTCAGCCCTGACACTAGGGGTCAGTCTCATGACTCTTCTTTGAACCATCTCCAGAGCTTGAATGTCTCTTTTGTGTCTTGGTGACTAGAACTGGACACAGTAGTTAAGATGTGATCTGACCAGAGCAATATACTCAGCAATATATGGGCTCGACAGGCCGAATGGCCTTCTTCCGTGCTGTAACCATTCTATGATTCTAATATACTGAAGTCAATGGGAGTCAAGGGGAAAACTCTCCACTGGCTGGAGTCATACCTAGCACAAAGGTTGTGGTTGTGGTTGTTGGAGGCTAATCATCTCAGCCCCAGGACATCACTGCAGGAGTTACTCAGGGCAGTGTCCTAGGCCCAACCATCTTCAGCTGCTTCATCAATGACCTTCCCTCCATCATAAGGTCAGAAGTGGGGATGTTTGCTGATGATTGCACAGTATTCAGTTCCATTCGTAATTCTTCAGATAATGAAGCTGTCCGTACCCGTATGCAGCAAGACCTGGACAACATTCAGGCTTGGGCTGGTGAGTTGATTAGCCTCCAACAATCACAAGTAACATTCGTACCACACAAGTGACAGGTAATGACCATCTCCAACAAGAGAGAGTCTAACCACCTCCCATCACATTGGCATTACCAATGAACGGCATTACCATGAATGTTAAGGGAATATCCCACCATCAACATCCTGGGGGGTCACCATTGACCAGAAACTTAACTGGACCAGCCAGAAAAAAACTGCTACAAGAGCAGGTCAGAGGCTGGGTATTCTGCAGTGAGTGATTCGCCTCCCCAAAGCCTTACCACCACCTACAAGGCACAAGTCAGGAGTGTGATGGAATACTCTCCACTTGCCTGAATGAGTGCAGCTCCAACAACACTCAAGAAGCTCGACACCATCCAGGACAAAGTAGTCCACTTGACCGGCATCTCATCCACCACCTTAAACATTCACTCCCTCCATCACCGGTGTACCATGGCTGCAGTGTGTACCATCTACAAGATGCACTGCAGCAACTCCCAAATCCTTTACCACCTAGAAGGACAAGGGCAGAAGGCGTATGGGAACACCAACAGCTCCAAGTCATACACCATGCTGACTTGCAAATATATCGCCGTTCCTTCATCGTCGCTGGGTTAAAATCCTGGAACTCCCTCCCCAACACCACTGAGAGTACCTTCAGCACATGGAGTGCTGTGGTTCAAGAAGATGGCTCACCATCACCTTCTCAAGGGCAATTAGGGATGGGCAATAAATGCTGGCCTTGCCGGCGACGCCCACATCCTATGAATGAATAAATAGAAAATAAAAAAATATATACATTTTGACCATGACTTCCTCTGACTTGTACTCTCTCTATTGCTATACGGGTCAGCATTCTATTGCTTTGTTGACTGCTGCTCCACAGTGATTGGACATGTTTGGGGTGAAACTCAACTTTGGTGGGGGCACAAAACAGGCAGATCGGCCGCCCGTTATATACCCAACCCAATTTTCTTATCTACTGAAATCCATTGGCCCAATTCCCTACCGTCATTTTGCACCCCGGCCAAAGTTGAATTTCACCACTGTTGAGCGTCAAGCTAACTAAAACCCTTAAATTACTTTCAGCTTCATCCTTAGCTATTTTAACACCATTGATGGAGTACTTCTGTTGTTCAGTTTTTCTTCCTATGTGCGGTATTTCATACTTGTCCTTATTAAATTTCATCACCATTGTTACACTCACTCACATATTTTCTCTAACTGATTTTGCAGCACCCAAACTGCTTTCTCAGATTTAACTGGCTCACCTAATTTGGTACAATCTGCAAATCTGACCATTTGCTTTGAGCTTCTCAATCCAAGTTGTTAATGGAAATTAGAAACAATAAAGGACCCAACACCAATTGCTGGGGCACCTCACTCAGCACTTCTCCCCACTCCAACATAACTCCTCAAACAAGTATCCACTGCCTCCTACCCTTCTGTCAATTTGTGATCTTGTCCCAGTGTAAGAGAAACACAATTCAGTCATGTCTCAAAACAGTAAAATACCTGTATTGCATTTGCTTTTTAATATAACTTTAGAATAGACATAATGTTGAGTTTTATAGTTAACTTCAGTTGGCGGTGGTTGACCCATAGAGGGGTGAATTCCCCTCTTCGGGCAGAGTTCCGGCAGGAAGGGGCTCCTGCTCGCTCCTGTGTATCAACCCCAACTCCAACTAATTTTCCTGGGTCAGGGTTCATTCCATATGCACAGTGGGCTCCTGGCAGGATTCCTGTCCTCTAGAGGGACCACGCCAATGCAACCAGGGAAATTCCAGCAGTGCTGCAGTGGGAATGCCATTGCACTAGAAGAGGCAACAAGGAAACTTAAAGGGGCCTTAAGATTGGAATCAAGGGTCCCACTGAAGGGTTCAGCCAAGACCATGGCCTTCAGCAGGTAAGTGCTGGACTCAACTTGAAGGGAGAGCAGGCTGCTACAAGACCCTCTCTCTCCATTTGGGGAACTCGGGACCTTTATTGCTACTTCCCCGGGCCTACTACCGGTTTCCACAAGGTGGACCTGGGAAGTGGCAGTAAGTGGATAGACAGGAAGGAAATCCGATGAAGAAATGCACACCATTCCCCCACCACCATTTGAATGTGGCGAATGGGGAAGGAGTGGCCAGTGGTGGTGCCAGGAAGAGTTGGAAGTCTCGGTCAGGCCACAAAGGCCTCACCTCCCAAATTGTCAATTATTCTCTGCCGCGTTCGTGCCCAATTTCATGTGGGATCACAAAGGGGAATTCCCTTATTTAGAATGATTTCTGTTGTGGCCAAGTGTCCCAAGAAATAATTCACTGGGCAACCAGGAAACTGTTGCTCACACCTTTTCTACTTGAATTGTAGAAGTAGTTAATATTCTGATTGCCCACCTATTAAAAAACAGTGGAAATCTGCTTGTATAAGAAATATGGGTTTCTCCTGTACCTCCAGTTACTTGTTTTGACTGCCTGCTTCCACACTGAAGTGGAAAAAGGGGCTCCATGGTGTCAATTATCAATGTGGCATTACATCTGTGTAATTAACCTACTTTTAAATAAACTCAAATATTAATTTCAATCCTGAAATCTGTCCGGTTAAAATTGTGTAATATTTACTACCTTTAGAAGTGGACTGAAGAGTACTGTGGGCAACCCACGTGGTGTCTAATGCAAAATATTATGATGACAGGGTCCTTATTAATCCTATGCTACGTTATCCCAGTAAGTGTGCTGTATAGGAGACACAGATCTGCTTATAGAAATTGTCTTTTTGTTGCGAGCATGAGATTGAAGTGTTGGAAGAGAGCTGAAATTGAAACACCCAAATGTTATCCTGAACCTTTACCACTTTAAGCTTAAACAGCAGCCTTTCATATGAAACTTTATCAAGTACTTTTTGGAAATCAAGGCGTATCACATAGTATAAATTTCTACAGTTCCCTGTAGAAAGCTGGATTTTCCACTCTTGAAAAGAGATTACTGAAGGGTGATCTTACAGAGGTATATCAGAAAGTAAATGGAATGGAAAAGGTAGCTCCAGACATTATTTCAAATTACATCATGAGAGTAGGATGAAGGGACAGGTTGAAATAATAAAAGACAAATTTAGGACTGGTGTCAGATGTTCTTCCTCACACAGAATGATCAACATATTGGATGGACCAGGGATGATACGGAGACTATTGCCACTGGAGTAGAGAAGGCTAAGTGAAGGTTTAATAAATTATGAAGGATTTTTATAGTATGACTAAGGAAAGACTATTTTCTCAGGTTCAGGAGTCAATGATAAGGGGTCACTAAGAGGAACAGGAGGGAGGTTAGATTATTTTTTTTTAATGTAGAGAGTTCTTGGATTACATGGGATTACATAGGATATACAGCACAGAAACAGGCTGTTCAGCCCAACAAGTCTATGCCGATGTTTATGCTCCACTCGAGCCTCCTACCATCTATCAGCATAACCCTCTATTCCCTTCTCCCTCATATGTTTATCTAATCGCCCCTTAAATGCATCTATACTATTCGCTTCAACCACTCCCTGTAGTAGCGAGTTCCACATTCTCACCACTCTCTGGGTAAAAAGTTTCTTCTGAATTCCCTATTTGATTTTTAGGTGACTATCTTATTTTGATGGCCTCTAGTTTTGCTCTTCCCCACAAGTGTAAACACTCTCTCTGTATCTACTCTATCAAAACCTTTCACGATTTTAAAGACCTCTATTAGGTCACCCCTCAGCCTTCTCTTTTCAAGAGAAAAGAGACCCAGCCTGTTCATCCTTTCCTGATAGATATACCCTCGCATTTCTGGTATCATCCTTGTAAACCTCTTCTGCACCCTCTCCAGTGCCTTCACATCCTTTTTATAATATGGCGACCAGAATTGCACGCAGTACTCCAAGTGTGGTCTAACCAGGGTTCGATACAAGTTTAGTATAACTTCACTACTTTTCAATTCTATCCCTCTAGAAATAAACCCTAGTGCTTGGTTTGCTTTTTTTTTTAAATGGCATAGTTAACCTGTGTCGATGTTTTAGTGATTTGTGTATTTGTACTCCTAGATCCCTTTTTTCCTCTATCATTTAGATTCTTATTTTCCAAGTAATATGTGACCTCCCTATTTTTCTTTCCAAAATGTAATACCTCACATTTATCTGTGTTGAATTTCATTTGCCAATTATATGCCCATTCTGCAAGCTTATTAATGTCTTCTTGTAATTTGTTGCAGTCCTCCTCAGTATTGGCTTTCCCCTCCAATTTGGTGTCGTCCGCAAATTTAGTAATTGCATTTTTGATTCCAAGGTCTAAATCGTTAATATAAATTGTGAACAGCAGTGGTCCCAGCACTGATCCTTGTGGAACACCACTACCCACCTTCTGCCACTCTGAATCACTACCCTACACCCCTACTCTCTGCTTTCTGTCTTGAAGCCAGCTAGCTATCCATTCTGCTACTTGTCCCCTGACTCCGCATTCCCTGACCTTATTCATTAGTCTATTATGTGGTACCTTATTGAAGGCCTTTTGAAAATCTAAATAAATTACATCTACTACATTACCCTTGTCTACTCTCTCTGCTACCTCTTCAAAAATTTCAATTAGGTTGGTCAAGCAAGACTTCCTCTTTTGAAATCCATTCTGACTATTTATTATTATATTTTTCATTGCTAGATGTTCTTCTATTTTCTCCTTTAGTAGGGATTCCATTATTTTTCCTACCACCGATGTTAAGCTGACTGGCCTATATTTCCCTGATATGTTCTATCTCCCTTCTCTAGAATGCTTTAATTATGCACTGTAGAAAAGCAGAGACCATTGCATCTTTTAAGAGTAGATAAACATTTGAAGCAGAGGAAGGTATAGGGCTATGGAAAGAGAGCAGGGCAGTGGGATTAGTTTTAGATTGCTCTAGCAAAGAGCTGGTGCAGTTCATTCCTACAGGTAGTAAATGGTAGTTAGAGATTTTTAAAAGTTAAAATTTTACATTTAGTTTTTTTTCTTTTCCTCTCTGTCTCTTTTTTTCTCTTTCTCTTAATCTAATCTTTCTTTCGCTCTCTTTATTTCTCTTACTTATTTAAAATTCTTGTTAGCTACTGCCACCCAAGTACCATAAAAATTTTATTACCAAAATATCTTCACTGCTCTCCTCCCTCAGCCTCTGCACCGAACGACTTCTCATCCTCGGTGATTTCAACCTCCTTCTCAATTCATCATGCTCTCTCCTCTGAGTTCACTAGCCTCCCATCCTCCCTTAATCTCTCCCTCCATGTAAACTCCCCAACCCATATTCACGGCCACCCCCTCAACCTTGCCCTCTCTCATGGCCTCGCTACTCCCATCGTGTCAATCGCAGATAAGGCCATCTCTGACCACTTCCTTGTATCGCTCTCCACCCACATCCCCCTTCCACACCCACCACCCCCCACCCCCAACCCTACTTCCTTCTGTGTCCGCCCCTGGAAAAAACTCTCTCCCAACTCTCTTACAACTGCACTTATGAAATCCCAACTGTCCAGCCTTTGGCCCTCCATTCACCATGACATTTCTGCAGCTACCGATCTGCTCAACCACACCCTCACCACCACTTTTGATGCCCTAGTCACTATTAAAACAGTTACTCTCTCTCACCCTGACCATTCCCCCTGGTACAGCCCTCATCTTCGCTCCCTTAAGTTCAAGGGACGCAGACTTGAATGGATATGGCGGACAACTGTTTTAACCATTCACCGCCAGATCTGGCTGGACCACATAAAGCATTATCGGGTCCTGCTCTCGTCTGCCAAAATTGCTCACTATTCCAGAATCATTCTGGAATGCAAAGATAAATCCCGGCTCCTATTCTCTACTGTTAACCGTCTTCTTAAACCCCTCTCCTCTGTCTCCTCCATCCTCACCTCAACAACAAATGTGAGGAGCTCATGGACTTCTTTGTCTCTAAGATTGGGACCATCCGTTCAGCTGCCTTTGCTACTTCCCATCCTTCTACTAGTCCACCGGGCCAAACTTCCTCTAAGGTTCCCCCCTGCCCTACCCCTGAACTCACATCTTTCTCCAGTTTCTCTCCGATCTCCCCTCATGACCTCTCCGCGCTCAGCTTGTCCATGAGACCCACTTCCTGCTCCCTCGACCCTATTCCCACCAAACTGCTGACCACCCAACTTCCTTTTCTGGCTCCCATTTTAGCTGATATTGTTAACGGTTCTCTCTCCTCAGGGACTGTCCCCCTCTCCCTCAAATCTGCCATCATCACCCCTCTACTCAAAAAAACAATTCTTGACCCCTCCATTCTTGTAAACTACCACCCCATCTCCAACCTCCCTTTCCTCTCCAAAGTCCTTGAACGTGTTGTCGCCTCCCAAATCCGTGCCCATCTCTCCCGCAATTCCATGTTTGAATCCCTCCAATCAGGATTCTGTCCTTGCCACAGTACCGAAACAGCTCTCATCAAAGTTACAAATGACATCCTTTGTGACTGTGACAAAGTAAACTATCCCTCCTCGTCCTTCTTGACTTGTCTGCAGCCTTTGACACTGTTGACCACTCCATCCTTCTCCAACGCCTCTCCACCATCGTCTAGCTGGGTGAGACTGCACTCGCCTGGTTCCATTCTTATCTATCTAATCGTAGTCAGAGAATCACCTGCAACGGCTTCTCTTCCCGCTCCTGCATTGTTACCTCTGGTGTCCCCCAAGGTTCTATCCTTGGCCCCCTCCTATTTCTCATCTACATGTTGCCCCTTGGCGACATCATCCAAAAACACAGCGTCAGTTTCTACATGTACGCTGATGACACCCAGCTCTACCTCATTACCACTTCTCTCGACCCCTCCACGGTCTCTAAATTGACACACTGTTTGTCTGACATCCAGTTCTGGATGAGCAGAAATTTCCTCCAATTAAATATTGGGAAGACCAAAGCCATTGTTTTCGGTCCCCGCCACAAATTCCGTTCCCTAGCCACTGACTCCATCCCTCTCCCTAACATCTGTCTGAGGCTGAACCACACTGTTCGCAACCTTGGTGTCATATTTGACCCTGAAATGAGCTTCCGACCACATATCTGTGGCATAACTAAGACCGCCTATTTCCACCTCCGTAACATCGCCCGTCTCCGCCCTTGCCTCAGCTCATCCGCTGCTGAAACCCTCATCCATGCCTTTGTTACCTCTAGATTTGACTATTCCAACGCACTCCTGGCTGGCCTCCCACATTCTACCCTATGTAAACTTGAGGTCATCCAAAACTCAGCCACCCGTGTCCTAACTCACACCAAGTCCCATTCACCCATCACCCCTGTGCTTGCTGACCTACATTGGCTCCCCGTTAAGCAACGCCTCGATTTCAAAATTCTCATCCTTGTTTTCAAATCCCTCCATGGCCTCGCCCCTCCCTATCTCTGTAATCTCCTTCAGCCCCACAACCCCCCCCCCCCCCCCGCCCCGAGATATCTGCGCTCCTCTAATTCTGCCCTCTTGAGCATCCCTGATTATAATCGCTCAACCATTGGTGGCCGTGCCTTCTGTTGCCTAGGCCCTAAGCTCTGGAATTCCCTGCCTAAACCTCTCTGCCTCGCTACCTCTCTTTTCTCCTTTAAGACGCTCCTTAAAACCTACCTCTTGGACCAAGCTTTTGGTCACCTGCCCTAATTTCTCCTTATGTGGCTCGGCGTCAACATTTTTTGTCTTTTAATACTCCTGTGAAGTGTCTTGGGACGTTTTACTACGTTAAAGGTGCTATATAAATACAAGTTGTTGTTGTTGCATCTGTACCTGGTTTGACTCTAATTCACCCTATTTCCTTCTCCATCGTTCCTCAGTTTCTTTCTCAATGCTTAAATTTCATTGGTTAGGGAGATAGACTGTTGGTCCTGTTGTTCACCAAGGTCCCAGATGCCCTGTTGCCCTCATTGCTATCAGCTCGCACTTCCAGCAACTTGCAGGGCAAAAATATTTCTAGCTGAAGGGTGAAGGGAAAAGTCTAACTAACAGGACACGCCGTGAGATGCCCCGCTCCAGCAATATCTGAGCCACTGTTTCTCTTATATAGATACAATATAAATATATCTATGTAAGGTAGATGGAGTTACGCTTCCTCCATTCTGCAAAACAATGTACCTTATCTAAAACCTCAGAAGATCACTCCCTGCTACACCAGTGGGACATTTCCATTTCCCACCCCAGTTGTCCTGTGGCCTCTGTGAGCGAAACTAAAAATGTAGTGACAATGTGTGCTTACTTATAGGTATTTTTGTGTTTTCGTTCCATGCCCACACAAACTGAGTTGAGATGGCTCAAACTTTCCGCTTAAACCTTTGTATCAACAGAGAAAGATGACTTTTATCCCATCATTCTGACCTGTATTCAAACAAAGGCCCTGAAATTAAAGGACAGTGTGGTAACCCACTGCACCAGCCGACACAGTTGTAATCGCTTTCTATAGCTATGAATTGTTTCCCCTTCCTCATAATCAAAGACATGTAGTTCCCCTTACATTGCACTGACGTCCGCTTCTCACTGCAGTGATGATTCATTTCCACTTCCTAAACTCTGTACTCACTGTGAGTGAGATTAAATCCAGTGAATCCAAATTGTGAGCACAGTTCTGCACGATGGACGTATATCCTCTAGAAAGCGATTGGCAACTACCCAAATTCATTTCACTTTTGACACTTAACAGGCAATACAGAATCTGAACTGGATACTAGCTTGTTCCACAAAGGAAGGTAATTGTCCCAATACGTGTGTGTACGTGTGCGTGTGTGTGTAAATAACTGTAGCTATATTACCCATGTAAATCACCAACAAAACACCAGGAAACAATATTACAGAATGAGGAGAGAGGTTGGAAGCACAATTGTTATTGTACAGCATAGGCTTTTAAAAACAGTTGCACAGGTCTGTGTTATGATGATGATTCTTGTTAGTGCAATCCTTAATCTGGCACAGCACTTGGTCAATATTTTTAACCTGATCAATGTTTTTCAGATTGAATACTCGGTGGCTCAGTGAGTGAATGCACCACCCAATAAGGTACTGAGCCAAACAGACCAGGAAGGAGCTAGGCTAAATCCCTGGTCTGTGCTGTGTTAGCTGATCTCAGCCAAGGTGGAAATGGATGTGCTATAATTGGCCATAGCATACACCGCCAGGGAAAGTTCCATCTCCAGATTACTATCCAGTAACCCCTGCTGTAAGGTGTATGTGTGTGCACAAGCACGCCAGGGGAGGACAGGAGAAGATTCGGCCATAATGTCTCCCACAACAGTCAAATTGCTTGCCGACGATTACTGTTTGGGTTCACACATGAACAATCTCACTTGGGACAAAGTACCAGAAGGTTGCTGGTGCCCAGGGAACTCTATCCCAGAAAGAGTAACTGTCTTAAGGAGAGGAATGGAGAGGAGAGGAGAGGAGTGGAGGAGAGGATTGGATTGGTTTGGATTTGATTTGATTTGGGCTGTGGAAGAAGGATGTTTCCAGATCATATAAATCGATTACTGATATTTTCTTGAAGTTTCCAAATATAGTTGCTGAGAAACAAATACTAAAATCACACACTTTCTCTCTGGAAAAACTCTCCGCCACCTACAAACTACATCATGCAGCCTGGTGGGTGGCATTTTACTGGGGTGATCCCTAAAATCGCTCCTCTCTATTTTGCTCTAATTAGAAGATGCGCTGAATGTCGCAGGTGGGATCAGTATACATTTCACTGCACTTCTTAAGGTGCGCAGTTACACCAGTAATTACTAAACTTGTTGCTCTCTCATTTTAACAGAACATACATTACTTCCAAACTTAAACGTGAAACTGCATTACTGAAAGCAAACTCTCATACTGCAGTCCAGGGATTAAAATGGAAGTTGAACTAATCAGTTACATGTGGATCTCAACAGAGCATAAACTTGATAAACATGTTTATCCTCCAACAATATCAGTTTATATTCCGTGGTTTTAAGCAATTTCCAACAAATTGACCATGGCTACTGTAGTCGTACTTTGTTTTTGCATTTAGACGTTATTGGAGACAGTTTGCACTCCCAGATAGTTATCGAAAGGTCCTTGTGCCGTCCCTTACCTTTAATGTTGTGGTTCTTGAGGAGGAAGCACTGCTTAGAAGGTTTAGGGCAATGCATCTTATTTGGAAGTTGGAACTCCTCCAATACACCTTGTCCCTTGGGACTGACACACAGTAAATGAATCGCATCTCCAGTCGGAGTCCTCTGAGGTACAACACCAGCATGGTTGTTGCTACATGGCTTTTTATTCCCATTGGGAGGAGAATTTTGTGAAACCATGCTAAGAGTTTTATTGTTTGCTGAACAAGTCATTCCCGAATAATCCCTCAATGCAGGCATTCGGTGTCCGTTGATCATCCCAAAGGCTTGGGATGCAGTACTCCCACTGTGCATATTCTATTCCTTTTAAGCCTTCACAGCATAACTCCTATCAAAAATATATTTGGGGAAAATTTTTTAATATTATTTCTTTCAAACAAGGAACGTTAGCAAACTCAACAAGTTTGAACATATAGATCTTAAACCGTTCACCAGTTTTTCCCCCAATTGCCTGCCTCTCTACCCCAAAAGAGCTGATTCCTGCTGGGGTGCGATTCCACAGGTATCTCTGCCCAAGTGACCAATCTTCATGTGTGAGCCTAGGTACTGAGTGTCTTTCAGCTACTTGACCATGTAGGGTATCAAAGCCAAGCCCAGCCCTGTCTCAACCCAATATCTGTACACTCATACTTTCCAGCAAGGGTAACTGGACAGCAATCAAGAGCAGAGACCCTAGCAGATTGTTTCCCCACATTAGTTTACGGGCACCGACGCCATTTTCACAATGTCCCAACTGCCCATCCAGCTGAGATCAGCTAACCCAGCGACAGAGCAGAGATTGAACTTGGGGTGTTCCTGGTCTCAGTACAATACCCACTACATTTACCTACTGAGCCATCAGGCAAGATTTCTTTCAACAGTTTTTTTTTACGTGATTTTGAGAAAACTGCAGCTTTTAAGGTCATCTGAAAATTATTCTAAACCTATTCTGTTTTATGGACAGTATAACCACAAGGGCAGCCCTTCAAATGTCAGCTTGTGTACTGGGTCATTGCAAAGTTAAAAGTGTAACGGCAAAATAATAATAGTATTAAAACAAAGAAACTCTGCAGAAATATCGCTTCTGTACCAAAAAAATATATGGCTGTCTATTGATTTCTTTATATATCAGGCATAAAATTGAATCGTTTCAGAAGTTAACATTTAGATCCCGACACTTAAAGTCTTAGCTTCTCACATAACCTCAAACAACAAACAACATTTAAATAGCACTCCTCACATAAACAAAAGGAGTTTATAGCTAGCTCCCGCTAAACTAAACAGTATTCATTTTCGGGTAGCTTGCTGAACTGCCAATTAGTTTGCTACTTGGAAATGAATGCTTAAAAGTGGTTTGTTAGATCGATTCTTTCCCCCCTCCCCATCAATGGCTCAGGAAGATAATGCTCCAACTGGTATAGTACTAAGCCAATGCAGACCAAAAGGTCTCGGGTTTGAGTAGCAGTTTGTGCTGAGTATAATGATCTCAGCCTGGGTCCTACAACTGGACACTCATTGATCCTGGAGAAAGGAGGCGGGTGAGGGGGAACAATCAGCCAGAGTTCCCACTCCTGATCACAATCCAGTGGATTCTACTTGAGAAGGCATGTGTGTGGACTCTGGATGAGGAAAGGATCGGGCTCAGCTGCGATCCTTCCCATGGTGTGAAGAACGGTCATTTGAGTGAGGTACCTGAAGGCTAGCTGCAGCCGTGGACCAACTTTGGTCAGAGCCTTTGGTGGAGGGCGAGGTAAAACCAAGGGGGGAAATAGCTTTATTAGGTTGTCACCCGTAAGCGCACATGTAATAGGCAACAAATTGAGCTCAGAACAAAAGCAGGCTGAACTGTTCTCACACCTAGCTGACATCATCCACCCTGTACATAGAAGAAAATAAATGTGACCCGACGGTATGATTTTTTTTAAGAAGTGGTCAAAATTATTTGGCAATAACATTAAAATATTTGCCTTTGGCTTACGTGTGATCCCTGGTATACTGTAATCTATGTGTCACTTCTGCAACATTTGGACAGAAACATTTGTTTAAACACTGCAAAATTTCACAGAAAATCTACAAAGTTTGAATTCTTTGTGATGTTTTTCTTATTTAGAGGTAGAAGCTAAGAAACCTCATTGGCTCTGAAAATATTTTTTCGCAGCGAACAGAAATTTCAAGAACCCACTGTTTGTTCTCTCATCAAGTCAAGTCTTTTATTTCTTTGCTCACAGCCTTCTGCCAATCATGTAACCTGAATTCAAGGCGCAAAGAGTATGAGTCCATGATGTTGGGCGATAAATGGCACACTTCCAAAACTGATCTTCGGTAAGAAACCTTGAGCATTTTCATAATGGATAGTGATAGGAAGTATGCTTTAAGTAAACTACCATCAATCTGACCCAATATGTATTGGTAAAACATATTGTGGTGTCTTTAGAGAGCTACATGCAGCTTTGAACAGTATTTCTTAGGTTAAAAAGTATTAAGTATCTATCCAGCTTTCACAAACATTTTTTTTTACAGTGCAATGCCTCATACCCTGTGGTTACAAATCAGCCCTAATTATTTTCTTCAGCCATTTCAGAGCCTGCATATACTTTCAAGTGATGACTAATGGGTGTTAAATGCACAATATTACCATTGCATTATATTGTAATGACTTTGTCAAAACAAGGTGCATTAGCATGTGTTATTCTGAATAGGATTTTTTTTTAATTCAATTTTCTCCTCCTGTCCAGCGGCTGCTAGCTCTGGGGTACTGCACCATGACATAAACAGCCCTCTGACACCTTAATCAAGGTACTAACTTTTTGTCCAAGGCCACAATCTCAACCAGCTTCCATTCAGTTGGGACATTCACACCCCCTGAGCTTGCAATAATTATGTGCATTTACTTATCTGACTTGGCACATATCTGGCCCTACTTTGATGCCAACCTTGGTTACAATATAAGCACAACCCATATTAGTGCCATAAAATAGCCCTTTCATAAAGAAATAGTTTAGGGTTAACATATTATACATCTCACTTGAAAAACTAAAGGCTAAGATTGTCAAAACATTTACGCACAAGTTTTTTTGGTCACCTCCATATCTGACATGCATGGAAGCCCGTCACCAAGTTCAAAAACCTCCAAACCAAACTATTGACAAATCCACACAGGTAGAGATTGTTTTTTTGCCCAAATAGTTTCAGACACACAAGTTAAAGATAAATGTTTGCACCTGAACAGATCAAATTTATAAGATACATGTCCCACATGAAAACACCACTGTAGACACAGACAAGATCTCTTTAAATAAATGTCTTTACACAAATTCCTCACATTGCTAAAACATAACTGGTCCAATAGAAGCTGCAACTTTTGAGTGAATTAACAAATGTTGATGTAAAACAGCAACGGGTTTTCAAAAACATACTCTGTATAGAATATAATGCGGCTCTGTATGACTTGGTATAGTTAATTTTTTTTGACACTGAAAAGATCAATTTATATAAATGTAGAAGAAGAAGTACCTGAATGAGAACCTCGCATAAAACAAGATGTTGAGTGCATTGCAGGATCCCAAAGTGTTGCGAGTTACTCCTGGCCCCTGGCCCCAAGCAGTGAAGTGCGGCGGCCGGGACGGGAACCGCGAGACTGATTGACAGGAGAATCAGCCACACAGGAGACGGAGCCGCGCGCGCTTCGCCAATCAGAGGAGTGCGCGAGGTGGGGATTGTGTATCCTCACGGATCAGTCTCGGGAAGGTTTGTTTCCCAGTCCCGGGAAAAGGCGAGCAGCGAACAGGCGACAGACAGCATCGTTTTTAATGCATCAGTCAAAGAACGGGGTTCGGTTCTGTGTAATACCGAGAGCATGAGCAGATACCGCAAGGGATGCGAACGGTCGGAGTGTGCCCTGTGTGTACAATAATTATGTATACAAATTTATCCCATCGCTACTCTGAATTTCACTGCTTCGGCATTCAACGCAATTTGGTCTCTAAGCTTAATTTTCTAAACTTTGCAAGAACTAAAATAATTGTAACTTTGCTAATGGAAAACATTCCATTATCTGTACGGCCATTCCCATAGTTAGTAAGCAGAATGGAATTTGCACACGATTGTAGTTATAATACTGGTCAGACCGGACAACTAGAAATAATCTCATGCATTTACATTTGCCAGGTTTGTTTGGTACTATCTCTGTATTTTAAGATCTATAATAATGATTATCAAATTTATTAATCCAACTTTTAAACCATCTCTTCAAAATGATTAATTAATCCACAAATTAGGATGAATGTGGAGATGCAGCGATAACTCACTGAAAAAAAACAAGGCAGTTGACGTTTCAGGTATAAAACTTTTCCTCAACAGTTCTGCATAAAACCTTTCCTCACAACAGTTTGTATAAAACTTTTCCTCAGAACAGTTCTGTATAAAACCTTCCATTAGAATCATAGAATGGTTACAGCGCAGAAGGAGGCCATTCGGCCCGTCGAGCCCGTGCCGGCTCTCTACAAGAGCATTTAAGTTAGTCCCACTCCCCTGCCCTTTCCCGGTACCCCTGCAATTTTTTTCTTTCAGGTACTTAACCAATTCCCTTTTGAAAGCCACGATTGAATCTGCCTCCACCACCCGTTCAGGCAGTGCTTTCCAGATCCTAACCACTCGCTGCGTAAAAAAGTTTTGCCTCATGTCACCTTTGGTTCTTCTGCCAATCAACTTAAATCTTTGTCCTCTGGTTCTCGACCCTTTCGCCAATGGGAACAGTTTCTCTATCTACTTTGTCTAGACCCCTCATGATTTTGATTAGAACAATTCTGTATAAAACTTTTCCTCAGAACAGTTCTGTATAAAACTTTTCATCAGAACAATTCCGTATAAAATCTTTCCTCAGGAAAGTTCTGAGGAAAGGTTATATACCTGAAACGGTAACTGTCTTGTGGTGTCTCACCACAGTGTTTTGCTTTTTGTTCATAACTCACTGAAATGGTTCTGGGAGGAGGGCAGTGGGACAAAACAAAAGTCAGGTGAATGGGGAAAGGCAATGACTAGTGTGGCATTGAACCATACAGACTAGGGAGCTCACAGGTTCAAATCCTGTTTTGTGCTGAGTTAACCAATCTCAGCCTGGGCGATAGCAAGAGTACTACAATTGGTCTTAGCAGCCTGGGGCTAGGAGAAGGGGGGAATCAGCTAGGGTACCCAATCCTGCTCACTATCCAGGAATTCCTGATGGAAAGTGAGCATGTGTGGCCATCTGGAGTAAGTATATGAAGTTGTATCTTAACTGGTTGCACAAATGACCAACATGCACTGGTAAAAGGTCACACATAAAGAATGGTCACTTGGGTGAGAGTACAACTAGAATCCATGGAACCATGGGCCCACCTCTTCAAGGGAGGGGACAGGATTGGGAAAAAGAACACTGAAATGCACTTAGGAGTCCTGTCAACATATAGAGATAAAAAGGGAAACTGTAAATGTTGGAAAATTGCAATTAAACCTGAAATGTTAACCTGTCTTTTGCTAATGGCCATGCTTTCCATTTTTATAGTCATTCTTTGTGTGTGCCCTTTAACAGTGAGTGGCAGCAAATTAGAGTCAATGGACAGAAAATCTTTGGCATGATTTCCCAAGGTCCATTGGGCAAGGTAGCACACTGGTAGCACAAACTCATAGAATTGCCCCCTTAATTTAAAATGGAAATACACCGGAGGATCATGCATCTATAGTTGGTGCTACATCTCCTGATGTGAGTAAACTAAACTGGGATAAAATGCCTTAATTTTCTTTCATAGTAAAATGTTTGCATGGAGCCTTTTTTTGTGTGCGTTTTCCATTCCTGCCTCCCATTGTTATGTTTACTCCTACAATCAAAATCAAGAGGCACTATGGACCACGGGCTCTCCCTGCCCATCTCTAATCTCTCTCCACTATCAAGCAATGCTGTGTCCTCACAGGTAGATTGGTCCAGCCAGATTTTTGGACCCCTTCCTTAGCTCCTGAGATAGAGCCACCCCAAGATTTTTTTTAACCCAGTGAGTTGTTATGATCTGGAATGCGCTGCCCGAAGGGTGGTGGGAGCAGATTCAATAGTAACTTTCAAAAGGGAATTGGATAAATACTTGAAGGGGAAAAAGTTGCAGGATTACGGGGAAAGAGCAGGGGAATGGGACTAATTGAATAGCTCTTTCAAAAAGTTGGCACAGGCATGATGGGCCGAATGGCTTCCTTCTGTGCTGTAAGATTCTATGAACCTGGCCAACTGTCAAAAGGTCAATGAGGGCAATTAAGTTCAAATATCAGTCAAGGCCAGGGGGTCAAATGTATGACCGTCTGGGTTAGGAATCCTGTGCTGTACCGCTAGTCCATCAGTGTTTTAAATATTTTAATGTGTACTTCTCCCACCAGTTCACCACCTGGCATCCATACCATCTGCCTTAGTTGGACTCTCCAGTTCTTAGACATCACTGGAGTTCCTCTCAATGCTCCTGGTTTACTTTGCAGGATGTGCACTTGTCTTCAGTACTTCAGGAAGTGTTGTCCTCTCCTGGGAAGATTTCCTGCTTTTCCCAGACTGGTCAAACCAGCCCTCTAGTGGAGGTTCAAGAGATTTAATTTCCTCTGTACTACCTTTAGTGCACTGATTAATGCATTTACTGTACATAATTGAGAGGTCGCACAACACCAGGTTATAGTCCAACAGTTTTATTTGAAATCACAAGCTTTCGGAGCTATCGATTTGCTCCTTCCTCAGGTGAAGTAAATTAGATACAGAATCTCCAAAGCATATATCATCCAAAGCATCTCCGCATCATGTTTACTGTACATCACATTGCTGTCTGCACTATGCTGATGTGATTGTTAACCATTTACTTTAAGTGGATTAATGACTAATTTAAAATAGGGCAGATAGGAAGTTAATTCCAATGTATTAACCAGTGCACTAAAAATAACCTGGAGAGAGATGAAGTTGAACCCCAGATGAGATTGTTGATCAAGTTTAAAGTGACAACTCCTGGGCGGAAGACTTCCTTTGTGCACTGTGTGTAACAAAATCATAAGCCCATTTATAAAGAAGAGGTTTATGATATACGTAGTTACAAACAGAACATGGAAATCAACCCCCCTGATGGCTAGAGTGTTGTTCTAGAATCACAGTTAAATACCTCACTCCCCCTTGTATATGCAATTTCTATTTAAGCACACAGGAATATGGAAAGGCCATTTGCCCCAACCAGCTTTCTGTCATCCTGGACCTTTTTCAGAATCCAATTTGGCCATTTAAAAAAATAATTTTTCTGCTCCAAACAATCCCTCAATAATCAATCTAGTTCCCTTCAGAATGCTTCACTGGAGTGAATGTTTACTGCACTTAAATGTTGTCTGTTTTAATATTGCCATCTAGGTCTTTTTTTTTGATGTAACCAAAAAAATAAACAAACTGTAACTTAACAAAAACATTAAATTAAACTTAACTTAAATTAAAATTTTGTTTCCGAGGGTGATGATGCACTCCAGTTGCCATCTAGATCTTAGGTGAATGACTAACTGCAGCGCTCCTCGTGTTTAGCAGTAAATAGTCCCGCCAATCCTCCTGTAAGCCAGCTGCACGGTGGCGCTCATTATTATGAGCACACACAGACTGGCCATAACAGTTCGGCCGGTGCACATGCTGACATCATAATGTTGCACCATTACATTTAATACAGACGCAGTGGCTGTTCGTGTGCGTCATGATGTCACTACCAGTGTTGCAGCCGCCTGTGCATCAGAAAGCCAGCGCTGTTCTTACAAATTCTGGCAAGTTTATCTTCACGTTGGCACTGCCCACTTAGGACCCGCATTATGGAAGCCAAGGACTGCTTGAAACCCACCACACTGGACCCAGCAGATGGTCGAGACCCACCTCACTGGACCCAGCAGCTGGTCGAGACCCACCTCACTGGGCCCAGCAGCTGGTCGAGACCCACCTCACTGGACCCAGCAGCTGGTCGAGACCCACCTCACTGGACCCAACAGATGGTCGAGACTCACCTCACTGGACCAGCAGATGGTCGAGATCCACCTCACTTTGGTAGAAAAAACAGAAAGGCAGAGTATTTCCAAAATGGTGAAAGATTGGGGAATGCAGATGCTCAAAGGGACCTGGGTGTCCTTCTACATGAGTCACTGAAAGTGAATGTGCAGGTGCAGCAAGCCATTAGGAAGGCAAATGGTATGCTGGCTTTCATTACAAGAGGATTTGAGTACAGGAGTAAAGAAGTCTTACTACAGTTATACAGGGCCTTGGTGAGACCACACCTGGAGTACTGTGTACAATTTTAGTCGCCTTACCTAAGGAAGGATATACATGTCATAGAGGGAGTGCAACGAAGGTTCACGAGATTGATTCCTGGGATGCCGGGACTGTCGTATGAGAAAAGATTGAGTAAACTAGGCCTGTATTCTCTTGAATTCAGAAGAATGAGAGGGGATCTCATTGAAGCATACAAAATTATTACAGGGCTTGATAGGGTGGGTGCTGGGAGAATGTTTCCCTTGGCTGGGGAGTCTAGAACCAGGGGCCACAGCCTCAGGATAAAGGGTAGGCCATTCAGGACTGAGATGAGAAGAAATTTCTTCACACAGAGGGTGGTGAATATTTGGAATTCTCTACCCCAGAGGGCTGTGTCATTGGGTATATTCAAAACAGAAGTCGATAGATTTCTGACTAGTAAGGGCATCAAGGGATATGGCGATAAGGCCGGTGAATGGAATTGAGGCAGAAGATCAGCCATGATCTCATTGAATGGTGGAGCAGGCTCGAAGGGCCGAATGGCCTACTCCTGCTCCTATTTCTTATGTTCTTATGTTCACTGGAACCAGCAGCTGGTTGAGACCCACCACACGGGGCCCAACAGCTGCTTGAGATTTTTCCCATGGGAGCCAATGGCTGTAGAACAATATAAAAGCAGCCATTGTTCATTGTTTATAGGTGAGGAGGCTTTATTTATGTCACCAATATTTGGTGGTGTTCTGGTTTATGTAGTAGATTGTGATGGAAGAAATATATTTTTTATGAATTACCTATAACTGTACTGCCTGTAGGACCACTGACCAGTAAAAACTTTCAGATGATTGGGTTTGATCAGACTTTTATCAGAAATGTCGTTGTTTTGTGTTTGTGTTTGTCGGAGGTTAATTATAAGGAGGTCAGAGAGCATGCATTGATCCTTCAATGTTCTTCATTTAACAAATTGTAGATTTTTCACAAATATTAATTCAATATTATTATATGCTGCTATTAAAGTTGTGTCTATGTATTTTAGTTCAAATTTATGGTATTTTAAAATTTAGAAATGGAAGTGCAAAATTCCAAATAAATGATGCTCACTTCCAGTGTTCGGCACCTTTGGTTCTTGTCCAAGCCTTCAACATCCTATATCTAATACTAAAGTGGGGAGAGATGGGAATAGCTCTGAGCTGTGCTGCCAGGATTACAACAGTGACTACAGTTCAAAAAAAGTACTTGTAAGGTGCTTTGGGCTGTCCTGAGCTCGTGAAAGGCGCTATATAAATGCAAGTCTTTCTTTGTTTTATAAATCCTGGTGAAGTCAAGGAAAGAACTTCCAGCTTACACTGTTACATCCAGAATGGGTCCCAGAGAGGCTTCTGAATTCACCATAAATGGTAACCATGTTAACAACCAATGAGCTTGCAGAGTGAACATGAGTCAACGGCCAAATTATTACAAAACCGTTTTTTAATTCTCCACTGAACCCAGACAAAGTGTATTTTCTCCTTACGTTTCTAAATGATGTAGATGGAAAATAACATCGGAGCCCACAATACTCCTTGCAAGAAGAAACAGAGGTTTACAAATAGCCCTGTGGGCCTAAACTGGGCAACAAACTGGGATACGAAATTGGCTAAGTGACAGGAAACAGAGTAGTGATGAACAGTTGTTTTTCAGACTGGAGGAAGGTACACAGTGGTGTTCACCAGGGGTCAGTACTAGGACCACTGCTTTTCTAGATATATATTAATGACTTGGACTTGGGTCTACAGAGCACAATTTCAAAATTTGCAGATGACACAAAACTTGGAAGTACAGTGAACAGTGAAGAGGATAGTGATAGACTTCAAGAGGACATAGACAGGCTGGTAGAATGGGCAGACACGTGGCAGATGAAATTAAATGCAGAAAAGTACGAAGTGATACATTTTGGTAGGAAGAATGAGGAGAGGCAATATAAACTAAAGGGTACAATTCTAAAGGGGGTGCAGGAACAGAGAGACCTGAGAGTATATGTGCACAAATCTTTGAAGGTGGCAGGGCAGGTTGAGAAAGCGGTTAAAAAAGCTTATGATATCCTGGGCTTTAGAAATAGAGGCATAGAGTACAAAAGCAAGGAAATTATGATGAACCTGTATAAAACACTGGTTCGGCCTCAACTGGAGAATTGTGTCCAATTCTGGGCACCGCACTTTCGGAAGGATGTGCAGGCCTTAGAGAGGGTGCAGAAAGGATTTACAGGAATGGTTCCAGGGATGAGGGACTTCAATTACGTGGATAGACTGGAGAATCTGGGGTTGTTTTCCTTAGAGCAGAGAAGATTGAGAGGAGATTTGATAGAGGTGTTCAAAATCATGCGGGCTCTAGACAGAGTAGATAGAGAGAAACTGTTCACATTGGCGGAAGGGTCAAGAACCAGAGGACACAGATTTAAGGTGATTGGCAGAAGAACCAAAGGCAATATGAGGAAAAACTTTTTTACGCAGCGAGTGGTTATGATCTGGAATGCACTGCCTGAAAGGGTGGTGGAAGAGGATTCAATTGTGGCTTTCAAAAGGGAATTGGATAAGTACCTGAAGGAAAAAAAATTGCAGTCCTACTGGGAAAGGGCAGGGGAGTGGGACTAGCTGAAGTGCTCTTGCAGAGAGCCAGCATGGGCTTGACAGGCTGAATGGCCTCCTTCTGTGCTGTAACCATTCTATGATTCTAACACTCACCTTGCTGTGATGTAGGATGCAGTAACTGTAAGAATCACATGACTGAAGTGAACCTGTTCTTGTGTCCTGGAATGATGAAGTTTTTTTAAAAATGATTTCTATTGAGAAGTCTGTGTGAAGGTCAAAGACTCATAGTGTAGGCCACCACCAAGAATGAAAAGAGTAGGAAAGAAGAAAAGGTAAATCAGGAAATAGCGACTAGGTAATCTCAAGCTTGGCTTTGAAAAGCTTGAAGATTGTATGAGGAAGACTGGGAAGGGGTAGAGGGAAAAGGAATTCCATATTTTTGAAGTCATGGGAAAGAATGAGTTAGAGTAGGAGACAGCTCCTTGAATCTTGATTTCAACAGAGAATCAAGGGGCAGGGGAAATGTAGGATGGTATGTTGTGACTTAGGAAGAAGAAGAGGTCATGTATGGAGTTCTGATGAAAGGTCATTGACCTGAAATGTTAACTCTGTTTCTCTCTCCACAGATGCTGCCTGACCTGCTAAGTATTTACAGCATTTTCTGGTTTTATTTCAGATTTCCAGCATCAGCAATATTTTGCTTATGAAGAGTTTCCTCTATGTATGATGTACAGGAGGAACAAGAGGTCCTGTATATATGACTGTGACAGAAAATTTGGTATTTTTGTCTTTTCAAGGTGCTATATATATTTGGAAGTTGTTATTGTAGTTTTCTGGCTATCCCTTCAAATCCAGTCAAACTACTCAAGCAGGTTAAAAATGAACTGCAGTTTAGATCCCTGTACCAAGCTTATTTTGATGCAATGTTCCACGTTTGTCAGTTACAATCTGGAGGGAGATATAATCACACTTAAATAATACTGGGGTCAATTTTCATGTGACCACTTCCATCGAAGGGGAGGCAAGTGGAGCAGCCCACCACCCACCTGATGGAAGCAGTTCGACATCCAACCATTCTTCATGGTCGGGCCTCATTACCTTACCATTGGCGAGATGCTCACACATTCAGAGCAGCTTGCCGGTCGGAGAGGTCCAAAAATTCGGCAGCTAAACCGCGGAGACCAGTTGGTCCAGATTAAGTTAAAATGGGGGCGAGGGAGGCAATCCCAGAGGAGGACCACAGGTGAACAGCCATAGATTGCAGGGGTCAATTTTTTGTGGGGCCACCTCCTGACCCCAGAAAAATCATTTACCAACCTGTTTTTAAAATGTTTCTGAGTAGCCCACAGTGGTCCCTTTAAGGACCGCAGGTTAAGCCACTCAACACCAATGGGCAGAACATGTGCTGTGCACCCTCCACCAATTAGTATTTCAAAATTAATTTGGGATCCTCTTGGCATGATCGGACCACGATTTGCATGGGTTAATGAGGCTGCTGCTCAATTCCAGTGGGCTCCAGGGCTGCCCATTTCAAGGCTCCAACCAAAATGGCAGCAACCCTGATGTCAGTGAGAACAAGGCGGTAAGTATTAAGCTGCTATTTTAATTGTCCACGTCCAGCGGAGGGGATGAAAACCGGCCTCACTCTATGACGGGTTCAGTTTGTACATGACTGACATCCTTTTAAAGTCTGAGTGGTGGTATATTTAGAATCAATGAAGTTTTCTCTGGGATATAACAAGGCGCTGTGCTGTTCAAATCAGAGAGTCTATTTGGAGAGTTAGCTTGAAAAGAACCAATCAGTTTGAAACTCCGAAGAGAAAAAAATCATTTTGAACTTCCAAGAAAAAGTGTAGATTAATTAGGTTCTCAAAGTGGTAAGGTTAGACCACACTTGGAGTACTGCGTACAATTCTGGTCGCCATATTATAAAAAGGATATAGAGGCACTGGAGAGAGTGCAAAAAAGATTTACAAGAATGATACCAGAACTGAGAGGTTATACCTATCAGGAAAGGATGAACAGGCTGGGTTTCTTTTCTCTTGAAAAGAGAAGGCTGAGGGGTGACCTAATAGAGGTCTTTAAAATTATGAAAGGTTTCGATAGAATTGGCACAGAGAGAGTGTTTCCACTTGTGGGGAAGAGCAAAACTAGAGGCCATCAATATAAGATAGTCACCAAGAAATCAAATAGGGAATTCAGAAGGAACTTCTTTACCCAGAGAGTGGTGAGAATGTGGAACTCGCTACCACAGGGAGTGGTTGAAGCGAATAGTATAGATGCATTTAAGGGGAGGCTAGATAAGCACACGAGGAAGAAAGGAATAGAGGGTTATGCTGATAGAGTTAGATGAGGAAGGATGGGAGGAGGCTCGAGTGGAGCATAAACACCGGCATGGACTGGTTGGGCCAAATGGCCTGTTTCTGTGCTGTATATCCTCTGTAATTCCTCTGTAATTCTGTAAATTCAAGGAAAAGGAACACTATTATTGAAAAGTTGTGTACACAAAATTACCTTGTTCTTAAAGTAGCATTTTTTAAATTATTTAATTGATTCGAGGATTTAGATGGAAAGATGTCTACTGCGTGATGTTCCTTATTGTGTTTGTTCATCTTTTAATAAATTCACTTAATGTTTTTAACCTAAACAAGATCTGTTGTGACACTTTGCTGCTTTCAAAGACTGGAGTGAGTTCTTATGGAAGCATGAAAGAAATTAAAAGCAATTACTAAACAGGGTTTGCTGTTTGTTTTCCCAAGCATGTCACTAATAGTTTGCATAGATTTCTAGCTGGAGATAGACGTGCTCGAAATGTATGAGGAGTTGGGACTCACCCATGCAAGTGATATAAGAGCCAAAATAATCTAGGTTAAGATCAGAGGAGTGAGCCTTTAGCTTAGTGGTAGCATTCCCGCTTCTTAGTCATAAGGTGAAAGGTTCGAGCTGCACTCCAAACAGCCCCACAAGTGGAGACTAGAATATGGTCTATAATACTGAGTTGACATCCAGCAGGATACTTGTGTCCAGAGGGAGTGACCACTGGCTCACTGGTATTATTCCCGCCTCTGAGTCGGAAGGGTTGGGCTCGGGCCCCACTCTAGACAGCCCCAGCTAGCGGAGACCAGATGCCGGCTCAGAATATTGGGTTTGAGTCCAGGGGGAGGAGGGCTGGGGGAGTTCTTGTGTCCAATGGATGCGGATGCCTCCATCGTAAAGGTAAGTGCAGCTCTTTAGCCCTGGTTGCAGCCCATCCTAGAAGATGATATGCCGAAGATAAAAACCATGAGGAAGGCAACGGGAAACCACCACAGCTCCTCCTCCCTAGCTCAAGAATCTCATGTGAGACTTGAGTCAGGACCTGCCCTAGGGCAGAACACAACAGACAGATGGAAGAAGTTCAGAAAAGACCCAAAAACTTAACCAGGATATTAAGGAGGAATAGGAGATAATGTATCTATTATCAGACATAATACTGACGGAATCTGTTTGGTTTTCAATTGCACACGTCATGGAATAATATTAAGCAAACTTACTTGGTGATTTAGTTAGCTGTTATGACAATACGGTTTTTGAAAGTTTGCAGTAAATGTACTGCTTTAGGGGAGAACTGCTTGTGGTCAGAACTCTTGATCAGTCGAAGAACTTTAATTGCCACTTTGCAGAATTATGCGTGAGATAGAATGGCAGCAAGGCTGGAATGCAATACATGAAGGCCTCTTACCAAAATGCATTTGCCCTAAAGTGCAGGATTTTCAGTATACTTCAAAAAATAATTGTGCGGGTAAAACATTTACGTGGATAACTATTGTTTTACAGAGGGCAATTGGCAATTTTAATATAACCTGCCCATTGAGAAATTGACGGGATCGGGTGAAACGCTGGTTTTACACCTCGCCTGATATTACTCTCCATTGAAGTCAATGTCAGGCGGGATGTAAAACTAGCATTAGGTTCAAACTGTTCCCTTTGTCTCCAATCATCAGAATCCATTTAAACGAATCGCTTGCCCTGCCCTGTAACTTGTTCAGCTAACCTGATTTTTATTATCTTATTTGTTTCGTGTATTTTTTTTAAACTGCTTTCCAATAGTTCAAAATCCAGAATAGCAGACGTCATGCAAAAATCGAGGGAATAAATCAGGCTTTTAGCTGACATACGAGTTGTTTTATTGTACAATAAAAGTGTAAGCTGAGAGAACAGGGCCTAGCCAGCTTTGTGTGTTAACCCCCCATGATTGATTTGTGATTTAATCACGCAGCACTGACTTCGGACCTTGATATCCAACGTTAATTTTCCTGCAACAAAACATTTACCTGTTCTGTAGCCTGCCTTGGGAGTTCTGCCCAGCCTGAATGTTAATTCTGTATTGTTTGTTATGCATTCAGCTATATGTTGCTAAATCAAATTTTGCAAATTATATGGTTAATCCTACTAATGAACTAACTATATTGCATTTCACTTTCAATGTATTTATTGGACTTCTTCCCAAAAACTTCCATAAATCTTCGAACTTTTAATTGATGTTTATTGTTGCACATGTGCACAGGCCAAGCTGGATTAAATAATGTTAGCACACTGAATGAATATAATTACATTGGAGCGGGGCCAACATTTCTTCATGGTGACATCTTGAGGTGCCGTCACCATTTTTTTCCCTAGGAAATGGAATCCCAAAACCAGAGCACCCCCTAAAGGTATGTGTGCAGCATTACACTGAATTTGCTGAAATATTTCGGGGGGAAAATTCAGTTGGTTAGCGCCTCCCGTTAGTGCCTCCGGGGGGGGCGCTAACGGGACGTCAGGAACTTAGCGCCTGAGCACGGCGATTTTAGCGCCGCTCGCGAAATTGACCAGTCGTTTTGCGGCGGCTCTAAACACTACTGCCACGATCTCCTGCGCCCGCAGATCGTGACGTCAGTCAAGCATGCAACGCCCCTCTAATGCCCCGGACCGGATATTGAGTCGCGCCCCCTGCCTTAGCGCCTGCCACTAGGAACGACAGGTAGAGGGGAACGTTTTCAAGTCGGGAAGTGGCTGGGGACACACTATTTATAGGCGGGCGCTTCCTGCCTTTTCTTGTCGGCAAAATTTTTGGTTTTAACGCTGTCCTAAGGAGTTTTGACCCTCAGCACTACTTTTGAGGTTCCTAAGCGCCGAGCTCTTTCCCTGGTTTTATCCATTAGTGCTTCCAACACAATTGCTTTAGAGGTCTCTCCAGGCCGAGATTCAAGGCTGCAATGAGCAGGGTGTGGCTGGCCAGCAAGATGGCCCCTCCCCTTTAAGAACTGGATGGCGCCGGTCTGTCTGGCTTCCATGGTAATTGGCATCGTCTGAGCTTCGGTAGCGTTCTGAGGTAGCGCCTCGCTCCTCGACGTTAGCGCCTTAATAGAGGTGAGTATCGCCTGATTTAACGCTCAAATCACCTCCGGGCGATAGAGGCGAATTTTGCATTTGGAGGCAATAATTAGCGCTGGGCGATACCGAATTTATCCCCCCTCTTCATGATATCTGTCAAGTTTCTGGTACCAGACTTTCAGGGCAGTTACAGTGCACATTTTAGGTTGGTGCAAAGCAGTTCTCATGCTGGACCGATGTCAGAACAGCAGGCGAACTGTGCAGATGTTGCTTCAGTTTGACCTTCACAGTGTGATGCTGCCGTGATGCTACGGGTGCCATTTGGAAGTGAAATTGGCTTCTGGGGCAGCGTGAGCCAGTAATGCCGACTGTACGGCCAGCTCTGCCCCACTCTCAACTCGGGGGAAATCGCAACACCACACAAGCGAGCGCTGAGCTTCACCTACCCGAATGCCAGTGAAATTCTGAATCTTGGTATACAGAATCAACTCTCCTGTTGGCTCTTTAGTGACATTAAAAGTGTAAAGGAGGGCATTCCAAAAAGTTTGGGAAAAGTGCACTTTGCACCAGTTATACTACAGCCTGTGTGAAGCCGAAGCAGTTCCAGGATACCTCCTGAAGGTGGTCTCATACCTGACGCTGAAACTCAAACTCATGCCGGTGATGCAAAATGTACAGTGTACCTGCTGTATGGGACGTGGAGGAGGTCATCATCACTAAGGCCTTGCACCAGTGCAACTTTTCAGACACTCCACTCAATCACTTTTAACACTAACCTGTAAGCCGGTAGTACGAGAAGATAGTGATGGGATAGTCAGCTCTTTTCTAACTTTAAAAAAGTCGTTGAATGCCAGAGGCCATTGAACAGATTTGTGTGTGTTTGTGTGTCTAAGAAGAAGTTCTGCTTTCCCTGATCAGAGGGTGGATGGTGTGAAAGGGCAGTGTAACTCCACACTATCCGCTTGCAGCACCCACAAATTGGTACAGTACCAGTTTTCTACCAGCACAGTTAGAGACAGAAAGTGAAGCATATTTTGAACAGACACTGGGGTAGGTTTTCAACCTTCCACTAGCATGTAAAACTGACGTTACAGATCTCTAAAATTACAAGCAATGATAGCAAAATGGCAAAAATATTAAATAATTATTTTGCTTCAGTATTTATCAGGGAGATGGATCAGATGGACATGACATCCAAAAATGAGATTAGAAATGATGTAACCACATTTAAAATAAAAAGGAGAAATATTAAATAAACTAATCAAACTCAAAGAGGATAAAACCCCTGGTCCAGACAGATTGCATCCACGCATTTTTAAATAATCTAGGGAAGAGATAGCAGAGGCACTACTACACATATTTAATAATTTGTTAGAAAAAGGTGTAGTGCCAGAGGACTGGCCGATAGCTAACGTAATACCTATATTTAAGAAGGGAGCTAGAACATGTCCAGGGAACTATAGACCAGTCAGCTTAACATCGGTGGTAGGAAAGATAATGGAATCCCTACTAAAGGAGAAAATAGAAGAACATCTAGAAACCAAAAACATAGTAATGAATAGTGAACATGGATTTCAAAAGAGAAAGTCTTGCTTGACCAATCTCATTGAATTCTTTGAGGAGGTAACAGAGAGAGTAGTCAAGGGTAATGTAATATATCTAGATTTCCAAAAGGCCTTCGATAAGGTACCACATAATAGACTAATGAATAAGGTCAGAGCATGAGGAGTCAGGGGACAAGGAGGTGGATAGCTAGCTGGCTGCAAGACAGAAAGCAGAGAGTAGGGGTAAAAGGTAGCTATTCATAATGGCAGAAGGTGGGAAGTGGGGTCCCACAAGGATCAGTGCTGGGACAACTGTTGTTCACAATTTATATTAACGATTTAGACTGTGGAATCAAAAATGCAATTTCTAAATTGTGGATGACACCAAATTGGGAGGGCTAAAGGTATCAAGGGATATGGGGAGAAGGCAGGTACAGGGTACTGAGTTTGGATGATCAGCCATGATCTCATCGAATGGCGGAGCAGGCTCGAGGGGCCGAATGGCCTACTCCTGCTCCTATCTTCTATGTTTCTATGTTTCTATGATAGTCAACACTGAGGAGGACTGCAACAAATTACAAGAAGATCATATAAACTTGCAGAATGGGCAAATTAATTTAAACATAGATAAGTGTGAGGTATTACATTTTGGTAAGAAAAATAAGGAGGTCATATATTACTTGGAAAATAAGAATCTAAATGGGGTAGAGGAGCAAAGGGATTTGGGAATACAAATGCACAAATCACTAAAAGTTGTGATGCAGGTCAATAAGGCATAACAAAAGCAAACCTAGCACTAGGGTTTATTTCTAAAGGGATAGAATTCAAAAGTAGAGAAGTTATGCTAAACTTGTATTGAACCTTGGTTAGACCACACTTGGAGTACTGTGCACAATTCTGGTTGCCATATTATAAAAAGGATATAGGTGCACTGGACAGCAAAAAGATTTACATGGATGATACCAGAACTGTGAGGTTATACCTATCAGGAAAGAATGAACAGCCTGGATCTCTTTTCTCTTGAAAAGAAAAGACTGAGAAGTGACCTAATAGAGGTCTTTAAAATTATGAAAGGTTTTGATAGAGTAGACACAGAGAGAATGTTTCCACTTGTGGGGAAGAGCAAAACTAGAGGCCATCAATATAAGATAGTCACCAAGAAATCAAATAGGGAATTCAGAAGAAATTGCTTTACCCAGAGAGTGGTGAGAATGTGGAATTCATTACTACAGGGAGTAGTTGAGACGAATAGTATGGATGCATTTAAGGGGAAGCTAGATAAGCACATGAGGGAGAAAGGAATAGAGGGTTACGCTGATAGAGTTAGATAAGGAAGGATGGGAGGAGGCTCGATAGGAGCATAAACGCCAGCATGGACTGGTCGGGCCGAACGGCCTGTTTCTGTGCTGTATATGCTACGTAATTCTATGTAATTTATAGGCCCTTGAAAGGAACTGCCCGATTTTCACTTCCATTTCATTTCCATGACTCTAGTTTTACACCTGGGTGACCGAGTTTACACCTCTCCGCATCACTACCACTCTCTCCTCCTTTAAGATGTTCCTTAAAACCTACCTCTTTGACCAAGCTTTTAATCATCTGTCCTGAGATCTCCTTCTGTGGCTCGGTGTCAAATTTTTATCGATAACGCTCTTGTTAAGCACCTCGGGATGTTTTGCTACGTTAAAGGTGCTATATAAATGCAAGTTGTTTTGTTGTTGTTTTCTGAATTTTGAAATGTATGTGCTTATGTGTGAAATGTGTTATCTTGAACCAAACCCTGAAATGTACGTTTTCTTCGAAAAAAACAGGTCACTCAGCAAAGCTCACTCACTCCTACAATGTTCCATGTATACTACACCATGAATACTATATACTATGAATGTAATATACGTATTGTAACCAGAACAGTTGCAACAAAACACTACAAACACCTCGCCCTATCTCCCCATCAGAAACATAAATATGTTTATGCAATTTGCCCTTCAGTTTAACATCTCATTTCTGTTGGTATAAATGGGTAGAGAAGTACACTACACAATGAGGCTAAAACGTTTCAAACTACTTTCCTTTCTTAAAGGACACATTCATAGAGTCTAAGGGCTGGATTTTGCCAGTCCTGGGGAGACGGGTATGGAGACGGGACTGCCGGGAAAATGGTAGAATTTGGGGGCGGGTGCCCAACCCGCCCCCATGCCATCTTGCCAGGAGGCGGGTAGCCGTCCCGCGCCGGGTCCCGTCTCCTTGGAGGCGGGAAGGGATTACAGCCACTTAACTGCCTGTTAACAGGTAGTTAACAGGCAGATAGGATTATCCCCATTTTGCCCACACAAGTGCAGGCTTCCCGAAGGCTCCGAACCCGCCAGGGTCACCGAGGCGAGTAGTGGGTCGGAGGGGTCCAAAAGTGTGCTGTGGAGGTGAGTGATGGGTGCAAGTATGGAGAGGTAAGTATGTGAGGTGAGTGGAAAGTGTTAGAAAAAGTGTACTTACCTTTGTTTCTTCCTGCAGGCTTCAATCGGTGGGTATGCGGAGAGTCTCGCACCTCCGCGGTAGAGATGACAGATGGCCGTTGCATTCTCCAATGCAACAACCATCTAATTTCTGCAAAAGAAAGAGGTTTGATGAGGTCTTGAACTCAAGAACTCATCAAACTACAGAGAATGTCAGTGTTTGACAGCTTCACAGAGCTGTCAAATGATGACAATTCATCTGTCAAAAATTTTTGACAGATGAAACGTCATACATTGACGTTCTCTGTAACCGGCTTTCCCTTAATTGACCTGCTAAGCCCGCTGGGCGGGCTTAACAAGGTCAATCAAGGGAAAATAGCGTGGGTTGGCCAGAAGTTGATGGAGGCGGGACTGAAACCCGACAAGTGGGAGTCCCGCCTCCAAAAGCTCTCCATAGGCAAAATCCAGCCCATAGAGTCATAGTCAGAGTCATAACGGCATAGAAGGAGGGCATTCGGCCCATCGAGTCCGTGCCAGCTCTCTGTAGAGCAATCCAGTCAGTCCCATTCCCCCGCTCTATCCATGTAGGCCTGCAAGTTTATTTCCCTCAAGTGCCTATCCAGTCTCCCCTTGAAAACATTGAGTGTCTCCGCTTCCACCACTTCCATCGGCAGCGAATTCCAGGTCATCACCACTCGCTGTGTAAAAAAGTTTTTCCTCACATCCCCCCTGCATCTCTTGCCCAAAAACTTAAATCTGTGTCCCCTAGTCCTTGTACCATCAACTAGTGGGAACAGCCTTTCCCCGTCTAGCCTATCCAAACCCGTCATAATCTTGTACACCTCTATCAAATCACCCCTCAACCTCCTTTGCTCTAATTAAAACAAATCCAGCTTCTCCAACCTGTCCTTGTAGCTAAGACCCCCCATCCCCGGAACCATTCTGGTAAATCTCCTCTGCACCCTCTCAAGCGCCTTCACATCCTTCCTAAAGTGTGGTGACCAGAACTGGGCACAATACTCCAGTTGTGGCCTAACCAGCGCTTTATAAAGTTTCAGCATAACTTCTCTATTTTTGTACTCAATACCTCTATTTATGCCCAAGATCCCATATGCTTTGTTAACCACTCTCTCAATATGTCCTGCCAACTTATTCCACAGTTGCTGATTTTAGGATCTCGAGTGTTAATGAAATTCATTTTTGCCACTTTTCCAAATCACTAATTCTGAATGGATCTTTACAGTAAGAACAATGTTTTTTGTGGTCAGAGAGACATGTGATTTTAATTTTTTGTTTCCACTTTTACCTCTTATTTATGTACATTTTATCTTTTCATTGCTGTTCCCTATTTTTTCTTTCTCTTTTCATATAATCTAGGACTCCCAGATTGTGCATTTCCTGTACATTACACATTTCTTGTCTGTACTTCTTGGCTGTTCTCTCTGTATATCTTCATGTTTAAGTTACAAGTGTGAACACACTAACAAAAAAATGATGGAAACAATTAAGAGATAGAAAGATAAAAGGCAAATGCTGGAAATCAGAAAGAAAAACAGAAATGCTGGAAATACACAGCAAGTCCATCTGCACCTGAAAATAGAAGATAGGTTAATGTCAGGTGGAGATCCTTCATCAGAACTGAAATGGTTTACAGGACAGATCAAAACAAAGAAGGGAGGGGAAATAATAGGTAATGGTCACATAAGTACTGTTACAAAGAGATGGTTAGAGGGTTTAATAGCTTGTAAACATACTTTTTTAAAGCTGGTAAGAGATTAAATGAGCTGAATGTCATATGTAATTCAGGCTATGAAAAGATATTAATGCTGTTCTAGTATTTTTACTGTTGTGTTACTTATATCAGTATATGAAAAAAATTGTGAGATTATGCTATTTAATTATCTCTTCTTCTTAGGCAGTCCCTCGGAACCGAGGATATATAGATTTTTAATTATCTATATATGTGATTTACCATTTTGTTTCTTCTAGTTTGTGTCTGCATTTTGTTCTTGCTGCTGTTTTTGTCTGCTGTTTGTGTTTCTCTGGGTTATGCTTGTTCCACAACAGCAAAAACATCTGTCCCTAAAATGTTTTGAGCTTTACATAGACTAAAACTAGAAAACAACATTCCATCGATTTCACAAGCTAACTAGGTGTGAAAGGTCATCGACCTGAAACATTTTAACTCTGTTTCTCTTTCTACAGATGCTGCCTGACCTGAGTGTTTCCAGCATTTTCATTTTTTATTTTAGGTGGGATGTAAGTTGATAACAATTTGCATTTATGTAGTACCTTTAAAGAAATAACTAAATAACTTACGCTTAACGCAGGAAAACGTCCCAAGTCGCCTCACAGAAGCCTAATAAGATAAAACGGCTTCTGTGAGGCGACTTGGGACGTTTTCCTGCGTTAAGCGTAAGTTATTTAGTTATTTCTTTAAAGGTACTACATAAATGCAAATTGTTATCAACTTACATCCCACCTAAAATAAAAAATGAAAATGCTGGAAACACTCAGGTCCCTTTGCATTTTTATCTGTTTAATTTCTTGCTTTTCTCTCAGTTCTGACGAAGGGTTTTGACCTGAAACGTTAACTCTGTTTCTCTCTCCACGGATGTTGCCTGGCCTGCTGAGTTTTTCCAGCGTTTTCTGTTGTTATTTCGGATTTCCAGCATCCGCAGTATTTTGCTGTCATATTAGTGTTTGGTTCACTGCCACCTCTCTTCTAGGAATGCCTACCTTGAAGAAGTTCTGCTCTTCTCTTCCACGGGATTTCCGTTTGGCTCTTCAACCTTGTTCATCTTCATTGCTTTCAGTTTTTACCATAGACCAACCCTTTTGTTCTTTTATTCCTCCCCCCAGCCTCCCCCTTGCATTTTATCTGTTTAATTTCTTGCTTTTCTCTCAGTTCCGACGAAGGGTTTCGACCTGAAACGTTAACTCTATTTCTCTCTCCAGGGATGTTGCCTGGCCTGCTGAGTTTTTCCAGCGTTTTCTGTTGTTATTTAAGATAAAACTTGGGACCGAATCCAAGAAGGGGATAGCAGAAGGTGTGACTAAAAGCTTGGTTAACGAGTTTAGTTCGCCAATTTCATTTTAATGAATATTTTCCTTACAAGTTATATTATCTAACTACTGCTAATTATCTTTTGGCACAACTTGAAATGTGTTACTAGTCCAATAAGTATATTGGGATATAGGTTCCACATCCAATTTTTGATCTTCATGAAAACAAGCTGATGAATGCAGCGGGGCCATCCTGATAAATCACATCTGTCCGGAAGGGGGCTCTGCAGCTGCGCCCGGTGGGGTTTGCCAGGATGTAAAATGGCGTCGCCTTGTCCAAATGGTCACAGCGGGCCGCGTCACTGCTGACGTTGTCAAAGAGCGGACAGGCGCTGAGCCGGGCGGCCCGCGGGGTCTTGGAGAGGCCTTTGAATCGGAAAGCGCGGGAGCGGCCTGGGATCGAGGGACAGGCAGGCAGGGACATGGAGCCGCCAGCAGGCTTCTGGTTCATCCGAAAGGTGAGAGCAGGCCCGGGGGAAGACGGAAGCTCTCGGTACGGGCTGTGATGGGCCGTCCCCGGCCAGGATGTCTGCTCCATGTCACGAGGTCTTGTTCAAGTCTCGGTGCTACTCGGTAAAGGCCCGGACTTGGTCAGCCTTTGCTCTGCTAATTCTCTCTCAAAACTGGAGCATGAATCTACTAGAGATTAAACGGGCAGTGGAAAGCAGCCTGAGTGGTGTTTGCCTGTAATGCCCCTCGTGGTCCAATAGTATGTTGAATGCTTACAGTTGTACATGAGGAATGACTTCCTTGCGTGAGGTACTGGAGGCTGATTGGCGTCCGTGGAACCAAATCACAGCTCACGTCTGGCTTTTTTTGTGGTGGGGAGGGTGGAGGTAGGGAACTTGTACTCCAACTACATTACAACAGTGACTACACTTCAAAAGTACTTCATTGGCTGTAAAGCGCTTTGGGATGTTCGGTGGTTGTGAAAGGTGCTAAAGCCTTTTCTTTTTACCATTGAAAGTTGGATCAAACCTTTGCGAATCGCCTTTTATACCAGCTCAGTGAAGCTATTAGAATCAGTATTGATGTGAACTCAACACAATCTCAACAGCACTAGATTAAATTAGGCAATCTATATACACTTCTGTAATCCTTTGAAAAGGGGCAGATTGCATTTGGAAAGAAAGACTTACATTTATATAGTGCCTTTCACGACCTTGATGTCCCAAAGTGGTTTGCAGCCAATTAAGTACTTTGAGTGTAGTCATTCTCTACACCTCTCCTCCTTTTAAGACACTCTTTAAAACTCACTTCTTTGCCCAAGCTTTTGGTCACCTGTCCTAATATCTCCTTCTGTGGCACGGTGTCAAATTGTGTTTGATATTGCTCCTGTGAAGTGCCTTGAGACATTTTACTATGTTTAAGGTGCTATATAAATGCAAGTTGTTATTGCAGTCCTAATAACCTCACTTAAAATAATTTGGAAGATTTGATTCTATTCTGAAATCTGATTGAGTGCAAGAATAACTGGAATTGTATGTTAATTTTTAATCCATATGAAATGGCCCCTTAGTGGGTTTTGAAACTTACTGCAGCCCTCTGAGGTACTGCAAAGGCATTAATTCCTATTTTGTCACCTTGCTTTCCAGGTATTCAGCTGGCGAGCAGCAGCTGCAATTGCTTGGTCTGTCCTGCTGTTGCCTGTCTCCACAGCTGCGTTTGTACTGCTTAGTAGACTGAATTTGTTCCATCCTATCCAATGGATTACAGGTATTGTGCTCATAATCGCAATGCAAAAAGAAACAGAATTCCCTTTCTGAATGCAGTGCGGTTGGTGAAGTCTGTGTGTCTTTTCTCTTTTTCAGACTCGCTGAATTACCTGAACAGTTCCTACATAATCTTTTCAGTTCTGGTGCTGTGTGGAGTCGTTGTGACTATCGGCATCTTCAATATGGAATTTTACACAGGTATTGGAATTTTATTTCTCATACAATGTCTGGTGCTTTCTCCAAACCATTCTCTGATCCTGTCTTCATCTCGGGTGCTCGATTTTTACATGACTCCCTTTCTTTTGTGTGATGCAATTCTGAACATTTTTAAGTATTCAAATCTTGCGATTTACCTTTTGTGACCATTACAGCAATAATAAGTAAGGATGTTAAATTGGTGCTTTTCAAAGACATTTCATTTAAAAATGGAAAGGCTGTTCCATTATCAGCAAAGCAAGAGGAAATGATTTACATTCACTATGTTGTGTGTGTGTATATATATATATATATATATATATATATATATATATATATATATATATATATATATATATATATATATATATATATATAAATCTATATATAAAAAAATTTTTTAAACACTTAGGCTCCATAATTTTTAATAATTTCTCTGTCTGAATAGCTGTCTAGCATTTAGAATTGTGGGTTTGTTTCAGTTAAAAGCTCAAGGGAGTGTAAATGTGTGTGACAGAAAAGGAAGAATGTAGAGTTTTTTTTTTAAATGAGTATCTGGATTAATTGAATTTGAGGTGCGTATTGTGTTGATGGCAGTTTAGGTCGCTTCTTGCTGTAATCTGTGTACACCATTTTATAATGGCACAGATTTGAATAAGTAAAGAAAGGAAGGACTTGCATTTATATAGCGCCTTGCACAACCTCAGGACATTTCAAAGCACTTTACAACCAATTAAGTACTTTTGAAGTGTAGTCACTGTTGTAATGTAGGGAAATGCAGCTGCCAATTTGCACACTGCAAGGTCCCACACACTGCAATTTTTGATGTTGGTTGAGCAATAAATATTGGCCAGGACACTGGGAGAACTCCCATGCTCTTCGAATAGTGCCGTGGGATCTTTTACACCCATCTGAGAAGGCAGACGGGGTCTCGATTAACGTCTCGTCCAAAAGTTGGCACCTTTAACAGTGCAGCACACCCTCTGTACTACACTGAAGTGTCAGCCTAGATTATGTGCTCAAGTCTCTGGACTGGATCTTGAATTCTCAACCTTCTGACACAAAGAAACAAAAGTACCAAGGCTGGGACCAGTAAGAATCAAAATTTTAAATTTCAAGTTTTTAAGTAGTTTCAAAAAATGTTGCTGAATAATCAGACGGGAGGTACAAATGCTGAAGGACAATTTTCTTTCCCATACTCCACTAATCCTTGCTGATTAAAGACTAACTTCAGGCTTTTTCTTCTGTGATCCATGTTGTAAAACTTAGTTCAGTGAAATTTACATCCTATTTAGTTCAGTGGAATTTGGTACAGTATCTTTTTCGATGCTCTTATTGCCAAAGCAATGATCGATTATGGAGCTGAAAAGGGGGTAAAAATATAAATGTTGGAAAATCTGAAATCAAACAGTATACAGTAGAAATATTGGGGTCAGTCAGCATCTGGAGGAGAAAAATAGGTTTAATATTTCAGATTGGATCTTTCATCACAAATTTGGTGAAGGGTTCCACCCAAAATATTGACCTACCATTTTCTTTCAGATACTGACCTGTGCATTTCTGTCATTTTCTGATTATAAATGATTTAGCTTTCTGCCATTCCTCTTGCAAAATGGGGAAAAATTGCACGTAACAGTCCTGTAAAGGCTGATTAATCTAGTACAGATTTGTTGTTTATGGGACAATAACTTGCAATTATATTGTGCCCCTAACATAAATAACACCACAAGGTGCTCCACAGATAGCCATATGGAAAACAGCTGCCAAGTTAGGAAGAGTGACTGAAAGCTTGGTGGAAGATGTAGGTTTTAAGAGAGTATTTAAAGGAGGAGAGGAGAGATAATTTGGAGGGAATTCCAGAGAGTAGGACCCAGACAGCTGAAAGCTCTGTTGCCAATGGGGGCGGAGTGGGGGGAGGAAGCTGTAGGAAAGGTCCAAGGAAGACTGTTTAGGGCGACATGTAGGGTTGGAGGAGAATGCAGTAAGGTTAGGGGAAGGCCACAGGGATTTAAAGACAAGGATTTTATATTTAATCCACTGGGAGCCATTGTTTCCTCAGTGAGGGGGGGGTGATGGGTGAGCAGGACAGGCAAAGTGTGGCAGAGATTTGGACAAGCTGGAGTTCAGGCAGGGTGGGAGGCCGGCAAGGAGATTGTTGGAGTGGTTGAGTCTGAAGGTGATGATGGCATGTATAAGGATATCAGTGGTGAAGAGTGGAGGTGGGCAGTTTTGCAGAGGTGGGATTAGATGTTTTGGTCGGATAAAGCTGAGGTTGAGAAATGTGATCTGTTTTGAAATGATTTACCCCCTCACTTTACCTTCCTGTCAGTAAATGAATAGCCTCTACCAGGTCTCGTACCTGCTGTTGCATGTAAAAAAAATTGTCCTTTTCTCTCTCTTGCAGTGGAGCCTTCTATTCCGTGCAGTCGGATTGCACTCATCGGAAATGTGTTCCACCCTCATCGATTTCTCCATTCAGTCGTACATGCAGTGGTGGGGATGCTGATGGCATGGTGTGCGGCAGTCATAGCTGGGGGGCGCTATCACATGATCAGTGTACCTTGCTCATCTCAGGAAAGGTGAGCATGGAACTAACAGAAATCTAAAAGTTTATAGAATATTCCTGTGTGGTGTTTGTGTGCACCCCGTCTTTATTTTGTTGCCAACAAACCCATCTACTTTGATTGTTCTTGTCATTGCAGCTCTGCATCCAGCAGCCACATGTGCCTGAATGAGTTTCACGTTTTCTTACTGATGGAAGGGGCCTTTATAGGATATAGTTATAGTCTTCTGTATTTTGTTAACAACTTCAATTATTTGTCTTTCCCAACTATACAGGTAATGAATGTTACTTTTAATTTCTACTTTGGCTAGACTAAAAGCAGATTGAACTTTCTTTTTAAAGTAACTGTTGATTACTTTAAATGTAACAGCCCTTTATCCAGACCTCAAACTGAAACTCTTTACCTCCTTTGTTCTGCCGGCTTTTAAAACCTAAGCTCATTGTCATCTAATCACTGCTTCTTGAACCCACTGGTCTTTGATTCTACTCTATTCACCTTGGGGGTATCTTGCACTCTGGCTTGGCCCTTAGTTTCTATATATACATTTTTAGAAATTGTGATTTATTATCATTTTTTTAGATTCTTCTGGGGTCTCCCACATGCACTTCCCCAGTCAAGGGGACAAACGAGCCACTTACTCCCAGGCCTCTGCCACTCTGTAACCAGCTGCCTGCAGTGACTGTTTCCCCACTTTGTTTTCTCTCCTGAGTCCCCTGAGCTTGGACAGTGTGGCAGCTATCTAACAGCCCAGCTGTGGAAATGGTGCTCAACTGTTCATCGAATTGTGGGTGTGAGCTCGTTGCTTTGCTGCTTGGTGTTGCAGTGTGACAGCACAGTGATGTACTGTCACGGCTGCTGCCTTGCGTAGACATGTGAAAGGCAAAGGGAGGTTATTCCATTGTACTTGTATCTGCAGCTCTGTGGTTACATTTAGTTTCCATCTATAGTTTGCAAAAAATCTGCTGGACTTTGTGATCCCAGGAGCTGCGCGAGGTAGAAGCTAGAGAGCCACTGCTGGAAGTTTCAGGTGACTGAAGATGTAATGCTTAACCATCATTTTGTGACACCCCAGAATCTTTCTGTAGAGTATTGTAGGAGTTGTGTATATATCTACTGCTGAAACCAATCTGGCCTCCCTGAGGACTTGATGGGTAAACCCACTGCTCGGAGTGGGAATGAGACGTACAAATGGGATTGGTCTCTGATCTGCGCTGAGATAGCTTATCTCAGCTGGGCTAGGGGAGGGCAAAAACCAGTCGGAGTTCTGCTCCTGCTTACAATCCAATGACCACTGCTGTGAAGGGCATGTGTGCGCGCAATGGGTGAGGACGGTATCAGACGGGGCAGTAGTGCCCCCTTACTGCGGTTCAATACCCTACTGATATTGTCCAAATTGCCACATGAATGGCCACTTGGGTGCAGTATAGGAAGATGTCCCGCATCTGTGAAACGGTGTCTCGGTGCAAGTCAGCACTCTCTTGAGAGGAAGGGAGGAAAACTTGATGAAAGAAGAAAAATAACCTTTGCTGTTTCTTTTCTAGCAATTCAAGTACCCGCGCTTCAAAGGAAACCTGTCTTTGGTCATTAAGTACAGCGCTGTGCAGTCTCTGTATTTTCTCAGGAACTACTGCATCCTTTACTACTTTTTAGGTAATCTTTTTATATTCGTCGCCTTGCGTTGCTCACGGGGGGGAAAGTTTAAAAAGAATTGTATCTCTCGCTATAATTGGCTCTGCTTCTTTGCCACTCTCGTTCTTTCTCTCCCTTTGTGTTTGTCTTCCACTGTGTTTTTTTGCTCGTACTGTGTGCCTCATAGACACATGGGGCAATTTTAATCTCGTTACCGTCCCATTTGGCTCAAGAAGCCAGGCGATGGAAAAGCCAGAATGAAGCAGTTGCTGGTCTCGTCCACTTACCACTGCTCTGGTGCAGATTCCAGTTTTTGGGCAAACATGAATCCCGGTGGCCAGAACTTCCATTGGAAACGGGCAGGAGCTATTATGCAGGGAAGAGCTTGTGCTGAAGCTATTAATCAGCTGGAGCTCGCAGCGGAGAAGAGTCTGACTGAGAGTAGAGCTGAACTTAGAAACAGCACATAAGCAGAAGTCAGGCAAGTGGGAGGCTGGTGCATAGAGTCGCAGCTGGGAGAGAGGAATCGAATGAGAGGTGAAACTGGGAGTGATTGAGCAAAAGTCTGAGAGCTGAGCAAAATGTACAGGTGGACGGAGTTCCTGCTCCTTTGTAGCTTTTGATGGATTGCCCAGACCAAATCATTGTACTGGAGGTGCTGAGCACAGGCACTTGGAATGAATGGCAAGAGGCAGAAGAATGAAACTAGTGGTAGCAAACCAAAATGGAAGAATGACTGCTGTTACTGTTTTTCTTTAAAAGTCCAGTGAGTTTTCACCCTTGCAGATTACATGATTTAGATTGCTAAAATAGAATGCAACTTGATTAAATATTTTTTGAAGTAGACATGATTGTGTTAGCTCACCCTCAGTAAGCTCCCCGCTGGAGTGGAGCTAATTTACAGAACAAACGGGGAAACTGTTCAACCTCCGTCGCCTCCAGTCCAGATCCAAGGTCTTCCCATCCTCTCGTCGAATTACAGTATGCAGACGACACTTGCGTCTGCGCACACTCGGAGGTCGAACTCCAAACCATCATTGAACACCTTCACCGAAGCGTACGAGAGCATGGGCCTTACACTAAACATCCGTAAGACAAAGATCCTCTACCAACCTGCCCTCGCCACACAGTACTGCCCCCCGATTATCAATATCCACAACAAGGCCTTGGACAACGTGGACCACTTTCCATACCTCGGGAGCCTACTGTCAACAAGGGCAGACGTCGATGACGAAGTCCAACACCGCCTTCAGTGTGCCAGTGCCGCCTTCGGTCGCCTGAGGAAGAGTGTATTTGAAGACCAGGACCTCAAACCCGGCACCAAGCTCATGGTCTACAGAGCAGTAGTAATACCCGCCCTCCTGTATGCCTCAGAGACATGGACCATGTACAGCAGGCACCTCAAAGCACTGGAGAGGTACCACCAACGCTGCCTCCGCAAGATCCTGCAAATCCATTGGCAGGATAGGCGCACCAACGTCAGTGTTCTCGCTCAGGCCAACATCCCCAGCATCGAAGCTTTGACCATGCTCGATCAGCTCCGATGGATGGGTCACATTGTCCGCAAGCCCGATACGAGACTCTCAAAACAAGCGCTCTACTCTGAGCTCCGACATGGCAAGAGAGCCCCAGGTGGGCAGAGGAAACGTTTCAAGGACACCCTCAACGCCTCCTTGAAAAAGTGCAACATCCCCACCGACACCTGGGAATCCCTGGCCCAAGACCGCACAAAGTGGAGGAGAAGCATCCGGGAAGGCGCCGAATACCTCGAGTCTCTTCGCCGGGAGCAAGCGGAAGCCAAGCGCAAGCAGCGCACGTCAATCCAAGCACCCCACCCACCTGCCCCTTCAACCACCTGTGACAGAGACTGTAGGTCCCGCATTGGACTCATCAGTCACCTGAGAATTCATTTTTAGTGTGGAAGCAAGTCATCCTTGGTTCCGAGGGACTGCCTAAGAAGAAGCTGGTACTATATGTGACGTCACTTCATATAGTGTCTTTATATAATGGGGACTGGGGAGGAGATGGGCATAAATAGAAATACAACTGAAAACCTGAGAGAACTGATCTTTAATAAGGAAGCAAAATAATACCACCATGTTGTATGAAGCTGAGAAACAGGAAGATTTTTGGAAAGACTGGAGTAGCACTATAAATTGCACTTCTAACCCAGCTGCTCGATATTTTCAAACCTTCTGGAGCGGATTTCTGCAGCTGTGTCCCTGCATATGTTTTTCTGCTGTTTCAACCCATCTTGCAATTTAGCAGCAGCGTTGTGCACAGCAAACCTGGTGCTTATGTTCTGACCTTCTGTACTTATTTTTATTTTCTTGGTTAAAACCCTGAGGTTTTATTTTTGCTGCATGAAAATTTCAACCAGTGTTGTATTTTTTTTTTCTTGAAAGCTATAGGCCTTAAAAATATTTCTATTTGCGGTTTACTGTAGTGCTCCTGCTTTCTGTCTGTTTATATCTCTCTTTCTCAAAGTCAAATGGTAGAGTGCAGTTTGGGTAGAATGAGCTCATTCATCGATGCTGACGATTGCACTGCAGTAGTGATTACAAGAAATTGTCTGAATGGAGCCCCTCTTCAGTGGTAATATGGCGCAGTAGCCAGAATCTGCATACTGAAGTACGGCCAAATAATATCCTTGGACGTGCTTAATTTAAAGATGCTTTTTCTTTTTTTCTCTAGAGTATTTTCACAATGCTATCTTTGGGTTTTTTCCCCCCTAGGTTACGTGCCGAGGGCCTGGATAAGTGCCTCAACAACCCTTCAAAGAGACAGGTTGGTGAACTCCCTACAAAATATTCATTCATTGATGTCTGATACTGTGTTTGTAGAAACTGTTTGGAGGTTTTTTCTGTTCTATCCCTTCCCCTCCTGAAGCCACAAACTTTTTTTTTGGTTGAGTATATTTCCACAGAGTTCTCCAGTTCCTCACCCAAGTCGCCATTCTAGATGTGTGAGCCTAGATTTTGATTGTCAGCAGCTATTTGACTGCAAAGGGAATCACAACTGAGTCCCATCCTGTCCTCTTCAATGTTGCACACACGCACTGGCTGAGATCAGTGAACACGGCACAGACTGAGGATTCTACCTGGGACTTTCTGGCCCGTAGTACCACACCACACAGTGCATTTTATCCACAGCCATTTTGGGGAGCTGTTGGACTTCTTTTTGAAAATTGAAGTTGGTGACTTCATTATAATCTGTGGACAGCATTTCTTACGAAGGCTGCTGACTTTAAACATCCTGAACGTGATGATTTGAAAATCTGCTATGAAGTGTTTGTGAATATGACCAGACAGAGTTGGGCACAAATTGGCAATCTCACTCAGGCCAAAGCAGAAAGTTCCCTTCTCCCCACAGGGCCCCTACAGATGTTCACTTAAGGTGAGAGCTTTCATTTTTCTCTCCGAGTTAATCACACAGCATTGTACCAAAGTCGTTATGTGTCTGAAATTCCCAAATGCCTAGCACAGAGCCACATTAACGGATGTACTTGAGTAAATTGCTGGAACAAGTTGGTGCCACTGTTACATATTTTCAATATGGAGTGCGCTTTTAATTAACTGTACCCTACCCTTGCTTAACCTCCACATTTCTTTTTAGAAAGAAGCGTGTCTGTCAGATGACCACATTGTGGTGCAATATTTCCAAAACTAGTGCCAATGTGTGAGTGAGCCCTTAAAATCATCTGTCTGTAACTTTTTCTGAAGCACACAGCATTCCCTGGATACCCTGACCGGACTGTTTGACTTGCCGCTGCTCTACACAACCTGGTTAAGTGGTACATTTCTCTTGGTCACCTGGTACATTACGTGGTTGCTCTTTAAAATCTACGTCACTGAGGTGAGCATGGAATGGGTTGTTGTAAAATTAAAGGGTGGCACTCTTTATACAAGCGTTTCTGAATTGTATTGCCAATGATTCTAGATTTCAAGACCTTAGAATCTGTGTGCAAGTGACCCTATTCCAAAGACATCTAAAGTTGCTAATACTGGAATTTATTAGTGGTTTGCATTTATTCTGACCCCTTTTCTTGTTTAAACTGCAACTTCTGTTGAAATAGAACCTGCATTTGTGTTTACACGTTGATAAAAGTTTGGTTTCCGAACTGTTCAGTAATCGCTGCTGCCCCTTAGCAGTTGTGCTTTCCAAAGTAGATTGCGCTGGGATGAGCTTCAGAAGTTTAATTTTGATGGTCCAAATCCTGTTTGAATCCTGGGAGTTTTCCATCTACGCAAAAAAAGCAATTTTCAGATTATCAAAATACCAAAGTGGTCACTTTGAACTGCAGCCCAAATTACAAAGCTGTTGCTGCCTCATCTGTGTGTTACCTTACTGCCCATCTTCATTTCATCAGTCCATAATCATTTGTTCTTGAATTGAGGATATCGGAAAGTCCTGTCTTTATCCTGTTCTTTTTTTTAATGTGCAGAAATATTATTGCCAATTTTTGAAAAGTCCAGAATTCTGTTTAGAACTGGTCTATGCTGTGCTTGTTTATATTTACTTCGAGTCCCCATCATGTTTTGTACTCTTTGCCTTTTCCCATTGACTCAGGTATTCCAATTTCCTGTGCAGCCTTCTTTTGGAGAGGAAGCTGATCGATGTCTCCCTAAAGTCCTAACCAGCTGTGTTTCCCCCTGTGTAAAGGTAAACCAAATGGATGTTGTCGGTAACAAATATAGTGCCTTGATGTTCAATGAGTCTGTCTTCTGTGTAGCAGATTCCTTAGATTTACAGCTGGCAAGATGCTAATTGAGTGTACATCTCTCTCTATTTCAGTATCTAGCTTTGCAAGACTTGGCCTTACTTTCCCGGTATTCAGCTTCTCGAAGACAGGAGGTGTTCAGCCTTAGCCAGCCAGGTACGGAGAAACTCCCTCTGTAGCTACTCTCTTGGATGTTGGATAGATGCAAGATTCTTCTGGTTTAAATATGTAGCGGCTTCCAAAGGCTGTTGTTGACTCTTGGGAGTTGTGGGGGGTGGGGGGATGTGTAATAATCTTGATCCTGGTGGACTATGGACCAGCAGAAGGATCAGAGGACCGCACTGGAATAGGGATAGGGGTCAGATATCAGCTTTGGTTCAGTGATGCAGTTCTGGGATCGTATAGTTCATTTTTGGGGCACTTCATTTTTATGGTAATAGTTTTTTTTAATTTTGAAATGCACTGCAAATTTTGAGGGGATCTTTTGTGGAAGTATTAATTATAATTTTGGTTACAATACCACGGGACCATGGTCCTGCAAATCAACATCAAATCACCATATCTAGGATGATCGCTGATCTCATCATCTGCATCGTTTCCTTCAATCTACTGTTTCGCTTTTGCTTTTCCCTGCCCCAACTGCTTCTCCCACAGAAGTATCCCAACAGATCCATTGTCATAGATTTCCCACTTCCCAGTGATCTCATCTCTTATCGTGACTCAATTCTCTTTTACCTACTTACATCTGCACACTGCCTCTCATTTCCTAAGGGAGACTGAATACAGTTTCCTCTCAATTATGTAATTTCTGCACCACCTTCGCTGCTTCACACATGGACATTCCTGATGAGAAATGTTAATCTATCTTTCAGATTCCACTCAGTGCTGTGCATTTCTTACATTTTCGGTTTGTATTTCTGCTGTTGGTGCTTTATTTCACTTTACAAGTTATGGAACGTGTTCTCAAACCATTACTGTAAAAATTACTCTCTATTCCATGCTGAGCTGATGTAGCTAATCATTTTTTTTTTAAGGTGGCCATCCTCATAATTGGATAGCAATATCGGGCGAATGCTTGGCCTTGCTAAATGACCTAACGCAAAAGCTGATAGCGTATCAGGAAGCTGTTGCTGCTAATGGCCGAATTAAACCGTATCCTATCCCTGGGGAACGACACCTGTCAAGCACCTCAGGTCAGGCTTTGACTTGAATACTGTTTAAAAGGTGCTTTATAATCTCTCTTTGGCACAATGGGTAACAGAGTTGTGGGCAGGTCACTGAAATGGACAATAGTTGGTTGAAGTGACCATCTGTTGTGGAGAGAAGGAACTGTTACATATGATTAAGAAGACAGATAGGTGGAGTGGAAATCCGATTAAAACTGTTCAACCTAATGCCCTTTCCTCTTAAAGTTGCTCAATTTCATAACTGAATGGCAGCAGAAACACTTGAAATCTATCATTTGTTTCTAAAAAGTTGTCCAGAATAGCTGCAATTATTTCTGACCATTTCAGCAATAACAAGTTGTTTTTGATTTTTAAAATATTGGTTACTGTATTTTTCTATGTAAACTTGTTATCTAACCAGTAGGATGTCCTGACCCACCAGAGGTGGCAGCACAGTGGTATACAGTCTAGGAGTCCTCAACATTGACTGTGGACCCTATGAAGTCTCATGGCTTCGGGTCAAGCCTGGGCAAGGAAATCTCCTGCTGATTACCACCTACCGCCCTCCATGTTCAACATGGAGGGGTACTGAATCCGTACTCTTCCATGTTGAACACCACTTGGAAGAAGCACTGAGGGTAGCAAGGGCACAGAATGTACTCTGGGTGGGGGACTTCAATGGCCATCATGAAGAGTGGCTCGGTAGCACCACTACTGACCGAGCTGGCCGAGTCCTGAAGGACACAGCTGCCGGACTGCAGAACATTCTGAGGGGGGATGGGGAACAGCCAGAGGTCGTGGTCCATATCGGTATCAACGACATAGGTAGAAAGAGGGATGAGGTCCTCCAAGTAGATTTTAGGGAGCTAGGAAAGAGATTAAAAAGCAGGACCTCAAAGATAGTAATCTCTGGATTACTCCCGGTGCCATGAGCTAGTGAGTATAGAAATAGGAGGATAGAGCAGATGAATGAGTGGCTGGAGAGATGGTGCAGGAAGAGGACTTTAGATTCCTGGGACATTGGGAGAGGTGGGATCTGTACAGGCTGGATGGGTTGCACCTCAACAGAGCCAGTATCAATATCTTCGCGGGGAGTTTTGCTAGTGCTGTTGAGGGTTTAAACTAATTTGGCAGGGGGATGGACAGCAGGATGTAGCATTAGAAGGGAGAAACAAAGTACACAAAGGATTGGGAGAGACAGATAGCACTAAAGTAAGAAATAGTAAGGTATTAGGTGGGGTCAGACTAAGAGAGAATACGACAAGATCTAAGATAGGTTTACAGTGCATGTGTGTAAACACACAAAGCGTGGTAAATAAGGTTGGTGAGCTGCAGGTGCAAATAGCCACATGGGTATATGATGTTGTGGCGATAACTGAGACCTGGCTCACAAAAAGGCAGGATTGGATATAAGGTGTTCAGGAAAGATAGGGAAGGAAAGAAAGGAGGTGGGGTGGCAGTATTGGTTCAGAAGAATGTTACAGTGCTGGAGAGAGAGGATGTCCTGAAGGGGTCAAGGACAGAATCTATTTGGTTAGAGTTAAGAAATAATAGAGGTGCCATTATACTACTAGGTGTATTCTATAGGCCACCAAGTAGTGGGAAGGATATAGAGGAGCAAATTTGCAGGGAAATTACAGAGGTGCAAGAACTATAGAGTAGTGATAATGGGGGACTTCAACTATCCTAATATAGACTGGGATAGTAATAGTGTAAAGGGCAGAGCGGGGGAAGAATTTATGAAGTGTTAAGGAGAAATTTCTTGATCAGTACATTTCCGGCCCAACGAAGTAGGAGGCATTGCTGGATCTGAATGAGGTGGGGCAAGTGTCAGTAGGGAAACATTTGTGGAACAGTGATCATAGTATCATAAGGTTTAGATTAGCTATGGAAAAGGACAGGGAGCAATCTAGAGTAAAAATACTTAATTGGAGGAAGGCCAATTTTGGTGGGTTGAGAACGGATCTGGCCTGGGTAAATTGGAATCAAAGATTGGTAGGCAAAACTGTAATTGAACAATGGGCTGCCTTTAAAGAGGAGACGGTTCGGGTACAGTCGAGGTACATTTCCACGAGGGGGGGAAAGGTAGGGCAACCAAAGTCAGAGCTCCCTGGATGACGATAGAGAGTAAGATGAAGCAGAAAAAGGGCGCGTATGACAGATGTCATAGAAACATAGTAAAATAGGAGCAGGAGTAGGCCCTTCGAGCCTGCTCCGCCATTCAATATGATCATGGCTGATCCTCTATCTCAATACCATATTCCCGCGCTCTCCCCATACCCCTTGACGCCTTTTGCGTCTAGAAATCTGTCTATCTCCTTAAATATATTCAGTGACTTGACCTCCACAGCCTTCTGTGGTAGAGAATTCCACAGGTTTACCATCCTCTGAGTGAAGAAATTTCTCCTCGTCTCAGTCCTAAATGTCCTACCCCGTATCCTGAGACTGTGACCCCTCGTTCTAGAGCCCCCAGCCAGGGGAAACATCCTCTCTGCATCCAGTCTGTCTAGCCCTGTCAGAATTTTATACGTTTCAATGAGATCCCCTCTCATTCTTCTAAACTCTAGTGAATACAGGCCTAGTCGACCCAATCTCTCCTCATACGACAGTCCTGCCATCCCAGGAATCAGTCTGGTGAACCTTCGCTGCACTCCCTGAATGGCAAGTATATCCTTTCTTTGGTAAGGAGACCAAAACTGCACACAGTACTCCAGGTGTGGTCTCACCAAGGCCCTGTATAACTGTAGTAAGACATCCTTGCTCATGTACTCAAATCCTCTTGCAATGAAGGCCAGCATACCATTTGCCTTCCTAACTACTTGCTGCACCTGCATGTTTGCTTTCAGTGACTGGCGTACAAGGACACCCAGGTCCCTTTGTACATCAACATTTCCCAATCTATCACCATTTAAATAATACTCTGCCTTTCTGTTTTTCCTATCGAAGTGGATAACTTCACATTTATCCACGTTATACTGCATCTGCGTCAGGTTGAGAATACAAGTGAGAATCCGGCTGAATGTAGGAAGTGAAAAAGAAAATAAGAGGGGCAAAGAGAGAGTATGAGAATAGATTGGCAGCTAACATAAAAGGGAATTCAAACGTCTTCTATAGGCATATAAATAGTAAAAGGGTAGTGAGATGAGGGGTGGGGCCGATTAGGGACCAAAAAGGAGACCTCTGCATGGAGGCAGAGGGTATGGCTGAGGTACTAAATGATTACTTTGTATCTGTCTTCACCAAGGAAGTAGATGCTGCCAAAATCATAGTGAAGGAGGAGGAGATACTGGATGGGCTAAAAATTGATAGAGGAGGTACTAGAAAGGCTGGCTGTACTTAAAGTAGGTAAGTCACCAGGACTGTATGGGATGCATCCTAGGATGCTGAGGGAAGTTAAGGTGGAAATCGCAGAGGTACTGGCCATAATCTTCCAATCCTCCATAGATACAGGGGTTGGTGCCAGAGGACTGGAGAATTGCAAATGTTACACCCTTGTTCAAAAAAGGGTGTAAGGATAAACCCAGCAACTACAGGCCACTCAGTTTAACCTCTGTAGTGGGGATGCTTTTAGACACGCTAATCAGAGACAAAATTAACAGTCACTTGGACAAGTGTGGATTAATTCAGGAAAGCCAGCACGGATTTGTTAAAGGCAAATCGTGTTTAACTAACTTGATTGAGTTTTTTGATGAGGTCACAGAGAGGGTTGATGTGGTGTACATGGACTTCCAAAAGGCGTTTGATAAAGTGCCACATAATAGGCTTGCCAGCAAAGTTGAAGCCCATGGAATAAAAGGGACAATGGCAGCATGGATACAAAATTGGCTAAGTGACAGAAAACAGAGTAGTGGTGAACAGTTGTTTTTCGAACTGGAGGAACGTATACAGTGGTGTTCCCCAGGGGTCGGTACTAGGACCACTGCTTTTCTTGATGTATATTAATGACTTGGACTTGGGTGTACAGGACACAATTTCAAAATTTGCAGATGAGACAAAACTTTGAAGTATAGTGAACAGTGAGGAGGATAGAGATAGACAAGGCTGAAGCATTTGCAACCATCTTCAGCCAGAACGCCGAGTGGATGATCCATATCGGCCTCCTCCTGCGGTCCCCACCATCACAGAAGCCAGTCTTCAGCCAATTCGATTCACTCCACGTGATATCAAGAAACGGCTGAGCGCACTGGATACAGCAAAAGCTATGGGCCCCGACAACATCCCGGCTATCGTGCTGAAGACTTGTGCTCCAGAACTAGCTGCGCCTCTAGCCAAGCTGTTCCAGTACAGCTACAACACTGGCATCTACCCAACAATGTGGAAAACTGCCCAGGAATGATGTGTCCACAAAAAGGGCAAATCCAATCCGGCCAATTACTGCCCCATCAGTCTACACTCAATCATTAGCAAAGTGATGGAAGGTGTCGTCGACAGTGCTATCAATCGACACTTACTCACCAATAACCTGCTCACTGATGCTCAGTTTGGGTTCTGCCAGGACCACATGGCTCCAGACCTTATTACAGCCTTGGTCCAAACCTGGACAAAAGAGCTGATTTCCAGAGGTGAGGTGAGAGTGACTGCCCTTTGACATCAAGGCAGCAGGGGGAAAACTCTCCACTGACTGGAGTCATACCTAGCACAAAGGAAGGTGGCTGTGGTTGTTGGAGGTCAAACATCTCAGCTCCAGGATATCGCTGCAGGAGTTCCTCAGGGCAGTGTCCTAGGCCCAACCATCTTCAGCTGCTTCATCAATAACCTTCCCTCTATCATAAGGTCAGAACTGGGAATGTTCGCTGATTGTACAGTGTTTAGTTCCATTCGCACCTCCTCAGATACCATGAAGCAGTCCATGCCCGCATGCAGCAAGACCTGAACGACATTCAGGCTTGGGCTGATTAGTGGCAGGTAACCTTCGCGCCACGCAAGTGTCAGGCAATGACTATCTCCAGCAGGCGCGAATCTAACCACCACCCCTTGACATTCGACGGCATTACCATCACCGAATCCCCGGCCATTAACATCCTGGGGGTCACTTGACCAGAAACTTAACTGGACCAGCCACATAAATACTGTGGCAACAAGCGCAGGTCAGAGACTGGGTATTCTACAGCGAGTGTCTCACTCCTGGCTCCCCGAAACCCTTTCACCATCTACAAGGCACACTGCCACCTTCTCGAGGGCAATTAGGGATCTGCAATAAATGCTGGCCTTGCCAGTGACTCCCACATCCCAGGAAAGAATTTAAAAAATGGATTATCTTGTAACAAACTTGATTTGAGTAGATGCAGCCCAGATACAGATGTGCTTTTGTTGTAATTTCTTTTCCTTCTGTTGCAGGAACCTCCTGCCTTGAAGAGCCTGCCAGCTACCAGCCTTCCTTGAAGACGCCACTCGCTGCCCGTCTTCCCCGGGGCCCTCTGCCATCATCGTTGATCAAGTCCTCAAACTCTTCTCTCAGAAGCTTGCTTAGCTTCCCTTTTACACCAGATCTAGGCAGTCCTTTTGGCTCCCCTACTACGAACCGCTTGGGTGAGGTGTTGGACTTGGGCTCTCCCAGCTACGGCTCTATACAGAGCCCTCACGTAACGAGGAGGGGGCCGAAGCTTTGGACGTCAGCTTGTCGTTCCTCGGGTAGGTCTGTGCTGTGGCTTGGTCTGAATGAATTGAGATGCTATTCCATTGAAAAGGTCTTATTACAAACTCATATTTGTGAAAAATAAAAATAAAAAAATTCACCCAATATTGATACAATCATGTCAGCAGCTTTACAAATTGATTTGAACATAGTGCAATCAAAATGCATAATTAGATCGCCGAACTGTTTAGAGTCCCGTTTCTGAATTGGTGAACCCAGCAATGTTGAGAGATTGGGTCAATAACGATTAGTTTGGCATCTGTTTGTATCCATGTGCACTTTTATTTCTGGCCCTCACCCTCTGCTCGTCACCACAGTTTTATCTACCCCTCTCCCAAGGGTGCTGACTGATGCTGCATTATAGATCCTGCCAGTTCTCTTTATGTGGTATTCTTTATGTATGAGCTTAAACTGTGAATGTTGTTGGTTTTGAGGGGCATCTCAGCCAAGGCCAACCCTCTCCTCACACCGCACCTTCCAGCAGAGGGTGCTGGCTAGCTACCTCTTGTGGTCAGGCTTGCTTTGACAAGGGTAATTAGAAGCATTTGTTAACGAAGCAAATGGGGTAAAAACGAACCTGAGTAACTTTTTAATTGCTTTTAGTTTAATCCAGTAGTACAAATGAGTTAAAATTGGTGGAAATAATAACTACTTTCAACAATAATCAAAAATAATAACTACAAATCAAATTGGCAAAAGCAGCCTTGAGGACGAGTTCATAGAGTGTATTCGGGACAGTTTCTTGGAACAATACGTTGTGGAACCGACCAGGGAACAGGCTATTTTAGATCTGGTAATGTGTAATGAAACAGGATTCATTAATGATCTCATAGTAAAGGATCCTCTAGGGACGAGTGATCATAACATGATAGAATTCCACATTCAGTTTGAAGGTGAGAAACTTGGGTCTGAAACTAGAGTATTAAACTTAAATAAAGGCAATTATAAAGGTATGAGGAGAGAGTTGGCTAAAGTGGACTGGGAAAATAGATTAGAAGTGGCAGATATTTCATGACTCTCAAAGATATATTTCAGTGAGAAAGAAAAACTTGAAGAGAAGGATGAACCAGCCACGGCTAACCAAGGAAGTTAAGGATGGTATCAAATTGAAAGAAAAGGCATACAATGTTGCAAAGATTAGTGGTAGGTCAGAAGATTGGGAAAATTTTAGAAACCAGCAAAGGATAACAAAATACTAGAGGGAGAAAATAGCTTATGAGAGTAAACTGGCAAGAAATATAAAAACTGACAGTGAGAGCTTCTAGAAGTATATAAAAAGGAAGAGAGTAGCTAAAATAAACATTGGTCCCTTAGAGGACGAGACTGAGGAAATAATAATGGGAAACAAGGAAATGGCAGAGGCATTGAACAAATATTTTGTATCTGTCTTCAGTCGAGGACACCTAAAAACATCCCAGTAATAGTAGAAAATCAAGGGGCAAAAGGGAGGGAGGAACTTAAAACAATCACTATCACTAGAGAAAAAGTGCTAGACAAACTTATGGGTCTAAAGGCTGACCAGTCCCCTGGACCTGATGGCCTGCATCCTAGGGTCTTAAAAGAAGTGGCAACAGAGATAGTGGATGCATTGGTTGTAATCTTCCAAAAGTCCCTGTGGATTGGAAAACTGCAAATGTAACGCCCTTATTCAAAAAAAGGAGGGAGACAGAAAGCAGGAAACTATAGGCCAGTTAGCCTAACATCTGTCATTGGCAAAATGCTCGAATTCATTATTAAGGAAGTAGTAGCAGGGCATTTAGAAAATCATAATACAATCAAACAGAGTCAACATGGTTTTATGACAGGGAAATGATGTTTGACAAATCTATTAAGAGTTCTTTGAGGAGGTAACGAGCAAGGTGGATAAAGGGGAACCAGTAGATGTAGTGTATTTAGATTTCCAAAAGGCATTCGATAAGGTGCCACAAAAGGTTACTGCATAAGATAAGAGCTCATGGTGTTGAGGGTAATGTATAAGATTGGATAGAGGATGGCTAACTAACAGAAAACAGAGTTGGGATAAATGGGTCATTTTCAGGATGGCAATCTGTAACTAGTGGGGTGCCACAGGGATCAGTGCGGGGGCCTCAACTATTTTCAATCTATACTAATGACTTGGATGAAGGAAGCGAGTGTATTGTAGCCAAATTTGCAGACGTTACAAAGATAGGTGGGAAAGCAAGTTGTAATGACATAGAGTCTGCAAAGGGATATAGATAGGTTAAGTGAGTGGGCAAGAATTTGGCAGATGGAGTATAATGTGGGAAAATGTGAAGTTATCCACTTTGGTAGGAAGAATAGAAAAGAAAAATATTATTTAAATGGAGAAAGACTACAGAATGCGGCGGTACAGAGGGATTTGGGTGTCCTCGTACATGAAACACAAAAAGTTAACATACAGGTGCAGCAAGTAATTAGGAAGGCAAATGGAATGTTGGTCTTTATTTCAAGGGGGATAGAGTATAAAGGTAGGGAAGTCTTGCTACCACTGTATAGGGCGCTGGTGAGACCACACCTAGAGTACTGTGTACAATTTTGGTCCCCTTATTTAAGGAGGGATATACTTGCATTGGAGGCAGTTCAGAGAAGGTTCACTAGGTTGATTCCTGGGATGGAAGGGTTGTCTTATGAGGAAAGGTTGAGCAGGTTGGGCCTATACTCACTGGAGTTTAGAAGAATGAGAGGTGATCTCATTGAAGCATATAAGATTCTGAGGGGGTTGGACAGGGTAGATGCTGAGAGGATGTTTCCCCTCGTGGGGGAATCAAGAACGAGGGGGCATAGTCTCAGAATAAGGGGTCGCCCATTTAAGACGGAGATGAGGAGGAATTTCATCTCTGAGGGTCGTGAATCTTTGGCATTCTTTACCCCAGAGAGCTGTGGAAGCTGAGTCATTGAATATATTCAAAAATGAGAAGTCGCACAACACCAGGTTATAGTCCAACAGATTTATTTAAAATTACAAGCTTTCGGAGCTGTCGCCCCTTCCTCAGGTAAAGTTACAATGAGTGAATCTACAATATTTCACAGTATATAAACACAGAAACTGCAGAGATACAATCTTTCAGGGAAGGTGTCCTTACATCAAAAACACACCAAGAGCACAGCCAAGACAATGAGATGTGTCCCAGGGGGTCCAACGTGTCAAATCCTGCTGTCTGCAGTGTTTTTTTTTGTGTTTGTTTGGTTTTTTTTGTGGTTTTTTTTTAAACTGGAAAGACAGACAACGATGTCGAGTCACGTTCTGTAGCGTGACATGAACCCGATATCCCTATTGAGGCCGTCCTCATGGGTGCGGAACTTGGCTATCAGTTTCTGCTCGATGATTTTGCGTTGTCGTGTGTCTCGAAGGCCGCCTTGGAGAACGCTAACCCGCAGATCCGAGGCTGAATGTCCTTGACTGCTGAAGTGTTCCCTGACTGGGAGGCAACAATCCTGCCTGGCGATTGTTGCGCAGTGTCCGTTCATACGTTGTCTCAGTGTCTGCATGGTCTCGCCAATGTACCATGCTCTGGGCATCCTTTCCTGCAACGTATCAGGTAGACAACGTTGGCCGAGTCACATGAGTATGTACCATGTACCTGGTGGGTAGTGTCCTCACGTGTGATGACAGTATCTGTGTTCATGATCTGGCATGTCTTGCAGAGGTTGCCGTGGCAGGGTTGTGTGGTGTCGTGGTCGCTGTTCTCCTGACAGCCAGAATATATTCAAGGCTGAGATAGACAGATTTTTGAGCAACAGGGCAGTCAAGGGTTATGGGGAGCGGGCAGGAAAGTGGAGTTGAGGCCAAAATCAGATCAGCCATGATCTCATTAAATGGCAGAGCAGGCTCGAGGGGCTGAATGGCCTGCTCCTATTTCTTGTGTTCTTATATTCTTTCTTTAAAAGAGCAACATTTTTTTGTAAGTTAATGTTTGATTGAATGAATTACTGGCATCACTGAGGGTTAACAGTGCCTGTGTGTTTTCAGAATACCCGGCGAACACAGGGTGAATTTGTTGGTCAACCTGCCCATGTCAGCAGCAGAACTCCTGAAGTGACCAAACACGGTGCCATTTCAGAATGGATGCTTCAGAGACAAGAACAGGTAAAGGCGTCCTGTTCATTTGGATGAACTAACCCATCTGGCGTGTGCCTCCTATGGCGGATCAGTGGGTAACAGGACTGTGTGGTTCTGAGCCACACCGATTCAATCTTCAGTCTGTGCTAAGTTAGCTGATACTACCTGCGGCAGCTGTTGGGTCTTTACCGGTGGCCTCTCTTCCACCCCTCCAACTAGGGTTGCCATCTCTGGTGGGAGGCAGTCCTGGAGGTTTGATCACGTGACATTCTGACCACAACATCTGACCATGTGATGCCCGATCACATGACTTCTACAGATGTTATTGCATTTTACCTTATAAAGGTTGGGTCCCCTGTAGAGTATTTTTGCTTGTGGTTTTGCGCCAGCAGCTGTTGTGCGACAAATTACAAGAACCAGGAAGCCACCCATGAGCAGGCAAGGAGGGGAAGCAGAGGTGGGAGGAACTTTGATTCCACCAGTAACTAATGGTAACTCACTGAAATTGCCCTGATAATTAATAGTAATACTGGTAAAACTCAGATTCCCATCATAACCAACAGTAATACAATAACTCACTGATGGTCTGTATATAACTGGTAGTAATGGGTCTAATGCCCCGATATCCTACCTCTAACTAGTAGTAATCCTATAACCTGCTGATATTCACCCAGTAACTACAGCCAGAATCCCCTTGCACGGCACAAGATGTGGCCAGGTTCCCCAGTTGACGCCACTTTTAATGGGCCCTATCTCTTTGGACTTTGGTTTGGACTCGTTCCGTGTGAAGGTGACAACTCTGAACTGGGAGCCTCAGTCAGAGCTGATCTGTACTTGGACTTCACACGTCAAAACCCTGCGGCACAGACCGACCTGGACTGAACCGAGAGATCCCACAAAGGGCAGCGGACTCTGTGTTTGGGGCATTTGTCACAGATCACATCATCCTAAACTCAGCTCGGCACCAACTCTAAACCACTCCCTGAGCTCAGACTCAATAAAGGAAAGTTTTCATAGAATTATAGAAATTACAGCACAGGAGAAGGCCATATGGCCCCAGATGCTGGCGTTCTCTCCTGTAACCCCATTCTCTTTCTTCCGCCCCCCACCACCACCAAAGATATTTTTATATTCCACCTTTTCAAATATATATCCCATTTCCTTTGAAATTAAGTTTTAGTTTTTAGTCTGCACAGAGCGGGATTAAAACGGAGTGTACTTAAACAGAGGGGGGGGAAATTGGATATCGGCCATTTTGGGGGCGCTAACCTCAGCGCCTCGAAAAAGTTAGCACCCCTACCCCATAAATTCAGTAGTAACGCCCCAAGAAGGAGGTAGAGCGCTACTGGGAGCACTCCACCTCCTTCTTGGGGAGCTACTAACCAATGTCGTGGCGCTACATGCAGCCGTGCCACTGAATTTCGAGGGAGGCGTTAGCAGCGCCGCGACCGGGCGCTAGGGCATTTGTGCCTAGTTAGCGCCCCCCGCGCTAACGAGGGCGCAAAGCAACCCAATTTCTAGCCCAGAGTGTTTTATTTGGGAATTTGGAAAGAGTGGGAATTTCTGGTAAGTATTGGGTAAGTAGTAGATGTAAAAATGAAATTTAGTTTAACATTTTGATTTTAACTAGAACTTTAAAAACTGTAGTTAACAGAAGCTGCCTGCCAGTGGCAGTTAACTGTCAGTCAGCTGTAAGTGTTTGTCTTGAAGAGGTGCTAATCACCAGGAGCAGGGGAGCTGAGTCATCCCTTATACTCTAGGAGCCTCACCCAATTTACAAGAGCAAACAGGTCTGCAGAGCATAGAGTGGGATTAAAACACAGTGTATTTAAACAGAATGTTTTATTTGGGAATTTGAAAAGAGTGGGAATTTGGAGAAGAGGGGGAAGGAGTTGCTGCTTTCTGGCTACACTACTTGTAGTGCTTTGTGTTACAGTTAGATATATAATTTCAGTACCCATAGCTTAATCTAGATCAAGTAAGTAGTCAAGAAACTACACTAAACTAAGTTACCTAATTACAAATTTAATTAAATAAAACAAGGTCATATAGGGATGGCAGTGCAGGCGTTGTGCCACAACTGCAGCATGTGGGAGTTTGTGGAGAGCATTGTGATCCCGGGCAAACACATTTGCAGTAAGTGCTTGCATCTCGAGGAGCTTCAGCTCCGAGTTTTTGAGCTGGAGTCTGAGGTGCAGACATTGCGGGGCATCAGAGATGGAGAGAGTTACCTGGACACTTTGATCCAGGAGGCACACCCCTTAGGTTAGGTAGTGGTACAGGTCTGGTTAGTGGTCAGGGACAGGAGGGTGTGACTGCAACTCAGGCAGGTAAGGGGCCCCCAGGTGCAGTGCTAGAGGAGCCTCAGCCTTTTCCCTTGTCCAACAGGTATGAGGTTCTTGCTGCCTGTGTGGATGAGGGAAAAGCCTGCAGGATGGATGAGCAAGCTGACCATGGTGCAGGAGGCTATTCAAGTGGGGGGGAGTGAAAGGGAATGTAGTTGTGGTAGGGGACAGTATAGTCAGGGGAATAGATACTGTTCTCTGCAACCGCGACCGAGAGTTCCGAAGGTTGTGTTGCCTGCCCGGTGCCGGGGTTAAAGACGTCTCCTCATGGCTGGAGGAGAACTTGGAGTGGGAGGGGGAGGATCCAGTTGTCGTGGTCCACATAGGAACCAACGACATGGGTAGAACTAGGAATGAGGTTCTGCTGATGGAGTTTGAGGAGTTAGGATCCAAATTTTAAAGCAAAACCTCAAAGTAATAATCTCTGGATTGTTACCTGAGCCACGCGCAAGTTGGCATAGGGACAAACAGATTAGAGGTTTAAATACGTGGCTCAAAGAGTGGTATGGGAGGAAGGGGTTTCAGTTCATGGGGGAACTGGCACCAGTACTGGGTTCCATTGGAGTGGGCTCCACTTAAACCGGGCTGGGACCAGTGTCCTGGCGAACCGAATCACTAGGGCTTTAAATTAATGAATGGTGGTGGGAGGATTCAGGAAAGAGTAGATTTAAAAGCAGCGAGGGAAATGTCAAGGCACTAGAGCAGAGTAGAGTTTTGGGTAAAAATAAGCAGAGTGGGTCAGGCAGGGACACAGAGAGTAACAAAGGTAATAAGGCATCAGTGACTAAGGTGACATCAGGGAAAAATAGAAATAAGTCAAAGCTAAAGGCACTATATCTGAATGCGCGAAGCATTCGCAACAAAATAGATAAATTAACAGCGCACATAGAAATTAATAGGTTTGATCTAATAGCCATTACGGAGACATGGTTGCAATGTGGCCACAGTTGGGAACTAAATATTCCAGGGTACTTAACTTTTTGAAGAGATAGGCAGAATGGAAAAGGAGGGGAGGGGTAGCCCTGATAATAAAGGATGGGATAAAGACAGTAGAAAGAAAGGATCTTGGCTCTGAAAATCAAGAAATAGAATCAGTTTGGGTGGAACAATAACAGCAATGGGCAGAAAACATTGGTGGGAGTTGTTTATAGGCCCCCAAATAGCAGTTGTAATGTAGGTTAGAGTATAAATCAGGAAATTAGAGGCACATGTAACAAGGGAAATACAGTAATCAGGGGGACTTTAGTCTACATATAGACTGGGCAAACTAAATTTGCAGTAATGGTGTGGAGGACGAATTCATGGAATGTATGCAAGATAGTTTTCTAGATTAGTATGTTGAGGAACCAACTAGGAAACAGGCTATTTTAGATCTAGTATTGTGCAACGAGAAAGGGTTCATTAATAGCTTTGTAGTAAAGGGGCCTTTAGGGAAGAGTGACCATAATTTGATAGAATTTTATATTGAGTTTGAAAGTGATTTAGTTAAATCCGAAACTAGGGTCTTGAATCTAAACAAAGCAAATTACGTAGGTATGAGGGGTGAGTTGGCTGAGGTAGATTAGGAAACTACATTAAAAGGTAGGACGGTAGAGAAGCAATGGCTAGCATTTAAAGAATTAATACATAATTTACAACAAATATACACAAAAACCCCACAGGAAAAGTGGTCCAACCGTGGCTAACGAGAAGTTAAAGATAGTATTCAATCAAAGGAAGAGGCTTATAATGTTGCCAAAAAGAGTAGTAAGCCTGAGGATTGGGAGGATTTTAGAATTCAGCAAAGGAGGACCAAGAAATTGATGAAGAAAGGGAAAATAGAATGAGAGACATAAAAACAGACTGTAAAAGCTTCTATAGGTATGTAAAAAGGAAAAGATTAGCGAAAGTAAATGTGGCTCTCTTACAGGCTGAGACAGGAGAAATTATAATGGGGAATAAGGAAATGGCAGAGAAATTAAACAAATACTTTGTGTCTGTCTTCACGAAAGAAGATGCAAAAAACTTCCCGGAAATAGTGGAGAACCAAGGGTCTAACGAGAATGAGGAACTGAAAGAAAGTAGTATTAGTGAAAAAATAGTACTGGAGAAATTAATGGGACTGAAAGCTGATAAATCCCCTGGACCTGATGGCCTACATCCTAGGGTATTGAAAAAGGTGGCTATAGAGATAGTGGATGCATTGGTTGTCATTTTCCAAAATTCCATAGATTCTAGAACGGTTCCTGTGGATTGGAAGGTAGCAAATGTAACCCTACTATTCAAGAAAGGAGGGAGAGAGAAAATGGGGAACTACAGACCAGTTAGCCTGACATCGGTAGTAGGGAAAATGCTAGAATCTGTTATTAAGGACTTGGTAACAGGGCACTTAGAAAATAGTAATAGGGTTGGGCAGAGTCAAACATGGATTTATGAAAGGGAAATCGTGTTTGACAAATCTGTTAGTTTTTTGAGGTTGTAACTAGCAGAATAGATAAGGGGGAACCAGTGGTTGTGGTGTATTTGGATTTTCAGAAGGCATTCAATAAGGTGCCACACAAGAGGTTATTGAACAAAATTAGGGCTCATGGGATTGGGGGTAATATACTAGCATGGATTGAGGATTGGTTAACGGACAGAAAACAGAGTAGGAATAAATGGGTCATTTTCGTGTTGGCAGGCTGTAACTAGTAGGGTATTGCAAGGATCAGTGCTTGGGCCTCAGCTATTCACAATCTATATCAATGATTTGGATGAGGGGACTAAATGTAATATATCCAAGTTTGCTGCTGATACAAATCTGGGTGGGAATGTAAGTTGTGAGGAGGATGCAAAGAGGCTTCAAGGGGATATAGACAGGCTAAGTGAGTGGGCAAGAACATGGCAAATGGAATATAATGTGGAGAAATGTGAAGTTATCCACTTTGGTAGGAAAAATAGAAAAGCAGAGTATTTTTTAAATGGTGAGAGATTGGGAAATGTTGGTGTTCAGAGGGACTTGGGTGTCCTTGTACACGAATCACTGAAAGTTAACATGCAGGTACAGCAAGCAATTCGGAAAGCAAATGGTATGTTGGCCTTTATTACAAGAGGATTTGAGTATAAGAGTAAAGATGCCTTACTGCAATTATATAGGGCCCTGGTGAGTATTGTGTACAGTTTTGGTCTCCTTACCTGAGGAAGGATATACTTGCCATAGAGGGAGTGCAATGAAGGTTCACCAGACTGATTCCTGGAATGGGGGCGATTGTCCTATGAGGAAAGATTAAGCAGTCTGGAGTTTAGAAGAATAAGAAGTGATCTCATTGAAACATACAAAATTCTTACAGAGCTTGACAGGGTAGATGCAGGGAGGATGTTTCCCCTGGCTTAGGAGTCTAGAACCAGGGGTCACAGTCTCAGAATAAGGATCGGCCATTTAGGATTGAGATGAGAAATTTCTTCACTCGGAGGGTGGTGAATCTTTGGAATTCTCTACCCCAGAGGGCTGTGGATGCTCAGTCGTTGAGTATATTCAAGACAGAGATCGCTAGATTTTTGAATATTAAGGGATATGAGGGTAGTGCAGGAAAGTGGAGTTGAGGTAGAAGATCAACCATGATCTTATTGAATAACGGAGCAGGCTCGGGGGAGCCAGATGGCCTACTCCTGCTCCTATTTCTTATGTTCTTCAATCGCTAAATGTAATGAAGTAGCCCATGGTCTAATAGCCCTCCGTTCAAGAACTTTCTTCCTCCCTTCCCTCTGGTTTCTTCCAGCGAGAATCCTTGGTTTCTGTTCCTAGTTCCCATTCGCCCACCAATGGAAATGGTCTCCCTATTTACACACAGTGAGGTCTCTGGGTTTCACTCACCCTTTCTTTACTGGCTGCTCCTCTCTCAGTTCCACTCCCACTTATCACCCTGCTGTTGCTGCTGCTGGTCTCCTTCCCCCCCCCTCGTTTGAGCCCTAATCCCCCAACCACTAGTCCCCTTCTCTCCCTCAACCTCCCATCCCCTAATTCCCCATCTCTCCTCCTGAGCCCCCATTCCATCGTTTCCCCTGATCCCATTCCCAGTCTCCCCTTGATCCCCCCCAGTTTCCTTCTCTTCCCCCCCCCCCCCCCCACCCCACGATTTCAGAGACTGCCCGAATGAACGCCCTCAATTCCCGACTCTCTCGCCCTCTGCCGACTGCACTCCATGCAGTGGCAACTCCCTGCGGCTGTGGTCGGGTGACGTCCCCGAGCCTGAGGCTTTAACAGCAACGGACAATGACGTCATGGCGGGGGCGTACTGCAACAGGAAATTTAAATAGCTTATCTCCTGGGCTGCTGGAGAGACAGCTCGGGAGAGGTACCCCTGATTCCGGGAAACACTCAGTCATCTCGGGAGGGTTGTGAGCCCTACCTCCAACCCTCGTGGCTACAAACAGACCAGTCACTCGTGTTAGAACATACCCATGTCTTTACATCAAATGGGGACAGGATCGGGGTCAGCTGTAATGGCAGACACTTGCTTTTCAGGGTCTATGTAAGCAGTTACTTGGTTGAGGTGCTGTCAGGAGAGGAGGGAGCAAAGATTTGGAGGGGTGGTGAGGACCCGGTGGTGGGTGCTTCTTCCGTTGTTGTTCCAAAACTCATTCTTTTTGCAGTTCTTTGGTTTGTCTCATTTTTCATAGGTATTTCTTTGTCAGAGTCTCAGCCTTTCTATTTTCTTATCTTCATTTTGTCAGCTGATGCATTTTTAAACTATATATAAACTGTATTACAGATACAGAGACCAGGCTCTAAGGAGAAGACATTTCACAGTGGAATCACCAGAACCATCCTGCAATCTATGCATGAGTTACTGTCCATTTTAAATAAGTTAAATGATCATTTTAGATTGCTTGCCAAATGTGTGGCATGATTGGAGAGTTGGGAAGAGCTGTAGGATATGATTCAGATCTCACTTGTGGCACAGAACGTAACTCACTTCTGGCTTGATTGTTTATCCAGTCAGCTGGCTTGTGTAATGTAACCTGTACCCACCATCCAGCACCTGACAACTTCAAACAAAATGTATTAATATGGCTTTCAAATATGTTTTGTTCACTTAGGTTAAAACTTTCTTGTCGAAACGGGGGCTGGTAATGTATTTATTTAACAAGGTACGGTCGTGTGTTTCATTTAAGCCGCATCAGATCAACAGCATGTCAAATTTGATCTTTCTGGAAATCTTGCACGTTGCATGCTGCGTTGTTCGGCTGTTAGTTTCTTTATGTAGCGCTCATTGTCCCTTTGCTTGCACTGTAGTTTTGTTCAGCATCCTCTTGCATTAGTTAAATGGCTCTGGCAGACTCAATGGTTTGTTTGCAATGTTCTTGTGGGCTTTTCTTGGAATTGGCTTGCTAACAAAGGGCTCTTTCGGTTTCAATTAGCGTTGGATGGAAGTTGTGTCCAGCTTATTTTGTTGGGGTAAAATCAGTTTAGGAATGTGAACGTAAATCTGTTTTTCGCAATGCCATTCACTTTATCAATTCAAAGGAAGTGTGAGCATCTTAATGTTGGAACGGAGTGGATGAATCCCGATCTCTCGTTGCAAATACAGCATTAGTTTCACAAACTGGAAATATAAAAATGCAAGATATATACACATTCACAATGTAAAAGTACATAATGGGTCAGCTCCTCTTTATAAGAACGGCTTCTGTTTGCATTTCACACTCTAAATAAAGAAGTTTTGGTCAGGGTATGATGAATACCACCGCCTCTTCCTCTCCTGCTTTAATCTTCTTTTGACGCATTGGTTCCTCAAGCAGGGAGTGTATGCTGAGTTTATTCTGATCAAGCAACAGCTTTAGGAGGAATTAATGGATTGTTTCCAGCTGCTGCCTTTAACCTTTTTAGGTTTCGAGACCTACAATTCTGTTAACTGCTAAAAGTCGATATTCTTGAACATAAGAAATAGGAGTAGGCCATTTGGCCCCTCGAGCCTGCTCCGCCATTCAATAAGATCATGGCTGATCTGATCTTGGCCTCAACTCCACTTTCCCGCCCGCTCCCCATAACCCTTGACTCCCCTGTAGCTCAAATATCTGTCTGTCTCCGCCTTGAATATATTCAATGACCCCACCTCCACAGCTCTCTGGGTAGAGAATTGCAAAGATTCACGACACTCAGAGAAGAAATTCCTCCTCATAAGAACATAAGAAATAGGAGCAGGAGTAGGCCAATTGGCCCCTCGAGCCTGCTCCGCCATTCAATAAGATCATGGCTGATCTGATCCTAACCGCCAATCTACTATCACAGAACCATCTCCTGAACCTAACAGAATTGGACACACAAAATAGGAGCAGGATCAGGCTACACGGCCCCTGGGCCCGCTACGCTAACCACAGGGCCATGACCGATCCGAACCTAGACTCATGTCCAAGTTCCTGCCCGCTCCCCGTAACCCTTAATTCCCTTTACTTCTAGGAAACTGTCTATTTCTGTTTTAAATTTATGTAATGATGTAGCTTCTACAGCTTTTTGGGGCAGCATATTCCATGGCCCTACCACCCTCTGAGTGAAGTAGTTCCTTCTCATCTCAGTTTTGAAAGAGCAGCCCCTTATTCTAAGACTATGCCCCCTAGTTCTAGTTTCACCCATCATCGGGAACATCCTCCCCGCATCCACCCGATCCAACCCCTTCACAATCTTATATGTTTCAATAAGATCGCCTCTCATTCTTCTGAACTCCAATGAGTAGAGTCCCAATCTACCCAACCTCTCCTCATATGTCCATCCCCTCATCCCCGGGATTAACTGAGTGAACCTTCTTTGTACTGACTCGAGAGCAAGTATGTCTTTTCTTAAGTATGGACACCAAAACTGTATGCAGTATTCCAGGTGCGGTCTCACCAATACCTTGTACAACTGAAGCAATACCTCCCTATTTTTATATTCTATCCCCTTAGCAATGAAAGCCAACATTCCATTGGCCTTCTTAATCACTTGCTGCACCTGCATACTAACCTTTTGAGTTTCGTGCACCAAGACCCCCAGATCCCTTTGTACTTCAAAGTGCATAACCTCACACTTTCCAGTATTGTATTCCATCTGCCAAATCTCTGCCCACTTACTTAGCCTGTCTATGTCCCCTTGCAGATTTTTTATGTCCTCCTCACTCACTACTTTCCCTCCCATCTTAGTATCATCTGCAAACTTTGATATGTTACACTCGGTCCCTTCCTCCAAATCATTAATATAGATTGTAAAGAGTTGGGGACCCAGCACTGACCCCTGCGGAACACCACTAGTTACTGATTGCCAGTCTGAGAATGAACCATTTATCCCAACTCTCTGCCTTCTGTTAGATAGCCAATCCTCTATCCATGCCAGAATATTACCCCCAATCCCGTGATTTTTTATCTTAAGCAATAATCTTTTGTGTGGTACCTTGTCAAATGCCTTTTGGAAGTCTAAATACACCACATCCACTGGTTCCCCTTTATCCACCCTGTGTGTTACTTCCTCAAAGAACTCCAGCAAATTTGTCAAACATGACTTCCCCTTCATAAAACCATGCTGACTTTGTCCTATTAAATTATGATTATCCAAATGTCCCGTTACTGTCTCCTTAATAATGGACTCCAAAATTTTAGCTACCACAGATGTTAGGCTAACCGGTCTATAGTTTCCAGCCTTCTGTCTACTGCCCTTTTTAAATAAGGGTGTTACATTAGCAGTTTTCCAGTCTGCCGGGATCTTTGCTGAGTCCAGGGAGTTTTGGAAAATTATTACCAATGCATCCACAATCCCTACCGCCACTTCCCTCAAGACCCTAGGATGTAAGCCATCAGGTCCAGGTGATTTATCCGCCTTGAGTCCCATTATTTTACCGAGTACCACTTCCTTAGTTATTTTGATCGTGTTTAGCTCCTCCCCCCCCCCCCCCCCCCCCCCCTATAGCCCCCTGTTTGTCCAGTGTTGGGATATTCTTAGTGTCCTCTACTGTAAAGACTGATACAAAATATTCATTCAGTGTATTTGCCATCTCCATATTTCCCACCATTAATTTCCTGGTCTCATCCTCTAAGGGACCAACATTTACTTTAGCCACCCTTTTTCTTTTTATATAACTATAAAAACTCTTACTATCTGTTTTTATATTTTTTGCTCATTTACTTTCATAATCTATCTTCCCTTAAACAATCTTTTTGTTATTTTTTGCTGTCTTTTAAAGTTTTCCCAATCCTCTATCCTCCCACTAGATTTGGCTACCTTATAAGCCCTTGTTTTTAGTCGAATACTATCCTTAATTTCTTTACTTGGCCACGGATGACTGTCTTTTCTTTTACACCCTTTTCTTCTCCGTCGAATATATTTTTTTTGGAAGTTGTAAAATAACTCCTTAAATGTACACCACTGATCATGTATCGTCTTACCCTTTAATCTATTTTCCCAATCCACTCTACTAAATTCCGCTCGCATACCTTCATAGTCTCCATTATTCAAGCTTAGCACGCTTGTTTGAGATCCAACCTTCTCACCCTCATGGTTGAATTCCATATTCAATGTTATGGTCACTCATTCCAAGGGGATCCTTTACTAGGACATTTTTAATTAATCCTGTCTCGTTACACAGGACCAGATCTAAGGTTGCTTGCCCCCCTGGTCGGTTCAGTTACATACTGCTCAAGAAACCCATCCCTAATACACTCAATGAACTCATCCTCAAGGCAGCCCTGCCCTCATCTCTGTTTTAAATGGGCGACCCCTTGTTCTGAAACTGTGCCCCCTAGTTCTAGATTCCTCCACAGGGGAAAACATCCTCTCTGCATCTACCCTGTCAAGCCCCCTCAATCTTATATGTTTCAATAAGGTCACCTCTCATTCTTCTAAACTTCAATGAGTATAGGCCCAACCTGCTCAACCTTTCTTCATAAGACAACTCCTTCATCTCCAGTATCAACCTAGTGAACCTTCTCTGAACTGCCTCCAATGCAAGTATATCCCTCAAATAAGGAGACTAAAACTTCACGCGGTACTCCAGATGTGGTCTCACCAGCGGCCTGTACAGTTGTAGCAAGACTTCCCTACTTTTATACTCCATCCCCCTTGTAATAAAGGTCAACATTCCATTTGCCTTCCCAATTACTTGCTGTACCTGCATGTTAACTTTTTGTTTCATGTACGAGGACCCCCCAGATCCCTTTGTACCACAGCATTTTGTAGTCTCTCTCCATTTAAATAATTTGCTTTTTTATTTTTCCTATCAAGTGGATAACCTCACATTTTCCCACATTATACTCCATCTGCCAAATTTTTGCCCACTCACTTAACCTATCTACATCCCTTTGCAGATTCTTTGTGTCCTCTTCACAACTTGCTTTCCCACATATCTTTGTATCGTCAGCAAATCTGGCTACAGTACACTCGGTCCCTTCATCCAAGTCATTAATATAGTCAACACCTCTGCAATACTTCATACGTGTGTGTGTATTTAAAAATAAATACATATACGGTCAGTTAATGTTGCTCTCTACCCTGAGCAGCAGATAAGTAACTACAGTTATCTGGAGTTGCCTAGTTAGAGTTCTGGCCTTGGCACAAATCAGATTAGCAGCTAAATGTCATAACTGTCATCCAGACCCAATACTATCAATGAGAAACGGCATAGGAGAACTGCTAGTATTTACTTTTAACGGGAAAGAGGTGACAAATACGCATTCATATTTTGTAAGCCTCAAACTTATCTTCATAATTCAGCAAAAGTCATTTTCACTTCATTTAAATAGCAACATTTTTCCATAAATTGGGCAGGGTGTATAATGAATGCCTATCAGATCCCTCCGGTGAAGTTAAAATCTACCCCTTTGTCTTTTGGAGAACGTGGCATACTCTCATCCTAATTGATGACGGGGTTCTGCAATCTTGCACTCCACATCAGCCTCTGATTCAGCAGAGATACTTGTGGAGATTGGTTCCATCAGCCAGGGTTAGTCTCGATGACCACACAGGATCAAGGCACCACTTATAGTTCTACAAATAAGGAGGCAAGTTAGGAGAAAAGCACAAAATGAACAGTACAACAATAGAGGTATTGGTTAAGGAGATGGTAGAGATTATACCTAAGCAGGAGGAGATGGGGAGGCAGGATAGAAATTGGTACTCAAACAACAGAAGTGGTGAGAAAGGCAAGGGAGAGACTTAACGGTTTAGGTTTTCTTTTCTACCCTTCTTGCACTATATTTTTATGGCTTTTGAATTTTTAGATCATTCTCATAGGTTAGTCCAAACTCCCTATGCTTTTCAGTGTCTTAACTGGCCTTGGGTAATGTACCCAAAATAACTAACAGCTACTGGAATTATCCTTTGTCTTCTTAGGAGTTTCTACCCATCGTAGGAGTTTCTACCCATCGATGATGAGCAATAAAGCATCACAATTTTGGAGCTTGTTTTAAGTTTAAATTAATTTTTTATTATTTAAAAAATCTATGGAATTTATATCATCATGGAGAAATTTGACATTCTACAAATATAAAATTATGACTTAGTACGCTGTTTAAAAACCCAGTTACACCTCATTCAACAAACCTTAACTTTTTCAGGGTATTTTACAATGAGATTCGTGCGTAAAAAAGTGGAAGTTCACGTCCATTCAAGTGATTTCTAAGATTTCCATCTGCGAGGTCTTCAGGGCAGGGAATCACTGACAGCAACTTCTGGATTTCCACGCTTAACTGCGCATGTGCGGACGGCAGAAGTTGCTGTCAGTTTTACAGAGAAATGACTGCGAACACGAACAGTTTCGCCGTCATTACAACAGCAAATTCCAGGCCATTGTATTGTGACTGGATTTAAAGGAACAGCCACCAAGCCAACCCTAAACCAAAAAAAGCCTTATTTTTGTTGTGACAGACTAGTACCTAAGGGAATTGTGCAATGCGTCTGTACTTTGAGGGACAGGGTTTGTGTCAGGCATGTGAGAAAAAGAATTTCTTTAAATCACATCTAGTATAAGTTATCTTTAACATGGCTAGTTTCTGTTATGCACGTCTGTTTTTTTTTTAATGAAATACACCACGCACAATTTTGCAAATCGGTAAGCTTCTTTGAAATGATCCAGAGTAATGGCTTAAATATGCTCCATTGGGTAGCTTTGATGTTTGTGTGTGACTGACATTCCATGGTGTTTCAAAATCCCAGCTGCCCTGTCTTGTCAATCTTACTTATGGTGCATGTCTTTTTTATTTCTTTATAATGACGAGAGATTAGTTTTAATTACATTTTCTTTTCAGCTTCCAGAAGCTTCAAGTCAGGCCCTGTTTGCCAACAGTCAAGCACATATATGGGCTCTTGAAGGTAACTGCTTGTGTGTGAAATCTGATGTTTACAGAATAAAACCATAAATGTTAAGGAATTCCTTCTAACCAGCAATAAATTGTATTCCATTTAATGTGAAACATATTTATAGTTAATCCAACCCAAATGTATGATAGTTTTTCATTAACTCCTGGTGGTTGAAAGTTGTGCTACCCCACCCATTGAACTTTTAACCTTTTTAAAATCTTTAAAGCACTAGTGATACCATTATTAAGGAATTGTTCTTTAGCAGCGATCTGTTTGCTTTAAATTTGGCCTAACTGATGCTCTTTAAAGGAATCCAATAAATGCTTGCTCATCAAATTTTTCAGTGATTTTATATTTTTTTAAGACTGTAGGATACTGTTGTTTGACACTAAATACATGATGTATCCTAGCTGTTTGGAGACCTGTTTTCCGAATTGCTGCCCTGGGAATGTCCAGGTCAATATAGTTTTTTTTTTTATGGGCCATTTATTTTGTTCCCCCACCGTGACATTGCGCCCGGTAAGGTGGAGAAAACTGTGTCTCTTGCCTGTATCTGCATCATCTTCGTGTTACATGCACATGTGCTCTATCCTCTCTTTTTTTCCTCTGACTCTTTGTTTACCTCCCCCTCCATCTTTATTTTTCTCTTTTCCTTTCGAGTGTGTGCTGTTGGGTGAGGAGGGAAGCTGCAGACAGCCACATACTGCATTTTGGGGTTGAGTGTTGGGATCTAGCCACGGTCACAGTCCAGATTTTGGGTTGCAGGTTCAGGAGGGAGGGCAGATCCAGCCAGGCCTGCGGGGAGATTTCAGGTCACCTGAGGAGGGATGTAGTCAGGGCGAAACCGGAAAGCAACTTCCTGCCCCCTAGGATATCGTTGGTACTGAACTACCAACCCAGAAAATGCAAGCTCAAATCCCTCAATGGATAGTTGTGAAATCGAATTCAAAACTCTGGTAATTTGTGAGCTAGCACCAGTCATGACCACAAAAACTTTCGGGTTATTTGTAAAAACCCAACTGGTTCATTTATGTCCTTCAGGAAACAGGACCTATTGCCCCTACCAAGTCTGGCGTACACATGACTCCAGTCCCACACTATATGGTTAATTCTTAATATCCTCAGGAAAGCTATGGATGGGCAATACATTCTGTCTTTCCAGTGTCGCCCACATCCCAAGAATGAATGTTTTAAAGTATCGCACCCCTTCTTTGTTTCACGCCCCCCCCCCCCCCCTCCTCCTGCCGGTCCTATCGCTTTTCGGCGCCCCTTCTCCCCTGTGCCCTAACCCCAACGTCCTCGCTCCACATGCTACTTTCTGCTGTCTCAATCACCCCCTACTGCCCCATGCTGGCTGGCCCTGACTGGGTTACCCTCGCTTCCCCAGCCCCCATACACAACCCAAAAGCTGGCATATGGGCCTGGCTGGCTCTGTCCTGCCACCTGCCGCCTGTGACCCTTGAAAGTTGGTCTGAGGTACCCCACACCCATTGAGAAAATGCGGCCTGTGGGCTTCGGCAACTCCCTTTTCCCATCTGCCAAGCACCCCACATCCAACACAGGAAAATACAGCCTGTAACACTCAACAAATCCCTTCCAGCTACACCATGCCACACCACCTCCTGCTCAAAAGGAAAGATAGAAGTGGAAAAGGAGAGAGAGAGAGAGAGAGAGGCAGAAGGGGGGAGAGAGAGAGAGAAGCAGCAACAGGGAGGCAACAAAAATAGATGACGGTGAGAAAATACACTTTTTTTCATTCATTCACAGGATGTGGGCATTGCTGGGAAGGACAGCATTTATTGCCCATCCCTAATTGCCCTCGAAGGTGGTGGTGAGCCGCCGCCTTGAACCACTGCAGTCCGTGTGGTGAAGGTACTCCCACAGGGCTGTTTTGGGGGGGGGGGGGGGGGGGGGGGGGGAGTTCCAGGATTTTGACCCAGTGACGATGAAGGAACGGCGATGTATTTCCAAGTCAGGATGGTGTGTGACTAGGAGGGGAACTTGGAGGTGGTGGTGTTCCCATGCACCTGCTGCCCTTGTCCTTCTAGGTGGTAGAGATCGTGGGTTTTGGAGATGCTGTCGAAATATACTAAAAAATCCTGCATGTGCAAAGACTCCATTCAATGACTTACTTCCTGTAATACTCCATTCTGTCATGCTATAGCACATTTAACAAGGTGGTCACACCGCAGGTAAAGAGTGCACAGGCAGACGGAATGGGTGACCACCAGACAGAGTAAAAGAACTAGGAAGGTAGTGCAGAAGTCCCCTGGGTCCATCTCCCTCTCCGACAGATTTTCCATTTTGGATACAGATGGGGGAGATGGTTTCTCAGGGGAATGCAGCAAGAGCCAAGTCCGTGGCACTACGTGTGGCTCAGCTGCACAGGAGGGGAGGAAAAAGAGTGGGAGAGCAATAGTGATAGGGGATTCTATCGTAAGGGGAACAGATAGACGTTTCTGTGGCCGCAGACGTGACTCCAGGATGGTATGTTGCCTCCCTGGTGCCAGGGTCAAGGATGTCACTGTACAACTGCAGGGCATTCTGAAGGGGGAGGGCGAACAGTCAGAGATCGTGGTTCACATTGGTACCAACGAAATGGGTAGAAAGAGGGATGAGGTCCTGCAACAAGAATTTAGGGAGCTAGCTAGAAGATTAAAAAGCAGGACCTCAAAGGTTGTAATCTCTGGATTACTCCCGGTGCCACGTGCTAGTGAGTATAGGAATAGGAGGATAGAGCAGATGAATGCGTGGCTAAAGAGTTGGTGCAGGAGGGAGGGCTTTAGTTTCCTGGATCACTGGGTCTGCTTCTGGGGAAGGTGGGACCTGTACAAGTCGGACGGGTTGCACCTGAACCGGAACGGGACCAACATCCTTGCGAGGAGGTTTGCTAGTACTGTTGGGGGGGGTTTAAACTAACTTGGCAGGGGGATGGGATATGGAGTGGAGCTATAGTAGGGGGTGATGCACAGCCAAATATAGAGGAAAAAACAAGTCAGCCTGGAAGGCAGAGCAAATATGTAACGGCACAAGGGAGTATGGCAAGGCTGGATGGCATTTATTTTAATGCAAGGAGTCTTGCGAATAAGGCAGATGAATTGAAGGTGTTGATGAACACATGGGAGTATGATATTGTTGCTATCACAGAGACATGGTTGAGGGAGGGGCAGGACTGGCAGCTCAATATTCCGGGGTATAGAATCTTCAGGCGAGACAGGGGGGGGTGTAAAAGAGGAGGGGGTGTCGCAATATTAATGAAGGAGTCAATTACTGCTGTAAGGAGGGATGATATCTTAGCAGGTTCCTCTAATGAGGCCATATGGGTAGAACTTAAACAAAAAGGGGGCAAGCACCTTGCTGGGAGTGTACTATAGGCCCCCAAACAGTCAGGGGGAGATAGAGGAACAGATATGTAGGCAAATCTCAGAAGTGTAGAAATAATAGGGTAATAATAGTAGGGGATCTCAACTTCCCCAATATTAACTGGGATAGTCAAGAGTGTGAAAGGCTTAGAGGGTGCAGAATTCTTAAAGTGCATCCAGGAGAGCTTTTTGAGCCAGCATGTAGAAAGTCCTACAGGAGAGGGGGCGGTACTGGACCTAATTCTAGGGAATGTAGCCGGGCAAGTGGTAGAAGTGTTGGTAGGAGAGCATTTTGGTGACGGTGACCATAATTCGATGAGATTTAAGGTAGTCATGGAAAAGGACAAAGATGGACCGGAAATAAAGGTTCTAAATTGGGGGAAGGCCGATTTTAATATGATAAGGCAGGATCTGGCCAAAGTGGACTGGGATCAGCTACTTGTAGGAAAATCCACATCAGGGCAGTGGGAGTCTTTCAGAAAGGAAATAGAGAGAGTACAACGGCAACATGTTCCCGTAAAGGTCAAGGGTGGGACCAACAAGCCCAGGGAACCCTGGATGTCAAGGGATATATGAGAATGGATTAGGAAAAAAAGGGAGGCTTTTGGCAGATACAAAGGACTAAAAACAGTGGAAGCCCTAGAGGAGTACAGAAAGTGCAGGGGGGTACTTAAAAAAAGAAATTAGGAGAGCGAAGAGGGGGCATGAAAAAACACTGGTGGGCAAAGTAAAGGAAAATCCCAAGGTGTTTTATAAGTATATTAAGGGCAAGAGGATAACCAGGGAAAGAGTAGGGCCCATTAGGGACCAAAGTAGCAATCTGTGTAGAGCCAGAAGATGTAGGTGAGGTTTTAAATGAATATTTTGCATCTGTGTTCACTATGGAGAAGGACGATGTAGGCATAGCAATCAGGCAGGGGGATTGTGATATACTTGAACAAATTAGTATTGAGAGGGAGGAGGTACTAGCGGTTTTAGCAGGCTTAAAAGTGGATAAATCCCCAGGCCCAGACGAGATGTATCCCAGGCTGCTGTGTGAGGCAAGGGAGGAGATTGCAGGGGCCCTGACACACATTTTCAGAACCTCTCTGGCCACAGGGGAGGTGCCAGAGGACTGGAGAACAGCTAATGTAGTACCATTATTCAAGAAGGGTAGTAGGGATAAACCAGGGAATTACAGGCCAGTGAGCCTAACATCAGTGGTAGGGAAATTATTGGAAAAAATTCTGAGGGACAGAATTAGTCTCCACTTGGAGAGGCAAGGATTAATCAAGGATAGTCAGCATGGCTTTGTCAGGGGGCGATCATGTCTGACCAATTTGATTGAATTTTGAGAGGGGGTGACTAGGTGTGTGGATGAGGGTAGTGCAGTTGATGTGGTCTACATGGACTTCAGTAAGGCTTTTGACAAAGTCCCGCATGGGAGACTGGTCAAGAAGGTAAGAGCCCATGGGATCCAGGGCAACTTGGCACATTGGATCCAAAATTGGCTTATTGGCAGGAGGCAGAGGCAGAGGGTGATGGTCGAAGGCTGTTTTTGTGACTGGAAGCCTGTGTCCAGTGGTGTACCACAGGGATCGGTGCTGGGTCCTTTGCTGTTTGTAGTGTACATTAATGATTTAGATATGAATGTAGGAGGTATGATCAGTAAGTTCGCAGATGACACGAAAATTGGTGGGGTGGTAAATAGCGAGGAGGGAAGCCTCAGGCTACAGGACGATATAGACGGGTTGGTCAGATGGGCAGAACAGTGGCAAATGGAATTTAACCCTGAAAAGTGTGAGGTGATGCATTTTGGGAGGACTAACAAGGCAAGGGAATACACAATGAATGGTAGGACCCTAGGAAGGACAGAGGATCAGAGGGACCTTGGTGTGCATGTACATAGATCCCTGAAGGCAGCAGGACAGGTAGATAAGGTGGTTAAGAAGGCATATGGGATACTTGCCTTCATTAGCCGAGGCATAGAATATAAGAGCAGGGAGGTTATGATGGAGCTGTACAAAACGCTAGTTAGGCCACAGCTGGAATACTGTGTGCAATTCTGGTCGCCACACTATAGGAAGGATGTGATTGCATTGGAGAGGGTGCAGAGGAGATTTGCCAGGATATTACCTGGGCTGCAGCACTTCAGCTATGAAGAGAGACTGGACAGGCTGGGGTTGTTTTCCTTAGAGCAGAGAAGGCTGAGGGGGGACCTGATTGAGGTGTACAAAATTATATGGGGCATAGATAGGGTAGATAGAAAGGAACTTTTCCCCTTAGTAGAGGGGTCAACAACCAGGGGGCATAGTTTCAAGGTAAGGGGCAGGAGGTTTAGAGGGGATTTGAGGAAAAACTTTTTCACCCAGAGGGTGGTTGGAATCTGGAACTCACTGCTTGAAAGGGTGGTAGAGGCAGGAACCCTCACAACATTCAAGAAGCATTTAGATGAGCACTTGAAACGCCATAGCATACAAGGCTACGGACCAAGTGCTGGAAAATGGGATTAGAATAGACAAGGCTTGATGGGCCGAAGGGCCTCTTTCTGTGCTGTATAACTCTATGACTCCGACTATTTCAGTCTCTCTTCAATTTTCCTTTTTTTTTTAGTAATCTGTAATGCAGTGTTGATTCAATCCATGCAGCTGAACCATCAAGTTCTATATTACCTTATCTTGCATCTGATTTAGACTGGAGCTGATCATGTCATGTGATCCTTCCTCGTCCATTTGGGCCCTCGACCATTCTTTATAGCTCCCCTGACTTGCTGCCTCCAACCCACCCCGTTTGAATTTGGGGCTCTCGGCCCACCATTCAATGTTCCTACTAGCCACCCCCTCTCTCACAGAGTGGGCTAAGGTGTGAAAGGAGGTGGCAGGTAAAGGGCTACCAGTGAAGGTATGGGGTAACGGGATATGTGTGAGGGTCATTGTGGCAGTGAGAGGAATAAAATATTCTGTCCTCTGACTCGGCATGAATAATGCCACAGGAGATTCGCCAGTGTGTGTACAGATTCATGTTGAAAATCTCTAATGTTCCCCAGAGATACAAACTGGTTATGTGCAGCTGGTTATAGAATTTTTTGACAGGGAGAATAAAATTTGATGTTTCACTCCTCTTGCTGACAGTAACTTCAGAAATGGTGGAGAAACTGAGGTAACCTGTTAACTAGCAGAGAATGCAGGGTATTTCAGATATTGTCCGCTTCTGTGACCTGTTTCTGTTAACTCTCTTGAACTATAATCATTTAAAAATAAAGATTTTTCAGCTATCAGCGATAGGCTTGTATTCATTTTACGCAATGCTACTAAAATCTATAACTATTTTAAATGAGTTTTTTAAACTGCTGTAATTACACTTGGTATATTTTAGGTTTGCTACCTATTTTGCTGTTCCTCCTTCAGTTTTAGAAGTGGCTGGAGTCATGAATGTAAACATAAATCCACCCCACTCCCTGTTGGATACAAACTGGTTATAAAAGGCCTTTTTTTTAAAACCACTGAGACTTGACGTTGTCTTGATCTGGATCATTGGATTGATATCAAGCTGTGATACCAATATTGGATGATAGTTCAAATCCCAAATGGATCGGAGTGTCCAACCAATTGACTCTGTTGCCAACCCAAGCTGCTGATCTGCAGGAACAAGTTATCAAGATGCTCGAGGGCTTAGAATAGAACTAAATAACTGAATTATTCTGGACATCAAATGTCATAGATTTAGTGATGTGACTTAATTCTCCTTTAATAAATCTGAAACTCCACTTTCCAGAATAAATCATCGGAGCAACTTTTTTTTTCCTCCAGCTTTGTTGCTCAATGGTTAGTCAATCATTAGTCAGCACAAGAGGCTTTCTCCAGCTCAGTAAACTTTAAATGTTAATCAGTCTGCAACAAATCCAGGGTGATTTTTTTTCTTTTCCAGACTGTTCTAGTAAGGAATGGTGAGGTTTTATTTAAATGTGGTGGTGCTTCGATTTAGTTGTTGTATCTCTTTATTTTGCAGGCCTCTCCCATCTTGTAGCAGCCTCGTTTACAGAGGACAGATATGGTGTAGTACAGACAACACTGTCATCCATTCTGTGTGCCATGCTCTCTCTCCAGGAGGTAAGGTTCATTTATATGATGTACCAGGCACTGCAGTACACTTTTGAAATGCTGCTTTTTCACGTGGATTAGATTATTATAGTAAATGGTCAGTAATTAGAAGTGTATAGTGTACCTCAATCTTCACTTCTTCATCTACTTTCTACCCCCCCCCCCCACACCAGTTAAACCCCACTAACTTGACAAGTGATCGTGAGTCTTGAGGCTAACTTGGGGCCCATCCATGTTAGCAATGTAATTTTGACAATCAGGACCTTGGATTATATAACTGGCTGCAATGCCATTTCATGAGGGTTTTTTTTCCACATTGGAGAGCAACTGGATACTAAGTTGTTCTCGTAAGACCTGTAATACGTCACAGGTCGTAGCCACTCGGTCTATTCAGTTACCAACCACATTACTTACCCGGTTCACACATTTGACTTGTCGAGGAGTGTATATCCTGAAATTGCAAGCCTGCAATGCTTTTCACTCTTTGAATTGCTTATGTGAAATGCAACTGTTGGTGCAGTAAGCATTCCTAATTTCTTGTGTCATATGGGAGATTCGGGTAAGAGTGGGGTATGGGAGACTTGATTGAGAGTTATATGTTGCCTTTGGTGTCATAGGTAGTTGATTTTTTTTCCTTTAATTCTCGAATAATTCTGTGCATTTTTGCACTTGGCAAGATGGGGTATATCTATGACCAGGTATTATGCAATTCTATAATTTAAGAGCCTAGGCTCACACTCCAGACAAATGTGCCAGTTGCAAGGAGAAGCTCCCAGCAATGTACTTCAGCCCCAACTGAAGATGATCGCCACTTCCTGCTGTTATGATATTTGCATTTCCTACATACCTGCAGACACTTGGAGCTATGTTAAAGCTGTCCCAGATCATTTCATATGGAACACTGGAACCATCAGAGAGATGGAGTTTCCATCCCATCATTCAAATTGGATTGAGTTACAGGTCCCAGGGTGAAAGGACAGCATGTTAATCCACTACACCACTCAGTTTCTGAATCCAGTACAAACTAAAGGACAGCAGGGGAGTCAGCATCTGAAAGAGGAAAAAACTGATCAATCTATCTTTTCACATTACTTTAGATTTCAGACCAGATAAATCTGTCTTTCAGATGCTGACAATTTTCCATTTTCTTTCTGATTTCCAACATGAAGTTCCTTTTTAAATCTCTATAATCCACTACTTTTACTGAGAATGCATTTTTTTTTAAACAGGCTGTAGATAGGCATTTTAAACTGCCTCATGCCTCCAGCAAACCAGCTAGATCCACTGGCACTCTGATAGATTCTTCTTACAAAACACTGAGATTTGCTCTTCGTGCCTCCTTGAAAACTGCAATTTACAGGATAACCACTGCCTTTGGAGAACATTTAAAGTAAGTTTGTCTTCTTTGCCATTCTCTAATGTTCTATATAGAACTGCAAGGTGCATTTTCATAAGCTCTCTCTGATGGCCTTGCTAAATGCTTTTACTCAAGATAATTGAGATAAAACTAACTTTAGATGAAACTGGAATTTTTCTGTCAAACTCTTGTGAAATGTTCAAATAAATATATTCAATAACTTATTAATTTAAAATGTTCCGACCAGAAACTGGTTTATGTTGAATCATTTTTAATTTCAGGGCTGTCCAGCTTTCATCAGAACACAGAAAAAGACTGCAGCAGTTTCTGGAATTCAAGGAGTGAAGCGATTGATATTTTACATCCTCCCAGACCGGATCAGTGTGAAGACTTTATAACACACTTCCAAACTTGTCCTTTTTTTCTAAAGTTCCTTTTTTGTATCCTGCACCAGTGTAGGATTATTTTTGGTTTAAAACCCTTTAGAAGAACGATCCCAAGATTTCCCTTCTCATTGGGAACACTTCTCCGCTCGTTACTTTTGGTAAAAATTTTTGTACATCTTTACAGAGCGAGTGTGTGTGTGTATTTGTAAAGGGCAAGTATTTTTTCTGTTGAAATGCTCTTTTGAGTTACACGAGATTAAACATGAACTTTTAATAATCAAATATTTTTGACAGCTGTACCTATTCATGTCTAAATAAATCTGTGAAATTAACTTTGCATTTCTGACTGGTAAATGCAATTTTAATTGGCTTGAGTTAAAATGGGCTACATCACCACGAGCCAGCATTTGGAAAGATTTTGTTGTATATAATCTGTTCTCTAAATTTCCAGCGACAGTGATCACATAACCTTGCTCTGCGTAAGGAATAGTAATACAATAGCAGCTGACTATTTTCAGATCCATCTACAGTTGGCAAATGTTCATACAGAAAAGAACCTGGTTATTTTATTGAATTTCTGCAGTGAAAAGTGGAAAATAAATGTAAATTGATACAAATGAAGTTTATCAAGAATACGATGGTCTCAATTTTTCCCCATTTTCTCTCCTGAAGCTCTTGTCTCTTGCTGGGCTACAGTTTTGTTTTTTCCTTTTGGAACAAAATGTTCTGGCAAGTTGTTTTATCTGCCAGCAGTTGACATTTGATTCCATGAGCAAACCTTGGCTATACCATATGTTGCTGAAATGACTTGGCTTTTTTTGTGTTCATCAAAGCCAGCAGGATTAGTGCTTTCCGATTACTGACATTCACTGTCTACATCGATTTGTTTTCAGGTCAAGTACAGCATGGGTTACATGCCAAATAAAGTTCCCTCTACACTGCTGCAAGGCATCCTAACCCCAATCTGAACCTTAGGAAAGTGCCTTTCATTGCATCAGTGTGGCATTTCCATTTTCCACACCAGCCATCCTCTCTCACTGGGATTGAGGACTTAGTTCCATATTCAGAGCAGCTTTCTGGTGCAAGCCAACACCCACTAGGAACTGGGTTAACACTACCTGAAACTCATTTCACATATGACCCTTACAGCTTGGAGAGAAAGGAGACTTTTCAACTCATCAATCCAGGCTGGACTGAAACCAAAACCCAAGAGGTGAATGTTTGCTAACTGTGCAGCACCTTGTCTTTTATCAGTAAGTTTCAAATCTAAATCTATGGTTATAGATTTGAAGAAAATATACAAATATTTCCCCTAAAGTCAGCCTTCTAATATCTGTATCTAAATGATTTGATTGAAAGCGATCAGTGGCCTCCATTACAGTGCACCAGAGGTTGATTGCATGCCTTTGTCACAATCTGTAATGTTCTGAGATATACCAAGCATGTATGTACTATACTGAAGGAGTTCTGAGGAAAGAAAGCTCCTGACCAGATCCTTTGCCTTTTGTAGTTTTACAAAGATCCAGTATAAGATTCAAACAGGCTTGTGTTGTGATTAGAATAACAATGCAGGGATTGAATGACATGGAGTCAATATTGTCCATTTACCTTTTAAAACTGGCATTCAAATCCTGCCCAACCTTCAGAGATGGCAAGAAAAGAGTTAAAATTTGGACTGTGCAGGTACGAGTGCCACTCTGAGGCTCTGAATGCTTCCTTGATCGGACCAGGGTGATGCGTGAATGTTGCATTTATTTTTAAATGTAAGGGCAAAGTTTAAGAACCTAATTATTTGGTTCCCTCAGCAAGATGTTGTTGAAAGTAATTTGGAAAATGTCTGGATTGGAGGAGAGGCAATCATCAACTGAATATGGCTTGGCAATGACTGTCGATCTGATACTGTGCAGAATGCCAGAGCATCGGGACTGACACAAAAATGGGTCACACACAAATAACTTGCTGCTTACCTGAAGGAATGGAGAGGAAAACATACATGGGGTAACTTTTCAGCTTTGATAGGTTTTGTCCATGTTCAATTTCATTTCTATCAGTTCAACAGTACTGCTGTTTGGATTTTGGGATAATGTTGTAATAACAAAATGGACTCAGGCACTATATATATATATATATATATATATATATTGGGTTACTTTTGGGAAAATAAAAGATCCTCTAAAATAATGATAAATAAAAAGTGTTAATAACTTGGACCTAGTGAGAATGTTTGATTTATGTTTTCAATCTTAAATATTGTACTGGACAGTAAAGTTTCTCCAGGGCTCATGAATGAGATATGAATAGTAATTAAAGGGGACGTGATTGAAGGTGTAAGATTGAAACAGGAGAATTACACTGCTGAATGGGAATTTTAAAAACTTTCTAGTGAAAGTCAGGAAAGTGTAGCTAAGAATAATAAATTGATAGCTTTCTCTTGGAGACATTTGTGTCCCTGCCTATAATGAACTTTTAAGAAAACTGAATATGATAGCCTGGCCACTATCCAAGACATCGAGACCATGCAGAGGAAGATGAACAAAGACAATCTTTTGATAAGATACCTGAAAGCCCGAGAAAGGCACATGTGGCATGATATTGAGTGTGCAAATATGATTTGTTACGTATGAAGCAGTTACCATCTGGGAATGTGTGGTGAATCTGCACTGAAGAGCGGGTCTCAGACATGCTCAGTTACTTGACAACAGCAAGACATGAAATAGTTAATGTGGCTCAGGAGAGCAAGACAACTTTTAAAGCAATTGACACATACTCCATCGAGAAACTATCTAATTAATGAAACAATCAGAATAGAGTTAAATACACTGGTACCTGTTAGAGGGATTGAAATTAAAGTTGAAGTGGAGAGTTATCTGGATTGGGACAATTGAGGGCTAAGGAGAAATCATGTTTAGTAAGAACTATCCACAATATGGATACGAGTCAAAGAGCAGTCTGGAGAATCTTTTAAGTCCATGATTTGTTGATTAGATGTTAAACTGTAATGTTGCTTGAAATGATTGTAAGACTGAATTTAACTGTGACTGTAATAATTGTGTTTTGTAGGTAACAGAGCGTGGGAAAAACCAGTGCGAATCCAGTATGAGGTGGTTTTGGTGGTGCCTCCTGTGTCACTACTACCGCAACTACCATGCTTTATGGGTCTAACAGGACCTGTCCCATCAACCAACACATTTTACATAATATCGAAACCTATGCTCAAGTGAAACTGACAGTAAATGAGGTACTTAAGTATGAACTGCACAATTATGTGGCACAATTCGGATATGACATTCCCCTGTTGTCTAAGGTTATCAGTGAGCTCATGATGTGACTGAACTCCTCCCTAAAGCATTTTTATATTTTGGAGCAAGACAACTCGAGAATAGATATTGAAATTGACAGCACAGAGGATAACTCACACTGGTGGGATAATTGGGCTTAATATATCAGCACACACTTAGATTTGTAATATTTCACACGCTCTGGTAGTTCTCCAACTTGTAATGATAGTGTATTTGATATATGTAACCTATGTAGTAAGATACACAAGCCAATTGGGTACTAATGCCCATGACTAACCAGCACTAACAAATTAAATTGAGCACACTGAAAGAGAAGATCCGAAGCAATGTAGAGGAGAGCCCAGGCGGGGTAACATCAGGAAGATAGAAGAAACAGAGGATACCCCAGGCGGGGCAGAATTGGAACACCGGAATGGACTATTAGAAGGGAGAAATCTTCAAGACTCCCTACTAACTAATGCCCAAGTTGAGAGAGCAATAAGAACTAGCTAGATTAGTCAAGAGCCGATTGTGAGAAGTCAATAAGGGTTATTTCCTTCTCAAAGAAGGGAATTGTAAGAAATAGCTGTTAGATTCAAAGATGGGTTTTAATTCTTAGAACAGAAACTGACAACATGCAGCCAGGAATAGATAGCAGAAATGCCAGCAAGGTCGAATATCAAGCATCAAAAGACAAATAGAAGTGATAAGGGAATCATAAAATGCAAAACAACACAGGGTGGGGGACAATAGGAAAAAAATGGAGTTGAAAAATTAAATTTTGAAGGACTTACACAATGAAGCTGTTACTTATATTTTGCATATTAATCGGACTGATACGCATGACGTGCCAAAGAGGTGGGGAAGGAGCCCGGAAGAAACGAGAATTACACGTTAACACTTTCTTGTACATGTCTTACGAGCATGCTAAAATTAGTGGTAGATCCAGTTGTTGGGTCTGTGCCCATATACCTATTCATACCATGGGAGGGATCCCCCTCAGATCAATTCCCTTTAATACTTCCGAAACAGCAGAATGGGTAATAAGAAGAAACAGTTCAAGGGACCCGGCTAAGACCTCAGATGTAGAACAGTGGAGATCAGCAGGGTATAACCTAACCACCTTTCAGAGGTGGTATCAGCCCAATTATAATCATACTCGAACACCCCCATTTCTTGTATTAACTAATACCTCAGGAGTCAGTAGACCACAAGGGGCATTATGTTTTAAAAAGCAGGATGCAGGATGAAAAGAAAGTCGGAGAGAGTTCCTGTAATCAAACAGTCATGTGGCAACCACTAAGTCATGTGGCAACCACTAATTCCTGGCCTGCTTGAGCAGGGATTTTTTTCAATTTGACTGGACTAAAGTAAATAATAAAACCAGTAGGTCCCACTGGACAGGCGACCCTATCCGAATATGGATGGGAGGAGAGGGTAACTTGACGGCCTATAATTGCACCTATTTTATATGCGGGAACAAGGCTTATCCATGGTTGCCACATAACTGGACAGGGTCCTGCTATTTGGGTTATGTAGTACCTTATATCCACATTTTAGACAATATAGGAGAACATTATGAATTCCAAAGAAGTAAAAGAGAGATAGCAACTTATGAAAGAGTCTTTGGAGTATTAATAGCCCCATACGGAATAGGGAAGTTAATGGGAGAAGTAACCGAGCTAGCAGATCTGATAGAAAAAGTGGCAAATGAAACTGAGGAAGGATTGTCCGAAATGAGTGCTGAAATGTTAGCTATAAGAGTAATGACATTGCAGAATCGAATGGCATTAGATTATCTGTTGGCAAATAAAGTAGTAACTTGTGCTTTGATAGGGAGTGAATGTTGTACCTATATCCCAGACAATTCAGAAAATATAACTAACATAGTTAAACACATAAGAGATGCAGTGAGTCAGTATAAGAATCCAAAGAACCAAGGATGGTTTGACTGGATACTGGGAGGATGGCTGGGATCAATGGGACAAATATTATTGTATGGATTAGTAGTAATGGTAGCAGTAATTCTGTTTGTCACAATGATTAAATGCTGTTGTAATAGGCTAGGTAAGGCAGTTATACCTGGAGGAAGTATGATAGTACAGAGGGAAATAAATGAAGAGGAAGAGAAGGACAGTCCCCTAGGGGAAGAGCTAAGGCGATTGGGTAAGATAAATTTTTAAGGATTAGATGACCAAGATGATGCCAGTTACAGTGGCCAAAATTAAGACTGGACAAATTAGAATTGAAAGAATTACATGCCCAACCCTAAGGAGAGACGATCTTAAATAAGGTCAGCCATCAATACAGGTATAATCCCGAGGATGGTTAAAACAGAAAAGAAGTTGGCATCCCTGGCCAAAATCCAAATTTGGTACAGGAACCGACAGGAGAGACCGAAAGGGTTAAATTGAGCTATTTTGTCCGAGAAGGACAAAAAGGGGGGAATCTGGAAGTGTCGTTTTTGTCTCGGATAAAATGGCTTCCTTGAGACAAACAAAAATACAAAATGGCCGACTCTGACTTGTTTGGAAAGCAAGAATCCGTTGTTATGTTTCTCATGAAGATGAATTTAAACTTGCAGACTATGTTGTTTTGCATTGTACAGAACATAACAGGCTTCTTCTAATCAACTTGAGATAACCAAGGGCTAGTGAAGTAAACAGCCAGGTGCCTTGGCCTTGGTAGAGGGAGAAGAACAGACAAACAGACTCCATTTTGTAGAGATTAGCTAGTCTCATTGTAAGACATTTCTTATGTTTTTTTTAACTCGTAACTTAGCTTACCTTAAACAACATGTCATGTGATATGGGAAGCTTGTGTTTTCAGTATATAAGATCTTCCATTTTCTGTGATTCTTCAGTGTGTCATCATAGCTATTTGGCTATGGTTGCATTCTCCTTGCAAGTAAAGTAAATAATAAAGCCTTCTTTGACGATATTGTTTAAAGAGTCTTACTCGGAAGTCGAAACTTCGACACTTCTCACAGGGAGGCTTGCCCAATGGTAGTACATATCGGAAATTTGGGCTTGTATTTCCGAGGTTCCGTGCTGGACACAGTTGGAAAACCATCTCTGTTCGTTCTTTTAGGATATGCTCTCAGATTCTTCAGCTTGCAAATCATGTTTAGTTTTATATCGGGTCTTGTGCTCATCTTGTCCTCAGCTGAGTGCCCCAGAGCTTTTGAAGTGCTTTAAAGTTAATGATAAAATTATGATATGGAGGCAGCAAGCAATATGTGGGTGAGTAGGAGTCGCCAGGAATAGGAGAACAGAATGGAAGTAGCAAGGAATACAGGTAGGAGCAGAGTCCGTTATTCTCCAGTGTCTTCCCTAAACTCCAGAAATAGAAGACTTGCTATGATGCTCTTGTGTGATGGAAAGGACTTGCCACAAAATTGCATGTGCCAGTATTTGCTTGGGATACTGAGGTTAGCAGTTTACATTATTAAGCTAGAGCTCCGGGACAGGAAAAAGATGATCTATTAAGAAGTGCAGAAATAAGCTATTGTAGGTAGTGGAATTGGGTGAAAAGAGATAAAGGAAGCAGGAGGGAAGGAAGAAACTATTAGAGATAAGTGCAAAGTAAGAGACCAGAATGATCTAGAGAGGAGTTGACCAGAAATCATTAGACACTCAAATTGTTTCAGAGCTCACTAAACTTTATTTTAAACAAAGTAGTGCACTTGTGTTTTATTTTGCAACTCTACTAATTTAGTGCAAAGGGCATTAGACCACTGAAATGTAGAAAAACACCAAAAAAAACTGGGGGCAAAGGAGTGAGCTATGGACTGCCTTTATTAACGAGGTTCAAAGTCACTTTGAGGAGGGGGAAACCAACTTGTCAAGCTGCCAACTTGCAAAAAGTAATTTAATCAAACAAGTCATAGCCTTTTGCCCCAAGTCTGTTACAAAAATGGGCCCGTTTCCAATAGTACAATAAGCCTAAAAATGCAATAGGTTTTGCTCTTATCACATGCAAGTCTCACCACTTTTCTGTAAAAGTACTTCATCTTCAAATTTACTTGGTATAAGGTCCTGAGCTATATATCAATAGAGCAGCTGAGGAGGCTGAATAGCTCAGATCCATCTCCCATTTGTAAATATTCATGAAGAAGAGCACCTGTTACTGGATTCGTCAGAAAGTTGCACAACAGGCTCCAGTTGTAGTTGCTTGGTTGTCTTAAGTCCAATTAGGATTGGCAACTGTAGGAACGCTCTTTATCAATCGTTTTATAATAACAAGAGCAAGACGATTAGTCTTAAAATAGAATTGGATCTTTGAAGTGATAAATTATATCCCCTAAGGGTCAGTAATAGAGAAACTGATGTGATTAAGTGTCTGCTCTTTATTCAATTGAGAGGTCGCACAACACCAGGTTATAGTCCAACAGTTTTATTTGAAATCACAAGCTTTCGGAGCTATCGATTTGCTCCTTCCTCAGGTGAAGTAAATTAGATACAGAATCTCCAAAGCATATATAGATGGAAAACAAAGAATGTGTACTTTACAATTGCAGACCAATAAATTAAATCATCCTGACTATCTGCCGAGGTGTGATAAAGTTAATTAAGTCAGCCAGGAAGGTACCACATCAAAGACATAGCAAGATACAACTGAGACAATGAGGTGTAGTCGCAGGGGTTCTAACGTGTCAAAAGCTGCCGTCTGTATGTAAAACGAAAAGCTTTAACATTTTTTTACTTTTTTACTGGGAAAATTTTTACTTTTTTTACTGGGAATCACATCTGTGAACAAGCTAACGACGACTCGAGTCCGGATCACGTCATGTATCGTGACATAAACCCAAGATCCCGATTGAGACCGTCTTCATGAGTGCGGAACTTGGCTATCAGTTTCTGCTCGATGATTTTGCGTTGTCGTGTGTTTCTAAGGTTGCCTTGGAGAACGCTTACCCGCAGATCCGAGGCTGAATGTCCTTGACTGCTGAAGTGTTCCCCGACTGGGAGGTAACAATCCTGCCTGGCGATTGTTGCGCGGTGCTCGTTCATACGTTGTCTCAGTGTCTGCATGGTCTCGCCGATGTACCATGCCGATGTACCATGCAGACACTGAGACAACGTATGAACGAGCACCGCGCAACAATCGCCAGGCAGGATTGTTACCTCCCAGTCGGGGAACACTTCAGCAGTCAAGGACATTCAGCCTCGGATCTGCGGGTAAGCGTTCTCCAAGGCAACCTTAGAAACACACGACAACGCAAAATCATCGAGCAGAAACTGATAGCCAAGTTCCGCACTCATGAAGACGGTCTCAATCGGGATCTTGGGTTTATGTCACGATACATGACGTGATCCGGACTCGAGTCGTCGTTAGCTTGTTCACAGATGTGATTCCCAGTAAAAAAAGTAAAAATTTTCCCAGTAAAAAAGTAAAAAAATGTTAAAGCTTTTCGTTTTACATACAGACGGCAGCTTTTGACACGTTAGAACCCCTGCGACTACACCTCATTGTCTCAGTTGTATCTTGCTATGTCTTTGATGTGGTACCTTCCTGGCTGACTTAATTAACTTTATCACACCTCGGCAGATAGTCAGGATGATTTAATTTATTGGTCTGCAATTGTAAAGTACACATTCTTTGTTTTCCATCTATATATGCTTTGGAGATTCTGTATCTAATTTACTTCACCTGAGGAAGGAGCAAATCGATAGCTCCGAAAGCTTGTGATTTCAAATAAAACTGTTGGACTATAACCTGGTGTTGTGCGACCTCTCAATTTTGTCCACCCCAGTCCAACACCGGCATCTCCGCATCATGACCTTTATTCAATTGCCAGGGATCCTATGCTGCGGTTTTCGATGGCTACCAGGCAGACAAGGATAATGTGTGGTTGGGTTCCTCTTGGGAGTAAGTCCTTCAAATGCCAGCAAGGAACCAGATGGTAAAACTTAAAGTAGTTCTGTGCCTCTAATACACTCATTAATTCTCCCAATTTAATAATTAAAGAAGCCTGTGATGGTCTTTGAATTACAGAGCAGCTCTTTCAGATCTTGCTGTCCAGGTCACTAGATGCTGCTCCTAATATTACAGAGTACACTACATAGTATTTACAGTACAGAAACAGGCCATTTGACCCAACAGGTCCATGTCCGTGTTTATGCTCCACACAAGCCTCCTCCCACTCTTCATCTAATCCCATCAGCAAATCCTTCTATTCCTTTCTCCCTCAAGTGTTTATCTAGCGTCCCCTTAAATGCATCTATGCTAGTCGCCTCATCTACTTGTAACGAGTTCCACATTCTAACCATTCTCTGGGTAAAAAAGTTTCTCCTGAATTCCCTATTGGATTTATTAGTGACTATCTAATATTTATGGACCCTAGTTCTGGTCTCACCCGCAAGTGGAAATATCTTTTCTACGTCTACCCTATCAAACCCTTTCATAATCTTAAAGACTTCTATCAGGTCACCCTTTAGTCTTCTAGAGAAAGAGCCTCAGCCTGTTCAATCTTTCCTGATAGGTATAACCTCTTAGTTCTGATATTCTAGTAAATCTTCTCCAGTGCCTCTATATCCTTTTTATAATACGCAGACCAGAACTGTTCATAGTACTCCAAGTGTGGTCTAACCAAGGTTCTCTACAAGCTTAACATAACTTCTCTGCTTTTCAATTCTATCCCTCTAGAAATGAACCTCGGTGCTTTGTTTTTTTATGGCCTTATTAACCTTTGTTGCTACTTTTAGTGATGACTTTTAATATGAAGATCTTGCTGGCTGGATCACTGGATGCTGCTCCTAATATGCAGATTGTTTCTAAAGAATCCCCGGGCTGGGAGCTCAACTGAATTACTTTAAAGATGCGCCGAACACCTCGAGCCTCTTCGCCGGGAGCAAGCGCAAGCAGCGCATGTCAACCCAAGCACCCCACCCACCCGCCCCTTCAACCACCGTCTGCCCCACCTGTGACAGAGACTGTAGGTCCCGCATTGGACTCATCAGTCACCTGAGAACTCATTTTTAATGTGGAAGCAAGTCATCCTCGGTTCCAAGGGACTGCCTAAGAAGGAGACGACTTTAAAGATCTATGGGGGAAACCTTTTACTCCTTTGTGCACATCCAAGTTAACAATAGCTGTCTAAGACAATAGCAATTCAGTGCCACAAATACAAAAGCAAAATACTGCGGATGCTGGAAATCTGAAATAAAAACAGAAAATGCCGGAAATACTCAGCAGGTCAGGCAGTATCTGTGGAGAGAGAAACAGTTAACATTTCAGGTCGATGACCCTTCGTCAGCAATTCAGTGCCATTGATTTTATCCTAGATTGCAATCAAAGATTAATAGAATAGTACAGCTAGGCGGTAACTGGGTAAGACCTGTGAGTGACGAGTTTATTTGGGGGTAGAGGCGGATACATAAGGTGCTTCTGAGCACTCATGGGCAGGAGCAGGAGGCAGTGAAAAGGGAAGCCAGGACATGGCTTGCCGGAGGGCAAATCCAGGTTCCAGATTTGCTATAGAGGATTGAGAGGAAGACCTCAGAGCCCCAACCTACAGAAGGAGACTCCTTGACATGCACCAGCAGTGGTTGGGGGTATTGAACAACCTACCTAGGAGTTCTGCAGCTTTATGGAGGAGTGGCATTCTGGCCAGTGGTATGAGCAGTCTTCAGTCTACCAAGCAGCGTGTGGTCACTTCTGCAGAGAGGACCTCTTCACAGGAGTCTGTGTCACTAGCTCCGGCAGCTTTGAGCGAATTTCAAACTGGTGCCATACAGGCTCTGGACTCCTCAGTATCTACCAGCTTCAAAATGTTGGTGGAACACATTGAAATGGGCTCTGCTCTCCCACAGATTACTAGGAGTGAGGTCGTGCAGGCCCATGGGAGTGGCAGTGGCTCAATGGAGTGGTACATACTGCCCATTCTCAGGATGACAGCACGCCTGCTCCCGTGTCACCCACTGAACCATGGTGCATGAAAGGCTGCTGGACCAGACTGCTCCAGTACCAGCTGAGATGTTGCAGCCTCCAGCCGGCCTCTCAAAGGCCTGAGCTGTTAGAGGTCACTGACCACGAGCACCTCAAGGACCCTGATCTGAGCATCAGCAGATTTCCACCACCCCTGCTGAGAGAAGCACCTCGTAGAAGCAGAAGAGGTAAGAGAACAGTTAAGAAGAGCACAATGTGGTAACACGGCTGAAATTATTCTATATTGCCAGTTTGTGAAGGCATTTAAAATTATAACAGCTAAATGGTGAAAATTTGGCTGTTGCAAGGCTTATACTGAGGTATTCAGCCATCAATGGCAGGTGGCATCTGTGCAAATGGTGCTCAGAGTCTAGGGGGTTTCTTGCAATGTGGAGGGTTCAGATGGATTGGTATTGAAGGATTGTTAATGCACGGGTGATGTGAAGGCATTGGTTCTGATTTTTCTTTCATTGGAAGCACTGGTCTACCAGCTACTGCCTAACGGCTCTGGCTGCTTGCCATGCAGGTCTTGCTGCAGCTTTTCCTGCATCCTCTTGCTCTTCTTCCACTGATGATAACTCCTTCTCAGCTGCATTTGTTGCAAGGTGTGGTTATGCAGAATGCAACAGATGACAACAATACGGGAGACACAATGGGGTAGGTATTGAAGGAAACCCCCAGATTTATTCAGGCACCTGAATCATTGCTTCAGCACACCAATGGCTTGCTTGTACTGCCCTGGTGTTTCATGGCTTTTATTGTATCGCCTTTCATCTGAGGTTTGTGGGTGCCGTAAGGGTGTCATCAGCCATGGCAATAACAAGTAGCTCTTACCCTTAATAGCCATCCTTGAACCTGCTGCTCTTAAAAAGTGCAGAGATGTTGGACTGACGCAGGATGAACGTAACATGGCTACTCCATGTGTGATCTAACCAATGTTCTATAAAATGTAACATTACCTTCCTGCTTTTGTTTTCTATTCCTCTAGAAATAAACCCCAGTATTTTGTTTGCACCCTTTATGGCCTTATCAACTTGTGTTACTACTTTTAGTGATTTATGTATCTGTATTCCCATATCACTTTGCTCCTCTACCCCATTTTGTTTCTTGCCTTCCAAAGAATGAGTGGCCTCCTTAATCCTCCTACCAAAATGAACCACCTCACACTTCGGTATATTGAATTTCATTTGTTATTTATCAGCCCACTCTGCAAGTTTGTTTATGTCTTCCTGTATTTTGGGGCAATTCCCCATCTTATTAGCTATATCCCCCGATTTGGTATCATGTGCAAATTTCTAACACCATACCTTCAATTCCTGAGTCCAAATCATTTATGTATATAGTAAACAACAGCAGTCCCAGCACAGATCCTTTCAGGACATCACTTCCCAATTTCTGACATTCCAAAAAAACTTCCCTTAACTCCTACCCTCTGTTTTCTGTTTTGTAGCCATCTTTCAATTTTGATTTTTATGTGACCAGATCTGGAATTTGTCCTTAGCCTCCATTTATAAAAGGGATGACTCATCCTGTTTTCGCTAGAACAGAAGAGATTAAGGGGTGATTTGATAGAGATGTTTAAAATGATGATGGGATGAGGCAGAGCAGATAAACAGTCCATTTGCAGTTATTGAGGGATATAGAACAAGAGGACATTGAGATAAGAGTAAGTGTAGGATGTTTAGGATAGTAAGCAGGAGAAACATTCCAGAGACTTGAGCACAAAATCAAAGCTGACACTCCAATGCAGTACTGAGGGAATGCTGCACTGTCGGAGGTGCCGTCTTTCGGAATTAAACCAAGGCCCTAACTGCCCTCTTAGATTAACCTAAAATATCCCATTGCACTATTCAAAGATCAGGGGAGTTCTCCTGGTGTCCTGGCCAATATTTATCTCTCAACCAGCATCACTAAAACAGATTATCTGGTCATTATCCCATTGCTATTTGTGGGACCTTGCTGTGTGCGTTGGCTGTTGCATTTCCTACATTACAACAGTAATTACACTTCAAAAAGTACTTCATTGGCTGTGAAGCGCTTTGGTGCGCCCTGAGGTTGTGAAAGGCGATATATAAATGCAAATTCTTTTCTTTTTAACAAGTGTTGACTGTCATTTATTTGTGAAGTCGCACAACACCAGGTTATAGTTCAGCAGTTTTATTTGAAATCACGTGATTTCAAATAAAACGGTTGGACTATAACCTGGTGTTGTGCGACTTCTCATTTTTGTCCACCCCAGTCCAACACCGGCATCTCCGCATCATGGTCATTTATTTGTGGCTGATATTGAGTCACATACTTCAGGTAAGTTGATGAAAACCCCAGTCAGTTTAATACAAAATCATTTTAATCAGTCTCACTTTACAGGATATTTATATTGTTGCTAAAGACTAAAATGTAGAGACACGCGAGATTAGAAATGACTTCACACTACAGTCTTATGAACTCAATTTTCGTTAAACTGAAAGCCAAATATTTCTATGTTGTTTTACACACACACACAGATTGAAAATTAACTTTTAATGATTTAAGACAAATATCTCACATCCACGTGCTGATTATGAGAGGAGCCCTCTGTCTCCATACAAACTGGTTTCTCCTCTTCCCTCGGTTTTGCAGGGAATGGGCCTCAGTTTGGGGAAATTTTGTAGATTCTTGTCGATGATTTTGCTGAATTGCTGCCTTGGCTTTCTTTAGAAATCGCCGACGCCGGATCCCCAAACTTTTGCTTCATTTTTTCCGTCTCCTGGTGAAGCTCCTGCTGTTTTACAGTCCCTTTCCAGTTTCTCTTCTGAAACCTCCTGTAAATGGGGATGGAGGCGATGGTCTGAATGCACTTATCCAAAGTCTGGTGACACTTCTGTTTGTTGAACAGGGACTGTCTGAGGAGGCGGTTAATCTGCAAGGTTTGCTCTCGCTGAATCTTGGCTTCTTCCCACAGTTTTAACACCCGGTCCTGCTCGTTGCTCAGACTCTTCACCTGACTCTGAGCTGCTTGGAGACGATCTTCTAAATGCTTCCTGACATTTTCCCCCCGAGCCAGGTCCGAGGCCAGTTGATCTATTTCCTGATTTAACTTGGTGTTTTCTTGCAGGAGATTCTTGCATTGTTGCGCCCTCTCCTTCAGTTCTTTCACCACCTCCCAGGTCGGTTTGCTCCTCAGTCTAGGGTTGGCGTCTAACTCCAGCTGGGGTCGGAGTTTTTTGATGGTTTTGTTCAGGCTCTTATTCTCCGAGTTCAGGGCTTTGATCTTCTCTTTCAGTTCACGGATCTGTGCTCTCGTCGCCGTCTCGATCACTTGCAATTTATCTCGGCTCATTTCCCCTTTCCTCGACGCTTCGTCTCGCTCGCTCTTGTATTTTTGTAAGAGTTTCTTGTCCTCTGGCTTGGTCAGCGAGTTTCTCTGTGGAACTGACCCCCGGGTCTCGCCCTTTGGGCCGGACATTTCCAATCTGAGGCTGGGACAAACACAGAGGAATGGATTTGACACACACATTACACACCCGCCCCGTTTAACTTTGGTCCTAGTTTAAAAATGCACAAATGCCTTCGCTTCTAGGTTTAAGTAGAGACCCTGGTGTTATTTGCCGTGAAACGCTCATTGGCTGTAATTGCAATACCGCTGTCCTCCGACCCAATTATCTAGCGATGTCCCTTAATATGTATTTGAAAATAATATTAAATGATCGATGTTACTACTGACTAAAGTGTTCCACTGGCAGGACGGTTGGTAACCAGAGGACATGGATTTAAGGTAATTGGCAAAAGAACCAGAGGGGAGATGAGAATTTTAGTTAGGCAGCGAGTTGTTATGATCTGGAATGCACTGCCTGAAAGGGTGGTGGAAGCAGATTAAAAAACAACTTTCAAAAGGAAATCGGAGATATACTTCAAAGGGAAAATGTACAGGGCTATGGGGAAAGAGCAGGGGAGTTGGACGAATTGGATGATTCTTTCAAAGAGCCGGCACAGGCACGATGGGCCGAATGGCGCATATCATTCTATGATAAACGTTTCAAACTGTACCAAATGCAACGACATGAATTAAACACAACTCTCCCGCTGGTGCAATGGGTTTCTGGTTGTTTATTTGCTGCGAGCTGGGCTCCAGCGAATGGTGCAGTTTTAAGGAACACAAGCAGCTGCTCACCCGTTAGGCAGTTAGTTACTTCTTCAGGAGAACTGCCCCTTGTTCGTTAGAATGAAATATTCAGCGATTAGTCTACATCCCAGTCTATAACTGGTAAAAAAAAAACTAGTTCCCCATCTACTTAAAGCGCGAAATGAGTTTGCTTAAACTCGCAGCAAGATTTATTCTGGATATTGAAATATATAGAAATTATAGAATTTTACAGCACAAGAGACCATTCGGCCCATCGTGTCTGTACGGGCTCTTTATCGAATCCCCTGCGCTTTCCCCACATCCTTTTACATTTTTCTTTTCTCAAATATTTATTCACTTACTTTTTAAAAACTATTCTAGACTTTGCTCCCCCCACTGTTGCTGGGAGAGCATCCCATGTCCCAACAATCCTTGCATATTAAAACAAATCTTCTAACCTTGTTGTGGAGCTGATCTGAAATTTCTGCAGTCTAGTTGCTGACTGACCAACCAGTAGAAATGTTTTTTCTCTACTAACTTGAAGAAAACCCCTCATAACTTTGAGCATCTCCATCAGATCTCCTCTTAACCTCCTCTGTTCTACTGAAAAGAACTCCAGTTTACATAAGAACATAACATAAGAACATAAGAAGTAGGAGCAGGAGTAGGCCATACGACCCTTCGGGCCTGCTCCGCCATTCAATAGGATCATGGCTGATCCGAACCTAGACTCACGTCCACTTCCCTGCCCGGTCCCCATAACCCTTATTTCCCTTATCAGCTAGGAAACTGTCTATCTCTGTTTTAAATTTATTTAATGTCGCAGCTTCCACAGCTCTCTGAGGTAGCAAATTCCATAGATTTACTACCCTCTGAGTGAAGAAGTTTCTCCTCATCTCAGTTTTGAAACAGCAGCCCCTTATTCTAAGATTATGCCCCCTAGTTCTAGTCTCACCCATCAGTGGAAACATCCTCCCCGCATCCACCCGATCAAGCCCTCGCACAATCTTATATGTTTCGATAAGATCGCCTCTCATTCTTCTGTATTCCAATGAGTAGAGGCCCAACCTACTCAACCTTTCCTCATACGTCAACCCCCTCATCTCCGGAATCAACCGAGTGAACCTTCTCTGAACTGCCTCTAGAGCAAGTATATCTTTTCTTAAATATGGAAACTAAAACTGTACGCAGTATTCCAGGTGTGGCCTCACCAGTACCCTGTATAGCTGAAGCAAGACTTCCCTGCTTTTATACTCCATCCCCCTTGCAATAAAAGCCAAGATTCCATTGGCTCTCATCTCTCCTTGTAACTAAAGCCTCTCACCCCTGATATTTTAGTAAAACTCTTCACCCGCTCCATGGCTTTGACATATTTCCTTAAGGATCTATCCTGGCCATCACATCATCTCCTCCTGGAGCTCATTATTTCTTTCCCACCACCTCCAAACCATGGAATTTCTTGCCTTTTTTTATTCATTCCTGGGATGTGGGCATCGCTAGGAAGGCCAGCATTTATTGCCCATCCCTAATTGCCCTTGAGAAGGTGGAGTCTGTGTAGTGAAGGTACTCCCACAGTGCTGTTAGGGAAGGAGTTACAGGATTTTGACCCAGCGACGATGAAGGAATGGCAATATATTTCCAAGTCAGGATGGTGTGTGACTTGGAGGGGAATTTGGAGGTGGTGGTGTTCCCATGCACCTGCTGCACTTGTCCTTCTAGGTGGTAGAGGTCGCAGGTTTGGGAGATGCTGCTGAAGAAGCCTTGGCGAGTTGCTGTAGTGCATCTTGTAGATGGTACACACTGCAGCCACGGTACGCCAGTGGTGGATGGAGTGAATGTTTAAGGTGGTGGACGGGGTGCCAATCAAGCGGGCTGCTTTGTCCTGGATGGTGTCGAGCTTCGAGTGTTGTTGGAGCTGCACTCATCCAGACAAGTGGAGAGTATTCCCTCACACTCCTGACTTGTGCCTTGTAGATGGTGGGAAGGCTTTGGGGAGTCAGGAGATGAGACACTCACCGCAGAATACCCAGCCTCTGACCTGCTCTTGTTGCCACAGTATTTAGTGGTCCACCACCATTCACAACTGGATATGGCAGGACTGCAGAGCTTTGATCTGATACTTTGATTGTGGGATCGTTTAGCTCTGTCTATAGCATGCTGCTTCCACTGTTTAGCATGCATGTAGTCCTGTGTTGCAGCTTCCCCAGGTTGGCACCTCATTTTTAGGTACACCTGGTGCTGCTCCTGGCATGCTCTTCTGCACTCCTCATTGAACCAGGGTTGGTCCCCTGGCTTGATGGTAATGGTAGAGTGAGGGATATGCCGGGCCATGAGGTTACAGATTGTGGTGGAATACAATTCTGCTGCTGTTGACGACCACACAACACAATGAAGGGTGTCCTCAGTGTGAAGACGGGACTTCATCTCCACAAGGACTGTGTGACCTTCCTCAGTCTTCCCTTCCTCATGCAATTTATAGATTTTTGTAACCCAACCTTGACTACACCCAACAACCTGCTAATCCTTGTATTTACCTCGCGTAGGGCCCCTACACCAAGGACTTGGCCCTGTATACCTGTACAATAGGGAACACGATGTTGCACACAGACGCAGCCTAGATAATTTTCCCTATTCAGATAGTAAAACACAAGGAAAAGATTAACTGAGAGCAAGTGCTTTCTTCTTGGGGGAAAATAAAATATTGTCTGATACTAGAACATTTTCAGGGTACGAACTGTGTCCTTATTTTATATATATATATATATATATATATTTATATAGAGAGATGGCCTGAAATAGGATATCTTGTTTAATAGGACTGTAAAGGAGAAGCTTACTCTCCACTCATACAGAACTTTAATTAAAAACATTTTGAAATTCCCTTTCAGATTTATGTCATGAGCACCTTATCTCGCCTCTCATTTCACGATTCTTTATTTAGCCCACTTGAAATGTATATCAGCCGACATACCTCAAGTCCCCTTTAAATTATTCAGTTTGAATCATGTAAAATCAGTTCCAGGTAGGTGAAGAAAATGATGAAGTTCCCGCTCATATTTCCCACCGGTTGCTCCGAGGCTACAGTTAAGGTCTGGGGTCTGGTGCATGTTATTCCATACTGACTGGACCCGCGTAGCATAGAAATCGGATCTAAAGCATAGCTTTGTAATAATAGCAAAATAATACTGAAACTCTGAATAGATTTTCTTTATATCTTAGTAACTGATAGCAGTAATCTGAGCCCTCTTCCCCACTTTGTATCCATACAATTATCAAAGAACAGTAGGAAACTGCTCCAAAGAGAAATAAATCCTTATATCAGTCCCTCCCATCAGACTGTGAACATTCTCCTCCTCAAACGTTGAAAAGCTAATGAAAATAAGCAGCACTTCACTGTGACGATGAAATTAGGCTTAAAATGTTATGTATTTCTAAATCAATGGGATTGCTCTGACCATTATCAATTAAAATTAGAGCTGTTCCATTAGGTGAGTTCCAGAGGATTCTCTCTATATTCATGTAATGAATGTTTCTAAGTGTCGCCCACTTAATTATTTGATACAGTTTAGCAAAAATCGCGTCTTTTGTCCTAAATGGAATTATCTCACAGCTTGTTGGATTAGTAAACCCGTGACAAGTTGATTTACTGCTGTTATTAATATGAGAGAATATATGCATTAACATTTTCTATCTTTTTTAAAGGTTTGTTTTTCTTTACCTCTAATTCTCTGCACTCCTCCCTCCCCAAGACGTTGACTGCCGGTGTACGGGCCCACGATTGCTGGCCAGCCTCTGTCAGCAGACTATTCTATTGTTGCATGGAGTGTACAGCACAGAAACAGGCCATTCGGCCCAACTGGTCTATGTTGGTGTTTATGCTCCTCAGGAGCCTCCTCCCACTCTACTTCATTTAACTCTATCAGCATATCCTTCTATTCCTTTCTCCCTCATGTCCTAATCTAGCTTTCCCTTAAATGTGTCTATGCTATTTCCCTCAACTACTCCTTGTGGTACTGTGTACCACATTCTTACCATTCTTTGGGTAAAGAAGTTTCACCTGAATTCGATTTATTAGTGACTATCTTATATTTATGACCTCTAGTTTTGGACTCCCAACAAGTGGAAACATTTTCTCTACCACTACCCTATCAAAACCTTTCATTATCTTAAAGACCTCTATCAGGTCACCCCTCAGCCTTCTCTTTTCTAGAGAAAAGACTTCCAGCCTGTTCAGCCTTTCCTGATAAGTATACCCTCTCACTTCTGGTATCATCCTTGTGAATCCTTTTGCACCTTCACCAATGCATCTATATCCTTTTTATAATATAGACACCAGAACTGTGCACAGTACTTCTAGTGTGGTCTAACCAAGGTTTGATACAAGTTTAACAGAACTTCTCTGCTTTTGAGTTCTATCCCTCTACGGGCGGCATCAGAGTCGAGTCCTACCCTGTCCTCAACATCCACGCAGCTGCACTTCCTAACAGAAGAAAGGTTAGGCTGAAATCCTGGCTTCTTTTCCCTATTCCTGTCCCAATCACCACCCCAGTATTTTCTATAGTTTATGTTAAAGGTAAAATTACAGAAATCCTAACATTATCTGATTACCAATATCCTGCATATTTTTTCACGTTTAATTAAAAACTGTAAAAGGTTCCCTAAACGTGCACTCATGTCTGGTATTCCAAGGACATTTTGACTAATCTTTTTGTCAGAATCTTCAATTTTGTAATTTACTGCATTGCATGCAACATGAAGCTGTAATCATTAACGAAGTGAAAAGATTTAAGTGCCTCCATACCTGACTCCTGCTTGTGTTTTGTCCAAGATGGGGAAACTGTCTCTCTCTAGAGAGAGGCACTTGTTTGTGTGGACAGAACCGGTCAGCTATTTCCTGATTGATCGGTTTTCAGTTCATTGTCAGTGGAAGATCTGACGTTTGTGGGAATTGAGCCCTGTCTAATTACACTCAAAATGACACAGAGCTCATCTTTTCCTCAGCTGCTAACATGTCCAGCTCAAATTGCAGCCATTAATCAATGTCGATTAGGTACAGCACACCTCAAATAGAAATATCAAAGTGTAACAGTAGATTAAGGTTGCACTAGAGCTTTGTGCCAATTGCAAGTCATAACCTCAAAGCTGGCATAACCTGGCTCTCTTTTAGCAAGCCAGCTGAATTTCTCCCCCCACAACCTCCAATTTTCTCCCCAGGTGAAGGTGCTTTCTAATACTGGGTAGGGTTCATGGGTGCCGTCTACAATTCAGAACCTCAACCAAGTTAGGGTAGTGTCATCCTTACAGTGCTGTGCACAAGTCATGAGTTCAAATCCTACTATTGGAATAGAAGGTTATGCTGATACGGTTAGCTGAAAGGAATAGAAGTTAAATTTAATAAATCCAGTAATTTTTGGGCTGGCACAAGAAAAATGACCATGAATGCTGCTGTACTGTCATAAAAATACAACTAGTTCACTACTGTCTGGCAGGGAAGGGAATTTGCCACCTCTTAAGGCACATGGGATTGGGGGCAAGGTATTGACTTGGATAGAGAACTGGTTGGCGGACAGAAAGCAGAGAGTAGGAATTAATGGGTCTTTTTCCAAGTGGCAGGCAGTGACTAGTGGGGTACCGCAGGGATCGGTCCTTGGACCCCAGCTATTCACAATATACATTAATGATCTAGATAAGGGAACTAAATGTAATATCTCCAAGTTTGCAGATGACACAAAGCTGGGTGGGCGTGTGTGCTGCGAGGAGGATACCGAGAAACTCCAGGATGATTTGGACAGGTTGGATGAGTGGGCAGAAGCGTGGCAGATGCAATATAACGTGGATAAATGCGAGGTTATCCACTTTGGTGTAAAAAACAGAAAGGCAGACTATTATCTGAATGGCAATAGATTGGGAGAAGGGGAAGTGCAACGAGACCTGGGTGTCCTTGTGCACCAGTCGCTGAAAGTAAGCATGCAGGTGCAGCAGGCGGTGAAGAAGGCAAATGGTATGTTGGCCTTCATAGCGAAAGGGTTTGAGTATAGGAACAGGGATGTCCTGCTGCAGTTGTACAGGGCCTTGGTGAGACCACACCTTGAGTACTGTGTGCAGTTTTGGTCGCCTTATCTGAGGAAGGATGTTCTTGCCATGGAAGGAGTTCAGCGAAGATTCACAAGGCTGATACCTGGGATGGCAGGCATGATATATGAGGAGAGATTGGGTCGATTGGGCTTATACTCGCTGGAGTATAGAAGAATGAGAGGGGATCTCATCGAAACATATAAAATTCTGACAGGTCTGGACAAACTAGATGCAGGAAGAATGTTCCCGATGGTCGGAGAGTCCAGAACCAGGGGTCATAATCTAAGGATAAGGGGTAAGCCATTTAGGACAGAAATGAGGAAGAATTTCTTCACCCAGAGTGTGGTGAACCTGTGGAATTCGCTACCACAGAAGGTAGTTGAGGCCAAGTCATTAAATATATTCAAGAATGAGATATATTTCATAAAGCTAAAGGTATCAAGGGATATGGGGAGAAGGCAGGTACAGGGTACTGAGTTTGGATGATCAGCCATGATCTCATCGAATGGCGGAGCAGGCTCGAGGGGCCGAATGGCCTACTCCTGCTCCTATCTTCTATGTTTCTTCCCCCCCCCCACCCACACACACACACACAGTCTAGCCTATACGTGACTCCAGTCCCACCCTCATTGTGCCCTCTGAGCTGGCTTAACAAGGGCAATTAGGGATGGGCAATAAATGCTGGCCTTGCCAGCGACGCCCACATCCCATAAACAAATAAAAAAATGTTGTGAAGGCACCTAGGGGTGAGTAATAAATGCAGCCTGGCCAGTTTTGCCCACATTCCCAGAAGAAATATTGAAAAATCTTCTAAGTTGTGAACCTGGATAGCTATTTAACTGTGGGGCATCATAGCCATGCCCAAGCCTGTCCTGAACTGATGTAAATGCACATCACCTTGCAGCAGAGGCCATTGGATAGTGATCAGGAGTAAGAATTCCAGCTGATTGTTTTCCTTGCTGGCCATGGAACACTGAAGCCAATTGTGTCATGGCTGAGAGCAGGGAATTCAGCATTTGAGCAGAGATCAAACATGAGGCATACCACACTAAGCACTGTAGTTACCAATTGAGGCGGAAAAAAGGAAAAGAAAGACTTGCATTTATATAGCGTCTTTCATGATCTCAGGGTGTCCCAAAGCGCTTTACAGGCAATTAAGTACTTTTGAAGTGAAGTCACTGTTGTAATGTAGGATACGTGGCAGCGAATTTGCATACAGCACTGGAGTGTCAGCGTAGATTTTGTGCTCTGGAGTGGGACTTGAACCCACAACCTTCTGACTAGAAGAGTGTTACTACTGAGCCATTGCTAACACCACTTACTTCAAATTTCAAGCTGGATTTCTTATTTCAAATGTTTCAGATTACAAAGGGAATATTTAAGATGCAAGCATATACAAAACCAAAAGCATAGACACCACAGCAAGATGAAAACAAATATGCCAGAAGTAATATAAACCACAACTTCTTCAGAAACTGCCAAACAAGGGTAATGAGTCTCAACTTTACTGAAACATTCAGGAGGGATCTGGATTAAGTTCCTATCTCAGCGAGTGCAGATATACGAGACTAGATCTGAGCCAAACTGGTAACAGTACATCCATCTGCAACACAAGTACAAAATATAGACTCACAAATAAACAAACTGCACTGTTGGAGCCCTGTATGCCCTCTCGGGTGGATGTAAAAAATCCCACACACTATTCAAAGAGCAGGGAAGTTCTCCCAGTGCCCTGATTAACATTTATTATTCAACCAACACCACTAAAACAGATTATCTGGTTATTATTGCTGTTTGTGGGATCTTACTGTGTGCAAATTGGCTGCTGCGTTCCCTACATTATAACAGGGACAACACTTCAAAAGTACTTCATTGGCTGTGAAACACTTTGGGACATCCTGAGGTAATGAAAGGCACTATATAAATTCAAATTCTTTCAATTTTACCCACTGCCATCAGGTGAGTTGAGAGAAATCAAGTTTGAAAAAAAAAATCCAGATTATCTTTCCTCAAAAGGTGGGCAGTCTGCCTTTTTCATCTGCTCATAAGCCTATGTTCTTACCCCCACACTCCTTCCATTTTTCAATCCTTGGTTTGCTTTTCTTTTGCTGGTTTGCCTGCATGATATTTTACGGTCTCTTTCCTCTTGCAGTTGTCCAATGATGAGCATATTTGCTGTGTACTGGAATCTAAGCCGATCCTTACTGTAGTTTTGTATTCAGGAAGCATTCTCTCATACTACTTGGTACATGGTTTGTCTTCTGCTACTGGGACCAGGGGTGGTGGGCATGAGGTTGAGGAAAGGGGAATGTTCTCTCTCGAGGCCAGAGTTGATTCTAGAGCTGTGAGAATGGATGGATATTCTGGAGTTTTCTTGATTACCTCTGAGGATCATATAGCATTGCTGCAGAATTTTGCTCCAAGTGATTAAATAGGTAGGTCAGGTTACAGTCTATGAAAACGTAGGTTGTGCATAGGCTATAGAAGGAGCAGGGTTGATGGGCTTTATTCGCTTCTACATTATGTTGTGTTCTTACTCTCCACCTGCAAAAAGGGGAAGCATGAAAAGATGCACCAGGATGAAGAATGCATAAGAACACAAGACGTAGGAGCAGGAGTAGGTCATTTGGCCCCTCGAGCCTGCTCCGCCATTCAATAAGATCATGGCCTCAACACCACTTCCCTGCCCGCTCCCCATAGCCTTTGACTCCCTTACCTTTCAAAAATCTGTCTATCTCCACCTTAAATATATTCAATGACCCAGCCTCCACAGCTCTCTGGGGAAGAGAATTCCAAAGATTCATGGTCCTCTGAGAGAAGAAAGTCCTCCTCATTTCCGATTTAAATGGGTGCCCCCTTATTCTGAAATTATGCCCCCTAGTTCTAGATTCCCCCACGAGGGGAAACATCCTCTCTGCATCTACCCTGTCAAGCCCCTTCAGAATCTTTTATGTTTCAATAAGATCCCCTCTCATTCTTCTAAACTCCAATGAGTATAGGCCCAACCTGCTCAACCTTTCTTCATAAGACAACTCCTTCATCTCCGGAATCATGTGGCAGTCTTTCCTTCTCTGGATACTGTGTGGTCGTTTGGGTTACACAGGTATTTGATCTACTGCTGGAGAGGATGGAAGACCTATTGAAGGCTGCTAGATTCTTCCTTTCACCCAAATATGGCCAATGTTTCAGGAGCATGGAATGGTTTAGTCACCTCAATGTGATACTTGTAGTTTTTCACATGTATTTGCCTAGGGTGCACTTACGTGTATCAGAATTTAGTCCTTGAAATTCACCCTTGTGTGAAGTTATATACAAAATCATGAAACACAACAATTAATTTAACCTACTAATGTACATCTTGTAAAGATTAACATTGTTTGTTGGATAAAGTGAAGCTTTCCAAAGAAAATTTAATAATTTTCTAATATACATATTTAGCACAATTAAGTAAATCTGTACATTAATATTCAATAACAGATTATTGGATTTCTTTGTTAATAAAGACCATAATCAAACAAGTTTTTACCAAATTAATTTTGTGGAGTATCAGAGAAAAACATTTACAGTCTATAATGAGTACATCTTTTGTAAGACCATGGAAAAGTAGAACAGAAAATCGAAGCAGCCACAATACGAGAATAATCCCAAAACTTGATTCAGAGCTTAGTCAGTTTGGAGCTCTGTAACAGTCAAGAGTCCTGGTGTTCCGTTTAACATATTTCTCAAGTTTTTCTTTAATTATGCATCCCATGTTACATTAGTTGTTTAGTCTGAAGAGCCTTCCCAAATACCAAGACATCAGTGAAAGAATCTGCAAGCAAACATCAGGGAATTTTTCACAAAGAATGCAGAGAGCTGACTTATTTGAAGTTTTCAAGTTTATGAATTAATTGACAAAACATTGACCCAGGCACATTTTCACTATGCGAAGGGGAGATGAGTTAATCATTTCAGAAGTGAGGAACAAGAAACATCTTGGAAGTTAAGTAGTCAGGTTTTTTTTATACAAAGGATAATAGACTTGTAGAATAAGTTACCAGACAAGGCCACTGAATCTGACTGTATAACTAGGTTAGGTTAAGAGACATGTAGATATGTTTCTGAAGAGAGATGCAATTGAGGGATATGGTGAGTAATTAGGAAGTGGGGCCGCTATCAATCGAAATAGGATGGGCTTATTCAGACAAATGGTCATTCCTGTTCTGAAAAATTCTTATCACATAATAAAACTTACTTAAAATACCAAAGTTTTCTCATTAGTAGTAAAACTGTGAAGGAATAGCCAGGATTTAGAAAAATGCACGATACTAAGAACAGATATCTGAAATTATTAATAAATGACATACTGGGTTTAAAAGACATAAGCCTTAGCAGACACAGGCTGCAAACAGAATACAGGCTTATGAGATAAGATGGTTTGTTAACACAAAGCTGTGAACACAAGCTTTGATATGGGAATGGGATATTGACCAAGAAACATGCCCTATTGATAAAGCAAAGGTTTGCTTCCAGAGCGTCTGGACATTGGGAGAAAAACAATGGAATGACCCAAGTAAAATGTTATAATCTAACACGTCGAACAGATGCACAGAACATTAAAAAAACCAAGTGCCTTTGAAAGAATGACATCAAGTAAGGAATACCTGTCGTAAAATAGTTTTATGTTAAACTTAGAAACAGGAAACATTATGAAATATGCAACCAATTGAGATAGCTAGAAAACAAGTAAACACTGAGTTGAAGTGTTTTCAATTTACATATTGTAAAAATGATACCTACAGAAGGCTTTGAAGAAATGACATCAAGTAAAAGAAACGCCTGCTGAACAAATAGTTTTAATGTTAAGTTTGAAAGATGGAGTCCCGAGGTCTGATAAAAACCAATTGAAGTAAATAAGAAATATATGGAACACCCTAGATAAAGTAATTACAAGTTGTAAAAGGTACACAAACAAGACGACTTTGAAAGTAATACTTCAATGGATACACAAAGCAATCACATTGTTCGTGTATTGAACTTGGAATACCACGGAGACACAACGTCTGAAATAACCAGTTAAAGTAGTATTAGAAATTCAATAGAAAGACTTCGATAAGAATTGCATCAAACAGAAACCATTGCTGTCATTGTGTTTATGATGGTTTTTGAAACATCTAAGGTAGAAACATAATTATGCATGCAATGGCTAAATTGACAGTAAAGACAGAAAGCATTCAACAGAGATATCAATAAAGAATAGAACAAAGTCAGCAAAGAATGACTTGATACAATTGAGCTTACATCATCAGGAAAACTTCAAAGGATAAGCCACCTAAGAAAAGATATAAAAATGAGCTTTTCAGATGGAAAGTCAGAAGTCGCTGGGAAGACAAGCGTTTCTCAACTTTACAGACATTCTCTGTAAGTTTACAACTTTTGAGTCTCAGGCAATCAAGGTATTTGATTTTGGTGGATATTCTGGATTAAGAAATAAGTAGAAGTGTGGAAATGTAACGAAGTTAAGATTTGAGAATAAAGATCTGAGAATAAGATAATGTAAGCTATTTGTATTTTGAACGATTAAAGTTGCGATTGCCATAATAAATGTTATCTAAATGTCGGTTCGTTAATAAATCTATATATTATTAGAATAGTCTCAAAGAGTATTTCTGTATCATCTTGCGAACTTAAATTCTGTACACTCAAAGGAGTTGCAGAATTCTGGGGGGTATTCCGGACCCTTATAATATCCGGAAGGTTACAGTCTAGTTAAACTTATTAAAAGTACTATCTGGAGGACGGTAGTCTGACCTTTAGACCCAATTAAGCGTCTTATAGGATCCGGCTACCGCAAACTTTCGTTGAAGGTAAACGTCTGGGGAATACGCCTGATCTGGGGTAGTCCGAAAGGGCTAGGACTTGTAATTATCCCTTCAAAACTTCATGGCTTAAAATTTAGCAAAGGAGGAAAAACGTTTTGCAATGAGATCATCGAATGAAAGCTTCACTGATGGGAGAACTCACTCTATATAGTGGAACCTATCAGCTTCCCTCTTCTCCTGGTGTATCACTCTCTCTCCAAAAGCTGTTGTGTAACTTGGTGAGGAAGGGGCACAGGCAATTTTTATACAAGTACAAAGAATAAAGAGGATACAGGGGAATACATTTTATAAAAAATGAAACATTATTAATTTTTATAACTTTTGACCACATGCTTTTGGGATAGGGTAGTCGAGGTACTGGCAGTTGAGTTTCCAATATGAGATAAGTATCGTATTGAATGGTGGTGCAGGCTCGACGGGCCGAATGGCCTACTCCTGCTCCTAGATTCTATGTTTCTATGTTTCTATATCCAAAAACCTTCCTGTCCAACTCCTCACATTAGACTCAGGAGTCCCAAAGCTGACCGGAAACTCTACATATGCAATTCTGAAGCTATTATAACAGTTTAATTTACCAACTTCAAAAGAAAAAGAAAATAACTGAGAAGTGACTACGTTTTTTAACTGAAAATACTGGTCAGTTTTAGAATGTAAACATGTATGTGTTGAGATCCAATGTGAATAAAGTTGAAACAAACATCAAATGTTTGTTTCAAATTTTCTCCTCTCCTGCAAGTGCTGGGGTAGGGTTCTACAGAGAGTTAATGTCAGCAGCTATTCCACTTTGGGGTGCATCAAAGCCAAGCCTGATCCTGTCCTCATCTGGCATTCACCGATGCACACTTTCCACCAGGGATCACTGCAAAGCGATGAGGAACAGAAACCCTGGCTGATATTTTTTCCACCTCCCTAGTCCAGAAGCATTGAGGCCAATTGAATGGCACCAACTATTACCCTAACTGAGATCAGCTAAATCAGCATAGACTTGGGGTCAGCCCTGTGACCTTCCTGCTCTGCATGGGTCAGTAGCACACTGGCTGGTGCAGTTAACCATTGAACATCCTACTTTATTAAGATTTTTAAATTAGAAAACACCAGCCAGTTTTTGGACTATATCTACAGGTAGAAACCCAATGTGATTAAAGTTGAAACAATCGTAATCAAAATTGAGATGTTAGAATTATGTTTCTTGGCCAGTCAATTACCCAGGGTAAGAGGCTATGGAAACACTCACCTGGCAGGTTATGCTTTGTGGACATCCAAAGTAGTCCCATTAAGGGCCGGAGTAGCGGTTGTGGTGACAAGAGGTGAAGGTTTGATGTTTTCTGGAGGATCAAAGAAATAAGCCTGTGGAACAGCAACAAAACCATTTTAAAGCTTACTGTAGAACTAAGTATTAAAACAAGCCTTTCCATTTTAAACATATTCTAGGCGTCACATGCCCCACTAGATTTTATTATGCTTTAGTTGTAGTCAAAAAATGAAAATTTTCTTTGAAATATGGTTCAGTAAAACCTACATCACATAGGATTACATAGGATATACAGCACAGAAACAGGCCATTCGGCCCAACCAGTCCTCGCCGCCGTTTATGCTCCACTCGAACCTCCTCCCGTCTTTCCTCATCTAACTCTATCAGCATAACCCTCTATTCCCTTCTCCCTCATATGCTTGTCTAGCCTCCCTTTAAATGCATCTATACTCTTCACTTCAACCACTCCCTGTGGTAGCGAGTTTCACATTCTCACCACTCTCTGGGTAAAGATGTTCCTTCTGAATTCCCTATTGGATTTCTTGGTGACTATCTTATATTGATGGCCTCTTCCCCACACGTGGAAACACTCTCTCTGTATCTACTCTATCAAAATCTCATAATTTTCAAGACCTCTATTAGGTCACCCCTCAGCCTTCTCTTTTCAAGAGAAAAGAGCCCCAGTCTGTTCATCCTTTCCTGATAGTATACTCTTGCATTTCTGGTATCATCCTTGTAAATCTTTTTGTACTCCCTCCAGTGCCTCTATATCCTTTTTATGATATGGCGACCAGAATTGTATGCAGTACTCCAAGTGTGGTCTAACCAAGGTTCGATACAAGTTTCTCATAAAATTAGACAAAAACAACAAAACAAAATTACAGAAATAAAAAGCTGTAAATTCTGAAAATATGTAATGAAAATAGTAAATGTTTGAACTGCACAACAAGTCAGTCAGCATCTGAAAAAAATCCAAATGAAGGGTCCCATCCAAAACAGTAACTAGCTTTCCCTTTGAGGTGAATCTGCCAGTACAATTCCAGCATTTCCTATTTTGAACACAACATTACAAACCCTGTGTATTAAGTTGAAACCACTACTACACGTGCTCACAGTTAGTTTATCTCAGCAAAATTCAAGAGAGTATGCGCTTGAAAATATGAATAATGTCACACTTGCAGAATGTTGATCATGTGAAATTGAAGCTAAACAAACAAATTACGAAGGTTTAAAGAAACAAAGCACTTTGTAAATTCTTCCAAACTATGTTTGTTGCTCCCAGTTTGTCCTTAGTTGCGGATTGTTCACTATTGGAACCAACCTCTGCCATTCTAGATCAGTCCAAGGACTGGGAAAATATCCCTGCTGGCAAGTGGGACAGACCACTTAGATGAGGACAGTGGAAAAACTTGCTGGACTTGTGGAGGTCAAAGGAAATTAACATAGACTAAAAATAATCCTAATATACAATTTTACTACGTTAATGAGACTCAGCAAAAAAGCATTTCACAAAACTGGACTTTAGGTTTTGTAACAAATTTTCTTTTAAAAATGTCAATGTTTATCTCTCAATACTATTAAGTGCACAAAATGTAGAGCAGCTCAGTACCTTACAGCCAACTGCAAGCAGGACATGAAGGATCAGAATGATTGCAATGGTCGCTATGGCAATTCTCTGGTTATCATCTCGGACAGCTGGCCAAAAGGTCATCAATAGCACGGTGCCTGAAAGGCACATGGCCAGCACCACTGTGATCCAACGTACTATCTCGTTCGGAATAATCCACAGCACCTGCAACACACAGACAGAAAAGTTATTCGCTCACACCAGAGCTATCTCGAGTCCACAATACAAACTTCATTTTTTTCATCCCCCCTCGCCACAGTTAAGTTGATTAGATCTCCCAAAAACTGTAGTTTCAGTCAAAAGTTTGTGTAACAATAACCACTGTGGATCCAAGAAAATCTCTCCGGCCTTGCGCTTTGGGGGATCGGACTGTTTGCCGCCTGGCTCGGCTTCTGCGCACACATCTCCAGCCCGGAGTTAAAATTCAGGCTTGTATTGCTGGTCGATAAAACTGTCCCGATATGTAGCCTTCCTCATTTGCAGCATCCCCTAGAACAATAACGTCCTAATTTGGAGTATGCCGAGAAACACATCTTTTTCTCAGAAATGCATTGATGCCCAAGAGGTCCCTGCAGTGGATCTTCAATCCATTACCCTCCCATTGTTGGAGCCAGCCATCCAATATTTCCTTTGGCCCATCCTGCTCAGATATAATATGATTTCAGCATTTTAGTTTGTGGCTGGCATCAAAATAATGATCAATTTCAGCTTGCTCTTCTCTTGCAACATTAGCACACAGCGTGACCAAACACCCTAAGTTTAGCCTGAGGCACAGATTTTCCGAGGATCTTTGAATCACCCAACTACTGTTCCCTACAGAACCTCAGGCAGGACCCGACAGTCCAATACCAGGGGGCAAACTATCTTGAATCCGACTAGCCCAAAACCACTAAAGTAGCCAGCTGGTGAAGTGTGTGCAAGATCATCTCTGCTGACTTCTGTACCGCTAATCATCTCCCTGAGTTTGTTCATCTGCAGCTCCTTCTCCTCTCCTTCACACAGCTTCCCTGGCCGGTAATATAATCAGTCTCCAACATTGAAGGTAATAGCTGGACCCAAAGAATCCCAGGACCTGAAACCCTGAAGCTAATAACCTTTCTTGTTTTTCTCTACTTTATTGATATTATGATTCGTGCTCCTCTGAGCTTTTCTTTCCTATTTCTCCTAAATTCCAAATGTGTCATTCCACACATTCTTTCCTCATTGTGTTGGAGTCAAGTCTCATCACACCATCTCCCAATTGAACTCACTCCTTTCCAGGTTATAAAAACAAAGCCATACTTACTGCAGTGGGAATGTAAATAAACAGTGAGTATCCATAGACACACACGATCTCCAGGAATGAATATGACACGATGTTCATCACTTTGTTGTTTCTCCACATCAGAAAGCCCCAGAGAGCAAGAGGAATGAGCCAGGCATAGGTATAGATTGCTGTAGCTGCTATAGAAACTACAGACAGAAGTATAGTTACACTCCAATATCTATTACAAATGCATTATTTACTGAAATCTATAAGAGTAGAGAAATTAAATACAAAATGGCTGTAATACTGTTGGTGACCACACAATCTCCAGTGCTTATTCTAAATTGTGAATTTGGTCAAAACTGACTGTACATTTTATTAAAAAAAGAATTGCAATTGTGTGGCTCTGTCCAGCAGCTGATCTGGAATGAATGCTTTTTTTTTAAAAGTGCAAAAATCATTCAGCGCATAATAGAGATTAAACACTTTATGACTGGGGAACCAAGTTTCCATTGATCTATGAAACATGTATCACAATACATCTTTCCACCATCTACAAGGCACAAGTCAGGAGTGTAATGGAATACTCTCCACTTGCCTGAATGAGTGCAGCTCCAACAACACTCAAGAAGCTCGACACCAGGACAAAGCAGCCCGCTTGATTGACACCTCATCCACCACCTTAAACATTCACTCCCTCCACCACTGGCGTACCGTGGCTGCAGTGTGTACCATCTACAAGATGCACTGCAGCAACTCGCCAAGGCTTCTTCGACAGCACCTCCCAAACCCACGACCTCTTCCACCTAGAAGGACAAGGGCAGCGGGCAGCAGGTGCACGGGAGCACCACCACCTCCAAGTCCCCCTCCAAGTCACACGCCATCCTGACTTGGAAGTATATCGTCATTCCTTCATCGTTGCTGGGTCAAAATCCTGGAACTCCCACCCTAACAGCACTGTGGGAGTACCTTCACCACATGGACTGCAGCGGTTCATGAAGGCGGCTCACCACCGCCTTCTCAAGGGCAATTAGGGATAGGCAATAAATGCTGGCCTTGCCAGCAATGCCCACATCCCATGAACAAATAAAAAAAAATTACAAATAACAACAGAAAACGCTGGAAAAACTCAGCAGGCCAGACAACATCCGTGGAGAGAGAAAGAGAGTTAACGTTTCAGGTCGATGACCTTTCGTCAGAACTGGAAAGAGACGGAAATCAAATAGATTTAAGGCCAGGATAAAGCTGGGAAAAGGGGGAGGGGATGAAAGAACAAAAGGGAGATAAAGAGACATTAAGAGACATTAAGAGAAATGCAAGGCAAGAGGTGGTGTTAATGTGACAGGTTAAGGCTGAAAGAAGTGTGAAATCCACTGGCAGAATGAAGGACAGCTGCCAGCTTCTAGGAGGAAAAAAAAAGTGGGGGGAGGGGGCCAAATAAAAGGGTGGATGAAAAAATAAAATATAAATGTGATTGGAGCTGAGGTTATGATCTAAAATTGTTGAATTCGATATTGAGTCCAGAGGGCTGTAGCGTGCCTAAACGAAAGATGAGGTGCTGTTCCTCGAGCTTACGCTGCGCTTCCGTGGAACGGTGTAATAGGCCGAGGACGGTGAGGTCAGAGTGGGAGTGAAGCGGTGAATTAAAGTGACAGGCGACCGGGAGCTCGGGGTCCCCCTTACGGACTGAACGGAGGTGTTCCGCAAAGCGGTCACCCAATCTGCGTTTGGTCTCCCCAATGTAGAGGAGACCACATCGTGAGCAGCGAATACAGTATACTAAATTGCAGGAAGTACAAGTAAATCGCTGTTTCACCTGGAAGGGGTGTTTGAGGCCCTGGACAGTGGGAAGAGGGGAGGTATAAGGGCATGTGTTGCATCTCCTGCGCGTGCACGGGAAGGTGCCGGGCGAAGGGGAAGGGGTGCTGGGGGTGGTAGAGGAGTGGACTAGGGTGTCGCGGAGGGAGCGGTCCCTGCGGAATGCTGAAAGGGGAGGTGAGGGGAAGATGCGTTTGGTGGTGGGATCACGCTGGAGGTGGCGGAAATGGCGGAGGATGATCCGTTGAATGTGGAGGCTGGTGGGGTGAAAGGTGAGGACAAGGGGAACCCTATCGTGGTTCCGGGAGGGAGGGGCAGGGGTGAGGGCAGAAGTGCGGGAGATAGAACGGACACGGTCGAGGGCCGTGTCGACCACGGTAGAGGGGAATCCTCGGTTGAGGAAAAAGGAAGACATGTCGGAAGCACTGGTATGGAAGGTGGCATCATCAGAGCAGATGCGGCGGAGATGGAGAAACTGGGAGAATGGAATAGAGTCCTTACAGGAGGCGGGGTGGGAGGAAGTGTAGTCCAGGTAGCTGTGGGAGTCAGTGGGCTTGTAGTGAATGTTAGTCAATAACCTATCCCCAGAGATGGAGATGGAGAAGTCGAGGAAGGGAAGGGAAGAGTCGGAGATGGACCATGTGAAGGTGAGGGAAGGGTGGAAATTGGAAGCATAGTGAATGAAATGTTCTAGTTCAGGGCGAGAGCAGGAGACGGCACCGATACAGTCATCAATGTACCGGAAAAAGAGGTGAGGGAGGGGACCCGAGTAGGACTGGAACAAAGAGTGTTCCACATATCCCACAAAAAGGCAGGCATAGCTAGGACCCATGCGGGTACCCATAGCAACACCTTTAATTTGGAGGAAATGGGTAGAGTCAAAGGAGAGTTTTCAATGTGAGAACAAGTTCAGCCAGGCGGAGGAGGGTGGTGGTGGATGGGGACTGGTTGGGCCTCTGTTCAAGGAAGAAGCGGAGCGCCCTCAGGCCATCCTGGTGGGGAATGGAGGTGTAGAGGGATTGTACGTCCATAGTGAAGAGGAGACGGTTGGGGCCGGGAAACTGGAAACTGTTAAAATGGCGGAGGGCGTCGGAAGAGTCGCGGATGTAGGTGGGAAGAGACTGGACAAGGGGAGAAAAAATAGAGTCGAGATAGGAAGAGATAAGTTCCGTGGGGCAAGAACAGGCTGAAACGATGGGTCTACCGGGGCAGTCCTGTTTGTGGATCTTGGGAAGGAGGTAGAAGCGGGCTGTGCGGGGTTGGGGAACTATGAGGTTGGCGGCCGTGGGGGGAAGATCTCCAGAGGAGATGAGGTCAGTGACAGTCTTGGACACGGTGGCTTGATGATGATCTTAAAAAAAATTACATATTGGTTGAACAAAGAAAAATTAGTGTTCAGATTTTCCTTATTCGTAAGTAATAATTTCACTATAACAAGAGACTAATTCTATTTTGTTTCATAACAATCGAATTTAGGGCCTACTGGAAGTGGAGATTTAAGGGCAGGGCAATACAGCTTTAATAAATTACTAGCACTTTGTCTCATATTACTGTAAAAAAAAAGTAGCAGTAGGTGTTTACAGTACAGAAAGGGGCAATGAACCAATTGTACTTGTCCTGGTTCTCCGAAAGAGCTATCTCTTTGTACCAGTCCCCTGCACTTCCCCATACCCTTTCACATTTTTCTTTTTCAGATATTGATCCACGTCCCTTTTAAAAGCTACTGTGGATTCTGTTTCCACCAATAGGGCATTCCACATTCTAACAACACTCTGCATAATGATGATCTTAAATTTATGCTCTCTAGTTATAGACCTCACTTACCAGTGCAAAGCGTTTTTCCCTATTTACCTTATCAAATCCTTTCATAGATACTGCTATCACCACCTGTGCCAGTAACCTCTTTCAGATATTAATACCTTAATTTCTCCACATTACAACAGCAACTACACTTCAAAAGTACTTAATTGGCTGTGACGTGCTTTGGGACGTCCTGAGGTTGTGAAAGGCGCTATGACCAAAGCCCACAGTGTAGGCCATTGTCAATGTTGGAGAAGAGTGCAAAAGATTAGATAAATCATGAGACAGTAGTTGGGTTTTAAAAGCATGTAGATTTTAGGAGGGCTGAAGGCGGTAATGCATTCCAAAGTATTTTTCTGAATTGCGTGATTAGTCTTCATTAAAACACAGTGAGGATGCAGGAAGGAGGAAGTGCATGTAGGATGGGACATGAGGAGTTTAGGAGGAACAAGAGAGGGAAGTTCAGAGAAGCAATTCTAGTGAAAGTGATAAAATTGATTGCAAAGTTCTTTATCTCCCTGCATCAAGCTCCATCTCCAGCTGACAGCGTGAGCAAGTGACAGCTCCTCGACATCTGCCAATTTTGTTGTAAAATCATCATCGAGAAATGTGCACTAACTGCCTGGTGAGGTTGCTCCCTCGCTGCAAGTAAGAAGTGCTTGGTCTCCATTCAGCATCTCCTCATGATGGAATGGCTGAGGTTAGTAACAACATTGGGAATTGGAAGTGGACAGCAACTACTCATTATTCAGTGGAACAGTGTGTTGATATTTCACATGCTGTGCCACCTAAAGAATATTTTTTAATTTAATCATATTTCTACACCAAAGAAGCCCAGGTATCACCCCCTTACCTTTATGGAACTCGGGCACATAACGATAACCACGCTGGCCACGGTGAGTCAGGAAATTGGCAAGGTTGCCACTTATTGCTATTGCAAACACCAGTGTGGCACAGATCCAGAAAGGGCCTGATTAAGACAAATTTTAAAAAAGCAAGCTCTTAATCTCTTTTTAAAACCAAATAACAAAAACAACACATTTGTACAGTCGAATGTGCCCTTGCATTTTCATAATTATAAATAAAACAGAACAATTCTCTTTAGTTTTGAAACTTTCACAAACTGTGAGTAGTCATGGATTTTCTTCCTCTACATTGATCACTGCTACTTTTTCAGAAAAAAGAAACTTTTATTTAATGCATACTGGTTCAGAGAGACGTTGATTCAACAATCACTGATTGTAATTCTGTACACTATTTAAATACATTTTTAATTTCAGCATTTCCTGTTTGGGTAAGAGGCATGGTGTAACAAAGGAAAATAAGTTATAATTGAACTTATTTTCTTCTCATTTTTTGCCTACGATTTTCTCCTCTCTTGTGCTCACTCCATGGCTTTGTGTATCCCCGATTTCCTTCCCCCTACATTGGCAGCCATGCCTTCAGCCGTCTAGGCCCTAAGCTCTGCAATTCCTTCTCTAAACCTCTTTGCCTCTCTCTCCTCCTTTAAGACGTCCTTAACATCTACCTCACCCAAGCTAATATCTTCTTTGGCTCGGTGTCAATTTTCATCTGATTACGATCCTGTGAAGCACTTTGGGATGTTTTACTATGTTAAAGATAGTATATAGATGAAAGTTTTTGCTTTCCAGCTCAGGGCACTAAGGCCAACTCTAGGACCTCTGCTACTGCCCCAGCTGAGATCAGCAAATTCGGCAATGACCAGACTCAAGTCTCGGAACCTTTCTGGTCTGCCTGGCTCAGTTCTGCACCTTTGACTGCACTCACTTACTAAACCACTGCGGAGCTCATAGGTACATTTTTAACTCGAGAAGTGCAGTAACATTTCTGTATCCAGGTTTAAAGTTTATTTCCAGAAAATACACCAAATTGAGATTTATTGTTCCCAAATATTTTCTAAGTTCCTATTCAGCTTTAGAAAATTCTGTTTATATATGGTATATGATATGGAGAGATAGGATATTTATTTTAAAAGCAGGAAAAGGGCATTCAGTACTCAAGTGGTTTACTTTAAAACAAATACTGATTATTTTCTAATAATCGTTATAAATCACACTTACCATAAAGATCTGGATTACTGCGGATATATAACCTCACAAAGTTTTTGCCAGGCAGCGGTAAAAGAGAACCTTTTATTCTGTCCAACACCTATTATGCAGAGAACAAAATTACAAGTTCCTCTAATTCAAATATTATTACTATGTCAGAGTTTCAGCCCAGCTAACTATTCTGTTAGCGAAAGGTCTGAAAAAAATTAATAGAATTCCTGGTTACTGCTGAGTTAGCTGATTTCAGGCACAGCGGCATTAGGGGCACTACAATTGAACTTAGCGCCCTGTGCAAGGCTGGGGAAACAAACAGGCTAGGATTCCCTTTCCTGATCACTGCCTGTTCGACCGTGCATGTGTGTGGACATTGGGTAGGACAGGATCAGACTGTGATGCCCACCACAGTGTAACACTCTGCTGACACTTACTGTCGAGAATCACACATAAAGAATGGTCATTTGGGTGAGGTGCCAGAAGGTTGCTTGCACCCATAGAACAAAACCACAACACAAATCAGTGCCTACAAGGGGAGGATGGGAGAAAAAGAGAGAAAACTGGAATACAAATAAATATATATTTGTTAAAATGTTCCCATTTTTATTGTTAAAGGTGACAATGCTTGGTGGAGAAACTAAACTCTGAGCCTACCTGGTAGGTGTCCACATCAAAAAATGTTTGATAATATTCAAATGTCCAAAAGGGGGCACTCTTCTTTTGTCCTGCAAGCAACTGAGGAGAAAAAAATGTAATGGCAAACTTGGTCACAAAGATTCTAATAAATTTTAATCAGCTTTTCTTTACAAAAAGAAATCACAAGACAATTCAGTTCTGGGAAATGCCATATTTCTTTCAAGTAAATACAAATAGAAGGATAGCTACATTGCAACACAGCTGAAGTCAGAACTCAAACTAAATTTCCAATTAATAGCAATCAACAATATAATGCTCCGGTTGTTCTTCCTAAATAACTGAACAGAAAAAGAACCATGATTCATTTCTCACGTAACATTACAAATAATGGCATCAAACAACCAGATGGAAGGACAAACTGATAGAAAACCACTGGAGCGGGCAGTATAAAAGGGTAGAAAAGATAATTGGATATGTTTCTGGAACGAAATTGCATTGAGAGTTTTAGTGTTAAGGTGGACAGGTGGGGTTGATCAATGAAAAAGGATGGGATTGTTAGATCTAATATATTGTTCCTGTTCCTAAAAATTCTAATTTTTTATTTTATAGACACAAGGAATATAATAATTTTATATTTTGGGACACATATCATAAATCTACCTTCTTGTACATTTACCCTTATAAAGTTGCTCACCTCGGCTTTGTCAGAGTCTTCATTCCCCAGCAAATCTTCGTCCTCATCTCTTCCCATCTCACCTGATGGACCTCTCTGATTTTTAGGTTTATCATTGGTGTCTGTGATGCTTATCGTGGTGGCATCAGGATTCGCTGCCAGCAAGTTTGTGGCATCATCAAACTCTATATAAAACACAGAAATGAACAAAAGAATATCAAAATACTGTAAACCATTTGAACTCTATTATCGCTGCTGGAAAATTAGACTACGTTAAAGGCGCTATATGAATGCAAGTAGTTGTTGTAATTAATGAAGCAGTGTGCATCGTTGAATTAATAAAATTAATGGAGCAGTGCTCTACAAAAATAATCAAATTAATGGGGGCAGGCACCAATGAATTAATTCTTACCTTTACGGTCGCTGTTCCCTGCCCCTACAGCCGCTAACTAGCTTTCACCCATTTCACCAGCAGCCTTCAAATAATCTATGCATTTATCAACAATAAAGCTAAGTTAAGAAACTAAAAGCTTCCAATATTTGAGTTAAAAAGAGGCTTTTAGTTTGCTACGGCATCTAAATACTATATAACTGTAGAGCATAAGGAATTTAAGTACTTGTAAAGAATATCAGTTCTTTAAAAATTTGATGGGGAAAAAATAGGTGGATTGGAGGGTGATTAGATTATGGCCTGAAATCAGGTAGCCACAACTGAAGCGGGCAAGTACCCAAAAAATGGACAAGTGAGTCCCAGTTGCCCTTATTATTGGGTGAACAACCCAAAAATCATGTCTTAAACATATCAATAAACAGCCAAAAAAAAAATCAAGTAAAGAAAATAAAAATGGCAGATGGATCTGGATGACTCACACCACCAGTAGTAAGAAGCCTGCAACTACAGCATGACAGGCAGATAGGCTTTTTCCATGATTAAAAAGGTTTGCATACCTTTCATTGTCTTCCCTATTAGAAATATTTATGTACAACTTTATATTATAAATGTTGACATAAAAAGCATTACTGAAAAATGTTGATAATGAAGTAAAGTTTGTGCAGAGGAAGATGTATAAAATAGAACATGTTTGGAATTGTTCTCTGTACAACACTGTAGTACTCTCCATTAATTCAGATTTTTTCAAAAATGATTAAGAAAGTTGATAATGTTGATCCAGACAATCTTTTCATGCAGATGAAGGTTTCAAAAACTGAGGAGCATCATTTAAAAATTAGGAGTAAGAAAGCAGGGCAGGTAGAACTGTTTCCCATGAAGGATAACAGACATATGAAGAAATGCCATTGAAGCAAATTATATAAATAGCTTCAGAAGATAACTAAATATGATTTGAGTAAGAGGGCTTAGATTGTTTTTTTTATCACCTCACAATAACTAAGATCACTGCATTCAAAAACAAATCACAAATTAAATTACCTTGAAATTGTAAATCATCCACAGCTGCCATTTACTTGATTGTTGGAACTATCAAATAATCAACAAAAAGATTTTTCGCTCTGCAAAATAAAAATACTGTCATGTAGAGTTTCAGCCCAGTAAGAGATGACACCTCACTCAGACTACTATAAAACTTCTCCTTAATACAAAGCATGAAATATTTCATAGAGAATCATAGAATGGTTACAGCACGGAAGGCGGCCATTCGGCCCGTGCTGACTCTCAGCAAGTCGCACTCCCGTGCCCTTTCCCAGTAGCCCTGCAAATTTTTTTCTTTCAGATACTTATCCAACTCCCTTTTGAAAGATAAGATTGAGTCTGCCTCCACCACTCTTTCAGGCAGTGCATTCCAGATCTTAACCACTTGCTGCGTAAAAAAGTTTTTTCTTTCGTCGCCTTTGGTTCTTTTGCCAATCACCTTAAATCTGTGTCCTCTGGTTCTCGACCCATCTGCCAATGGTAAAAGTTTCTCTCTATCTATTCTGTCCAGACCCCTCATGATTTTGAACACCTCGATCAAATCTCCTTTCAATCTTCTGTGCTCCAAGGAGAACAACCCCAGCTTCTCCAGTCTATCAACATAACTGAAGTCCCTCATTCCTGGAATCATTCTCATAAATCTTTTCTGCACCTTCTCTAAGGCCTTCACATCTTTCCTAAATTGTGGTGCCCAGAATTGTACACAGTCCTCCAGTTGGGGCCGAACCAGTGTTTTATACAGGTTCATCATAATTTCCACACTTTTGTACTCTATAGGCTGGATTTTGCCAATGGGGAGCTTTTGGAAGCGGGACTCCCACTTGTCGGGTTTTAGTCCCGCCTCCATTGACTTCTGGCCAACCCACGCTATTTTCCCTTGATTGACCTTGTTAAGCCCGCCCAGCGGGCTTAGCAGGCCAATTAAGGGGAAGCTGGTTACAGAGATCGTCGGCGTATGACAAATATTTTTGACAGATGAATTGTCATCGTTTGACAGCTCTGTGAAGCTGTCAAACACTGACATTCTCTGTAGTTTGATGAGTTCTTGTATTCAAGACTCATCAAACCTCTTTCTTTAGCATAAATTAGATGGTTGTTGCATTGGAGAATGCAGCAGCCATCTGTCATCTCTGCCGCGGAGATGCAAGACTCTCTGCATCCCCAACGATTGAAGCCTGCAGGAAGAAACAAAGGTAAGTAAACTTTTTCTAACACTTTCCACTTACCTCACCACACTTGCACCCATCACTCACCTCCACAGCGCACTTTTCGACCCCTCCGACCCCCGCAGACCCACTGCTCACCTCGCTGACCCTGGCGGGGTTCGCAGCCTTCGGGAAGTCCGCACTTGTGTGGGTAAAATGGGGATAATCCTCTTATCTGCCTGTTAACTACCTGTTAACAGGCAGTTAAAGTGGCTGTAATCCCCTTCCCGCCTCCAAGGAGACGGGACCCGGTGCGGGTCGGCTACCCACCTCCTGGCAAGATGGCACGGAGGCGGGTTGAGGGCGGGATGGGCACCTGCCCCCAGATTCTGCCATTTTCCCGGCAGTCCCACCTCCATACCCGCCTCCCAGGGCTGGCAAGATCGCACCCTTCACCTCTATTTATGAAGCCCAGGATCCCATAAGCCTTTTTAAACTGCTTTCTCAACCTGCCACCTTCAACGATTTGTGCACATATACCCCCAGGTCCCCTTGTTCGTGCACCCCCTTTAGGATTGTACCATTTAGTTTGTATGTCCTCTCCTCATTCGTTCTACCAAAATGTATCACTTCACACTTTTCTGCGTTAAATTTCATCTGCCACGTGTCCGCCCATTTCACCAGCCTGTTTATGTCTTTCTGAAGTCTATCACTCTCCTCCTCACTGTTCACTATACTTCCAAGTTTTGTGTCATCTGCAAATTTTGAAATTGTGCCCTGTACACCCACGTCCAAGTCATTAATATATATTAAGAAAAGCAGTGGTCCTAGAACCGATCCCTGGGGAACACCACTGTATACCTTCCTCCAGTCCGAAAAACAACCGTTCACCACTACTCTCTGTTTCCTGTCACTTAGCCAATTTCGTATCCATGCTGCCACTGTCCCTTTTATTCCATGGGCTTCAACTTTGCTGGCGAGCCTATTATGTTCCTGATATAAAATACCCCAAGTAATAAATATATATAAAAGTATCCAAAAGAAACATTACAAACATTAATATATAAATTATCTGTTGCATAAATTGGCGATAAAAAAGCACATAGGTTCACATTTTAACATACTGTTCCCATGCTGTGCGCAAGCTAAAATTCTTTTTAGCTGTTCAGGATGTCTTATAAAGAATGCATTACATTGCTGTCCCATTGGATGTCCTGATAACATATTAGATTAAGCAGACTTGTACTATAGTTAAGCACGCAATACACCATTTGCAGATGATTTTCAGTATTGGCTCCCCCAATGTCAATTAAGGCTGAGCCATACAGATCAGAAAAGTCACAGGTTCTAACCCTGGTCTGTTAAGTTAACCAATCTTAGTTGGGCAGCAGAGGGGTGCTATCATTTACTTCAGCACTCCTAAAGCAAAATGCCATGGTTCCCACTTCTTATCCTTAAACCCTTTCTGGAACTGCACATGTGTGGGATATTAGATGTGGACAAAATTCAGCTCAGCTGTGAAGCCTTCACTGTCAAATAGCCTGCCAACACTCACTGTCCAGGCTCACACATGAAGAGCAGTCACTTGGATAAGTAACTGGAGTGCAAGCGGCACCAGTAGAACGGTACCCTGGCAAAGGAGTCAATGTCCTCATGAGAAGAGAAAAAATCAGCAAAAATTAAATTCAATAGAACAAGCCACCAGTATCTAGCTAATCTAAGCTGAATAATTTTACTAGACTTTTTGAAAGCATTAATCCTGGTTGGTGCTACGGCAATGGCAGAATGATTGTCGGAACTCAAGGCATGACCTAGATTTTTATGAGAGAAAAAAACTTATGGCAAATAAGACCTTCAGCCTAATAAAACCTGTTAATTACACGCGGTCAAAATTGTTTAAGGGAAATTCGTGTGGTTGATATCTGCCTGCTTCTGGTGTTGTTACTCTTCTTTTAACTGGAAAACTCCACCAGCCTTCCACTAGAGAACCTATCCTTTAAAGGTGTTAAGTCCAATCATGAATGCCAAGGAGACTTGATTTGAAGCTTAGGAATTTAACCCATTTGTCAAACTACTTGAGCCATGACCACAGGCAGCACAGAGACGATAAACCAACATGACTACGGTAGAAAGGGCCTTTTTGCAATCGCAGACAATGCAAGTTGTCATCCCCATCCCCATCTCCTCCTCCTTACGGGATCAGTGGCTTCCTGCGGACCACCTTATTAATTCCCATTTGAATGATCGGAGAGTGAATTTGCCTTTGGACAGACCTATCCTGGGGGACCACTAACCGCCAGCCTGTACACAAAGACATATAGTCGAGGAGCTGTTGGAGGTGGTACCTTGGGGGGGGGCGGTTACCATGGTGACCATTAAAGTCCCCCCTGTGAAAAAGGACAAGTTCTGCTGCGTTGGCATGGAGACGGGCCCGGGCCCGGGCCCAGCTCACCCGAGCTGAGAGCTGCTCCCACCGGGCAGCGGCCCGTGTTTATATCCGCTTGACGCGGATGTAACCCGCCAGCTTGCGATCCGCCGATTACCCACCCGTGAGATGCGGATCCGGGACTTGGACTCAGAGGTCGGGGCCTGGACTCGGGGGTCGAGCCACAGCGACACGTCAACCCCGCTCTTAAAGGGATTGTCACTCGCAGACCTTAATGCGCCGATAGATATATCGCCCGACCTTCCTCAGTGTTGCATTGAGCAGCTAGGCTGTGCCGCACACGTTGCTGATCCAGTTCATTCTCTTTTTGCATTTTTTTTTAACTTTGCCAACGGGCGAGTTTAAGACAGCTAACGACACAATTATTTTTTTGGACTCTACAGTTTTACTCACTTCAGTTATATTTAGTATTGTACTCAACACATTGGTTGATCTGCATTAAATTCATTCCAGTTCGCACCTCTTTGAGATTCCAGCCAACGCTTCCGCTGAATTAGGTCCAACGGAAATGATGTAGGTTCAGTCGCAATTGAAATGTAAACACAATTGAGTGTGTTGCTTAACGGTAACAAGTCATCCATCGCTGACATGGGGAAATTGTCTGTGTACTTTGAGACTCTAGTCCTTCTAGTCTGGATGTCTGTGCAGACATTAATAGGCAAAATTATGATCTTTCTCTTTCCTGAAACTGTGAAGAAGTTCTTGCTGAAAGCCGGGTTGAAAACCACTATGACTCAAAATCCAAAGTTCAACTATGAAGACTGGGGGCCAACGCTCTTCACTTTGTGCTTTGTGAAGGTCGCGTTTAAGCACCTCCGAATGAATTGTGGAGATGAAGCTTTTATGGGTTCATCTGCTCCCAATACACGGATCATTGACTTGGAGAATAAAGAGCATAAAGTACTTGATTTTTTGAAAGGTATGTATGAATTAAAACGTAACCTTAGCATTAAAGACACGCGGTGACAATAGGAATTCTTCTGAAAACGGTTACATGCTCAAGGTTATGCGGTTTTTGGAGTTCAGCAAATGCATTGAACCTATTCTGTGTAATTCGTGCGGGAATGATCCACAAAGGTGCTGGGATAGATCTGTACTGCGTTAGCAGACGCAGCATATTTAACGATACATTCAATTTTGTGTGGACTCTACATAAATAACTTGTGTAAGTGTACCACCCCCTAGCTTCTGTATATTATGCAACCAAGTGCAGCTGATCTGAGGAATTTTATCTGTTATCTGCAATCACTCTCTAATGTAATTCAGGCAAATACACCCAAAAACAGACTGCATCTCACTGGCGTTAAGCAATCAAGCATGCAATGCAGAACTTTGTACCACAGTGCATTTACCCACTAAGGGAGCATGTCTGTATCGCTCTTTGAAAGAGCTATATTAAATCCCACTCCCCTGCTCTTTCCCCATAGCCCTGATTTTTTTTCCTTTTCAAGTATACAATTCCCTTTTAAAAATTACTAATGAATCTGCTACCACCACTCTTTCAGGCACTGCATTCCAGATCATGACAATTTGCAGCATAAAAAAATCTTATCTCCCCTCTGGTTCCTTTGCCAATTATTGTAATTCACATTGACAAAATTCTTTAAATAAAAAGTAAAGTGAAAAGATCTCTTTTATTGTTCTTCAGTTGCAGTGTCTTTTCATGGTATACAGCTCAGGGGATTTGGTGTGGCAGGTAATGTATGTTTAAGAGTTGCATGCCGACTGCTCTAACTCTCATAGATTGAATTTTTTTCTCTCTAGATAACAGACCACTGGTGTTGAATTTCGGAAGCTGCTCCTGACCCCCATTTCTTTTCAAGTTTGATGAGTTCAAGCAGCTTGTCAAAGACTTTACCTCTGTAGCCGATTTCCTCGTTGTCTACATTCAGGAGGCTCATGCCACAGGTACAAAAAGATTCCCAGCAAAAAGATCATTTTGAGTTTGCTAATCTTCGTCGCACTGTTTTAAAACTGTATCTTCAACGTGTACCGAAGGCTTGGTGGTAGATGTCTTGCTCAATATGGTACTGAGCGTATATATACCAGGAAGATCACGGGTTCCATCCCCAGTCTGCTGGTTAACTGATCCCAGCTGGTTAGTACCTTTCAGTTAGCTAAGGAGGAGAGAAATCCTCCAGATTCCCCTACTAGCCAGTGAACCAAGTTGGAAATTGCAAATGTGTATTGATGTTAGATGTATATAAGATTAGCTGTGTTAACATGGTCGAATACCTCACATACACTTGCTGTTTAGGTGCAGACATGAAGGAACGTCACTTGGGCGAAGTACCAGAGGGTAGCTGACGACTATGAAAGCGTGCACGCCAGCATGATTCTGTGTCTTGAGGAGGGAAGAATACAGAGGAAAAATTAGGGGATGTAAAGGGGGAAGAGATCTCATCCTTTATGTCTACACTATTGATATGTGTAATTAAAGCTTCTTATTTTCTGTCCCTCTCCCATCTGTCGGAAGAGAACTGATAACCATTCAGTTTTTGAAACTGCCTCCACTTTCAAATCCCTGCCTCTTTTTCATTGATGCACATTTACAAATGTTGCCATTACCTCAAAATATGTATCCCTTGAATGTATCAAATATATATATAATATATACGTGTGTGTGTGTAAATATATACACGTGTGTGTGTGCGTGTAAATATATACACGTGTGTGTGTAAATATATACGTGTGTGTGTGTAAATATATACACGTGTGTGTGTAAATATATACACGTGTGTGTGTGTAAATATATACACGTGTGTGTGTGTAAATATATACACGTGCGTGTGTAAATATATACACGTGCATGTGTAAATATATACACGTGCGTGTGTAAATATATACACGTGCGTGTGTAAATATATACACGTGCGTGTGTAAATATATACACGTGTGTGTGTGTAAATATATACACGTGTGTGTGTAAATATATACACGTGTGTGTGTGTAAATATATACACGTGTGTGTGTAAA